>JXCR01123409.1:0-21899 GCA_002079205.1 Phalaenopsis hybrid cultivar | reverse complement strand
TCATCATCGAGCCGTTCTGATCCTGGAGCTAGCAGTTTTTCCAAATGAAAACAACAGATTTGGCATATCAAAAGCTTTTCTTCGTGGTGGTTATCAATCTCTTTTTCAAAAATCTTCCGAACCAGATCACCTCGAAAACTCACCAAACCGGCAGTCATCGAAACATACCTCATTAAATATTGTATGTACTCGAGCCAGTGGCCGAAGATTTTAGATAAGAATCCAAGGCTTAATTCAATCACTTTATCAACTTGCCTTGCGACCTCGGAGACCCTGAAATCGATGTATTTCTGAACATTCTTGGCAAGTTTCTGCCTGAGCAAAACATCCTCATCTTCTAAGAGCTGAATGGATATGAACCACAAATCCAGAATTCTGCTAGCATAGAGATTCACAAACTCTGTCGTATTAGCTTGAAGCTCTTCTTCCTCTTCGATGGCAATGGCTGCATCAGATAGGGTACCATTGTTCGACACATGCGAAGCAACAAAAATAGCTTCTTCAAGCAAACCTGATGCCACTATGGCTTCTGCTGCAGCTCTTCTCATGTTAACAGGTTCAGATGGTGTACTATGCTGTTTAGTTAGTATAATAAAAGAATTAATACACTTAAAGGCTCTGGTAATATCTCTTTGTTTCTGGGACCGGTCACCCAATGCAAAGTTCCTGAGCATTTTGGCAAGCATCTTTGTACATATAGCCATGCAACAAAGTAAAATTTCTCTAGTCTTCGCACGCCTTACTGTATCCTTCAGATGAACCAATTTCTCCCAGAAACAGAATGCTGTGTTCCAATCTATAAATTCATCATTGGAGTGAATGGTGCTACAAGAGAAGATGATCTTTAACATGTAGTAAGCACATTTTGGGTTCTCTTCCTCTGACAATAACCTCATTAGAACGGATGGCAAATCTGTCTTCACCCAGACATAAATGGAAGATTTCTCATCATCTTCGCCGCCAGAATTCATACAATTCGTAAGCTGAAGCAGCTTTTTAAGCGTTATGATTCGAACTTCATACATAGAATCAGAGATGCAGGAAACAATGCTCTCGTGAAGATTTGGTGATAGCTTACTCAGATTAAAGGTAGGCTTGTTATGACTCAGCAGCTCAGAAGATTGGTCTGGAGCTTCATTTTTAGGATGAAATAGGCAATTAAAAAAAGATGCAGCTGCTTGCTTGCGGAGCTCAACCATTGTTGGGTCAGATAAAGCAGAACCAGAAATATTTTTCTCACTGATGCATTCAAGTGCTAGATTCACCAACAGGCTTTTAATGGTAATTGTATGCTTGCTTGAGTAGGAAAATGCAATGCTACTCATCTGATCCAAAACTAGTAGATATGTGCTATTCAACATAGGACAAGGGCATGACCTAACACAACCGATCCACGTACGCAGCTTAAGGGCACGAATGGTTTCGCCAAGAATATCATCTTTCTTCATAGTATCAGACAAGTTCCTGCAATTGTTATCAAGAAGAGAAGACAGCTGCAAGAGAACTCCATGGATTGAGTTAAAAGAAAAGCGGGTTCTAGTCATCAGATGCCTTTCATGGGGTAAACTATTGATCATCTCGATGACTACAGCCTGCAGTTTCTCATTGGAAACTAAACCAATCAAAGCCCTTGCCGCGAGAACACGAACACGAAGGTTGCTTTGGGTTCCGCATCTCTGTATGAAAGGTGTTAACATGAAGGGATCTAAATGATCATCAGCTTCAGTGCTTATAAGTGATGGATTTAGCCTGGATAGAAGAATGAGAATTGGGCACAAGCTTGGATGAACAGCTTTAGTAATGCTCAAATCTGCATCCATGGAATGTTCATCACCATGCTGTTTAGTGGCGATCTCCAGTTCGCGGCACAGGAATGGATGAACAGCTGGGTACCTTCAAGGAAGAGGGAAAAAAAAAAAGGTGAAATCTCAAATTTATCTCTGCACCTGATAGAGAAGTCTATGACCTGCTTTAAGCCAACTCTGCAATATTCATTAATAAAAAGGTGAGAATCACTAACAGAATAGAGCTAAAAACAAACTTAGCTGGAAGAAACTAATAGTTACATTTGATCCACAATAAATGTCTTAAAATATAACTAAGCTATAAGTGAAATAATATATAATACTTGCAATCCATAACACTGAAATAGGACTCACTTAATTTAGGTGTCTAACACATGACACAGAAGTTAAGCATGGTAAAATTGATACCTGTGAAAAAATTCAAGGCCAGTTAAAGCCCTTCTGGCAGATTCCTGTTTATGTACATTAAGAAATCCAATCATTCGACGAACCAATGAAGTGTATGCAAGACAAGCACTGTTTCGGATCTCCCAGTAAGGCGACGAGAAAGAACTTATCGCAACAATCAATGCCTCGGCACAGAAACCGGACGTGTCTGATGCTAAATTCGTGTCATTGAAAGAGGCTCTGAGCACATTGAATGCGTGAACAGTTGGTATCACACCCTCATCTCTCATCTTAGAGGAACCTCCATTTGCTTCGTTCCGATCTTTTATAAAAGTCTTGTCTGATACCTCATCATTCTGGTCATGAACTTCGCAATCTTCGCACAATGGCTTTTTGGCAACATTAATCAGCCAGTTTAATGCCCTTGGGAGTAAAATCTTTGGCGTTCCCTCTGGTTCTGACAGGAAAAATGCAATAAAGGCAGCAGGAATTCCTGCACTTCTCCTTAATAAATCATCAACAGTTTGGCCTTTAGCAATTGTTCTCTCCATCAGCTGCTTCATCCAAGATTCTGTCATTTTGCAGAGCCTGTGGATGAAAGAAAACCAGATAATATTTGATTAATCTAACAAGTAAATAATATATCATGTTATGATAAAATCAGATAATATTTGATTAATCAATCTAAAGTCATTAAATCTTGCAATTGATATAATCATTTATAACATATAAAAATCTAATCAATAAAATAAATAAACTATTCAAGAGCCAATAGGAATGAAGAGAAAAATGTAAAACATACCTAGGATCATTTGAGCATAGAAGACGATTACAAAGAGCAGTGAAACCAGCCCTGGTCTTATCAATCGCACCATTGTGTTTCATCTTCAACAGAACTTGCAAGAAATGGCTTCCTATAGATTCGAGTTGTTGCAGATCGAGCAACCCATCTTCGGTTACAATCGTTTCTGTTTCATCACCATTTCTAACTGGATAATCATGCTTAGATGATTCAGATATGGAGGAGCTTGGCAATGGAACTTTCCTAATAATAGTTCCTAAAAGAAGACTCACCTGAAAAATTAAAACAATTAGAAAACAATTTTTTGTTGATTTGAATGAATGATTACTGTTTATAACTTCCGCCCCCTCAAATAATTAGGCAACAAAAATCTAATTAAGCTAGAGAAAAATAATAATAATAATGGCAACACAGGCCTAAAAAAGGGACAAATTCAGTGACCAGTAAAGCAAAGTAAGGAAAAAAATCCAAACTTTAAGAACTTTGCAGAAACAAATTTATAATAAACAGAAGAAATAAGTGCCAAAATAGTCCCCGGCTTTCTACATTGGGTTATTTTAGTCTCAAAGTTTATAAAGGTACTAAATTAGCCTGTGGAATATTTTAGTCGGGACTAAAATAGTAGTCATCGTGAACTACTTCAACATATATTAAAATAGTCGGGATTAAATTGATAATTTCATAAACTCTGGGGCTAAAATTACCCTCTCCAAAGAGTCAGAAAACAGCTCGACACATTTCTCAACAACAGATAAATTGTAAAAAGACCTAGAAACATGAATTAAGAGAAGCACATTACCTCTTTCATTGCAAGCCAACAGCCAACCATCACAGCATGTTCTGCTGGTTTTTCGTTATCATCAAATTTCTTAACTTGTTCTAAAGAGGACTCCACTGAATCCATCCCTAATGAGGAATTAGCTTCATCAACAACATCATCCATGTCATACGGCATATACCACGCGTCTGCAGAAACTACCCACAGAGCCAACGATGTCACCCTCATAATCAATTCCAACAGATTCTGAAGCAAACATCGAATCTCCATCATACTCGACATCACCTCCTCCGAACGCCAATCAAACTCCTCAAACGTGTACCGCAAAGTAAGCAACACCCCATGAACAAAACTGTTTCGGCATGCTTCGGCGAGATCCCTTTCACCCTCTTCAACAGAGATGCGAAGCCATTCGAGGAGCGCCGATATGTATGCCACAAGTGGAGCCTCACACCTCATAATATCTGAATGGGAATCAAGTTGAGTGCTCCTTAAAGAACTTCCAATGCCCCAACCAAGTTCCATGACATATTTCCTAAAAAGTAGTCTAAAGGTTAGAGCACCAGCATCGCTCTCCCTAACACGTGGACTGCATACCAGCCTTTTCGCCCAATGAATCACCATGCTCACCGTGTAATGTGAAGAAATACCAGGGAGAGGAGTGGGAAAATGTAGAAGAATGTGAAATGAATTTTGTCTCAACTTATCCCAACTATCAATTATAGATCCAACTAACAACAGAGTTGAATCTGCAGAAGTAAATCCGTCGTTGTAAGGACAGAGAGTATGATTGTCTTGCAACATCTTCAGAGGCCAAACATCCATCATTACCAGGATTAGTTCCATGGCCATTGTTTTCCTCTCATATGGAGCAGAAGGGTAACATGAATAAAAGAGAAAGGAACTCAACCACTTCATGAACTGGAAAAGCTCCATGGCCATTGTTTTCCTCTCATATAGACCTTGTTTCACCTGCCTCTCTAAAGCTAATCGAACCCGAGTAAAGAACTTTCTGAACAGGCTTGCCCATTTCATCTGAAAAGCTGTTGAAGAGCACCGCATGTTTAAAGGAACGGCCTTTCTAATCAACATGAGCTCTAACGATGATGGGAGACTGGCTGACTTGGGATTCAAAAACAAAGACTCAGCCGCATCAACCCGTAAACTTTCATCAGCATGAGTCAAAGCAAGAATTAACCAGTCAACAGGCACTCTAACATTAATCCCTTTTAAACAAACAACAGCAACACCGCTGGTACTGCATGGCTCGCTCGATGAATCGGAGTCCAGAACAATGTCTCCCTCAATGAGAGCAAGTGTCCGAGACACCTTAAACAAGGAAACAAGAGCAGCTACACATGAATCAAGGTTCAGATCCACATTTAAGTTTCCCTCCAAGCAAGGCCCAACAGATACGAAAGAAAGCATTGGAAATATGCTATCTGAATCAACCTCAAGTAAGGTGGGGAGCGCATAGGTGTTCAAGTTCGTTCTAAGTTTTGGATTTCCAGACATAAGTCCGCGCAATAAGGGTGGAAGACATAATTTTCTAAAAGTTTCATATCCTTCTTCAATACCATCATGGCTCCAACACTCATCACGCAAACGTTCGAGAAAACATTTTAGAAATGATGTGGCCGCGCAACAAACATCATCATCTATATAGCCATAAAGCGTTTCCAAAAGAAGGTTTGGATTTAGTTCTAGAAGAGACTTTGAACCCAAACGTTTTCCGAGTGAAGCTAAAGGCACATACTTGCCTTTACAATGAGCTCCCAACCTTAGAAGCTCTAAAGCAATATTGTGCAACAAAGCTTTATAATTCTCTCTGCTATCTTCTGATGAAAGATATGATTTGATATCCAAAAGAAGATCAAAGATGAGATGCACCTGCTTTACCGTTTGACTGAGACGGTCTTCAAGATTATTCCATATAATCCTAAGCAAGCGGCTCATCATCTCTTCAGAAAGAGGAACATAATCTCCTGATACATCAGTTAGACCTACTGATATTGATGTTTTCATCTGCTGCAAGCAAATTTGCAGGACCGTCAAAGCATGAAAATTGAAATGTCTGTCAATTGGTTTCTCACAATATTGGCAAAGTTCTGGCAAAATTGCATTATAAAGTAGAGTCCACACACAGCCATTGTCTGATTTGAAGCATATATTGAGCGCGGCCCTAGAAACAGCAGTCAATATGCCTCTCAGCAAGCAAAGCCTGCTTAAAATTGAGAAGCCCCTTATTTCTAAACACAAGTTCCCAGCTAACTCCATGATATCACTATCTCCAACAGAAAAATCAAAGACTGCTTTTGACAGAAAACATGAGAGCTCCTCAGCTCTTACACGAGCCTGAATTGCAGCGCAAAAGCTCACACCAGCAGCCACCAAGCAATCCCTTGAGAAGGCCGATGACTTCAAAACATTCAATATGATACCAATAATATGATCAAATGTGCAGAAACCATTTTCTAGGACTGATAAGATGTGCGGGAACTTTTCAAGCAAGTAGTACAAGCAAGACATGGCATCTTGGCATTGCTCCATCACCATGGGGGATGGTCTAGATCCACGGCCAACATCGAAAATCACACTGGCCAAACCTGAAGCAATATCACTTGCTACCAAGGTCGAACATTTCTCCACTGTCTCATTTAAAAATCCCAATTTGGGGTAACCCATCAAAGATAAAGCTGCTCGCGAAACTAAAAATCTTCTCATTCCATCTTTACCTGTATCCTGATACTCCTTGCAAAGAGCAACAAAGCAGCTACAGATCGCTGGAAGAAACTTGTTATTCTTGGCGAGAGGGGAGATGAGGGTTCGGTGGAGAGGGAGGGAATTTTCAAGAAAGAGTATTTCCAGGTAAAGTCCGATGGCTATAGAGACCACGCCTTCCTGAATGCATGGAGAGTTCAGTAATTGGGAGAAAGATAAAGATAGGTCCTTCACAGCAGAGATTTGTGAGTATGTGGAGTTCAAGGAGATGAATTCCTTCAATTTAGGGAAGAAATCGGAGGAGTAAAAGGTTTCTGGGTGGAGGTGATTGAGGGTTTCAATGTAGGATTTAGGGAATAGCACTGAATTGTAGGTGTAACGGTGTCTGTGCTGTAATGCTCGCCATTTAGCTGACATCTTTTTGCAATACAAAAGACGAGTTTTTTAACTTGTTATGCTTTGCAAAATCGAAGCTTTTGAACTGGATTTGGTAGAGGGTTTAGGGAGCTAACAAAGGATTTAAAAAAAAAAAAAAGAGGAGTGATGTAAGGGGTGCAAAACGCCACCTGAGTAAATTTGAAAAGATTGTACTGATTCCCTTCTGATAAATTTCTCGCCGTTTTAAATCTGTGCTATTTCCCACGGCGGGAAGGTGTGGGAGAAGATATCGGACCGCTGTAGGAAGAATCGTTTATGAGGTTGCGAGAAGCGGTTAGGGTTAGCAACAAGAAATATAAAGAAAGATATGCAAATCTACCAAAGTCGGGGCGGCAGTAGGGTTGCAAAACAAGAGGGCGTTCATGATTTTAATTTACTAATCAAGCACATTGAACATTTTGTTTTTGGGTAAAAATTTAGTTTTTAGGGGGATATTGTTATATTGATATATGTTCATAGGGATTTATATCATAGTCCAGAACACGTACACTCCAATAACATAAGGCAAGATGAAAATAATTAAACATGTTTTGCATTCTAAAAAGTAAATGAAAATGCAAGTAATAATAGAAACAAAAAAGAAAATTTTAAATTTCTTTAATAATTAAAGAGTTTAATTGATACAATTGAAAGAAAATGAAACAACTAAATGAAACTAAAATGAAAATACTGAAACAACTATCCAACCCAGAAAAAAAATATACAATAACTCATACAAAACTAAAAAAAATACCAAAAGAAAAATTAAATATGGAAAGTCAACTCCGGTCAAGATGATTCGGTAAGTGGTTGGATGAAAAATGTTCTATAGAAATATCAACGGGTGAATTTTAAAATCAAACTCAATAAATAATTGTTATTTATTAAAAGATAAACGACAACGAAAATGGGGTATGCAGTAAGACCAATAAATTGGGATGATTTATTATTTGCATAAAAGAATTTGCAAAGATGTCATATGCTTATGATGATGAATAAGAATTACTCAAACACACACTTTTCTATAGCTATTTAGATGCTACAATTTTACGTGTTTTGATACATATATGAATAATCAATCATTTCACAATATCTCATAATATACAGTTTCAGTATATAAATATATATACATTTAATTTTATTTATATCCAGTCGGATTACTACGACATCCTAAAACATGAAAATTTAGGCACCAATCTCTTGGAAATCCATTAATTACTCTAAATAACTGGTAGGTCCAGCTGATCATAACAAAAAGTTTAATAACGACATAATAAAATTATAATAATAATTATAATTCATGCATCACAATCAAAATACAAAAATATAACTATAAATGTCCATCAATATTTATAAACAGTTATGTAGCAAAAATAATGAGATTTTCCGCATCAAAAAGTTTAAAAACATAACACAAATTAAATTCATGAAGTGTGAACAATTATACACAGTGCTTAGTAGCAATAGAAAAATGTTAATTATACATTAAAGTCAAAATGTTCAAAGATAGAAGCCATTATATTATATGAAGATACTTTGAACAGTATGAATGAACAATATACAATTAGCAAAAATAACACTTCTAACTAGAAATGGTACTTATATCTCATAAAAAATAGTAGTTACTTGCCTTGAGGCAACAAATGTGATACTTCTACGAATTCAACTATCGATGCTACATCAATTAGAAGGTATGATTAATTATGCGGTTATTACTTTGGTATAATATAATTGACGTTTATTGTTATGATTATTTTTACTATTATTATTCTTCTTATTTTATTATTATAATATTTTTAAAAGAAAGAGTTTATGAATGTTGACCTACTAACATAATTAAATAATAATTTTATTTTATGTTTTTTTTACTTTGATAAGGAGAAAAAATTAATTCTTTTATTAGGTACAATTAATTAACAATAAAAGAACATCTTTTTAATTCTTAAATCTTGTTTACCTCTCCTTGCCTTAAATCTCTGTTGGGAGATGGGTTACGGGATTCAGAGTCGAAATGTGCAAGAGTAGCGGGGGAGCAAGAGAAGATGAGGGTTACCTTCCTCGATGGTTGCGGACAAGGGCGTACAGAAGGGGAAGGAAGGAAAGTCGTGATCCCGTCGTTGCCTTCACAGCTAGCTCTAATCGCGACTGTATCGCAAGGGTTCGAACAAAAGGTCGATGGTTCTGGGTGGCACCGACAAGAGGGAGGATGGAGCTTGGGAGGAGGAGAGTCGTGAGGTTGTCGTTAAATGCCCTGATGTCCTAACCACGCTTAGTTCTTATATGAAGGAGTGGTTGCAGTCGATCGACAAGTTAGGGAGGCGGCAAGGGTGAATCGAGAGAAAAATGATGGAAACGCTAGCTTGAATTGGGAAAACAGCGGGAAAGGAAAGAATCGCGTAGCAAGAAAACTTTGGCTTTTACAATTGATGCGTGCCAAAAGATTCTTGTGTATAGAATGATTAGCTAACATCTTAGCAATGCACACATACCACGAAATTAAAAAGAAGCAAGCAGTAGGAAATACCTGAATTTTTTAAGCGAACAACTCTTGACACAAAAAAAAAAATCACGAGGTTTAAGCCAGCTAAGATAATATATTATGTATGGTGAGTAGATAAGTTCACTCTTCTCCTGAATTAGGGAAGATGTAATTACAAAGTTATATATCTGAAATCTACCTGTAGTTCTTAGCGACAGTAGGTAGGGATCATAATTGATTACCGTAGAGATAGTAGTCTGTTGTGAGTGTTGTAGACAGTGATTCTAATGTCAGCTTGTCATAACAGTCGTAGTTGATAACCATGACAGTGGTTGCTCGGGTGGATTGTAAATGGTTGCTTTGGGAGGATTGGTTGGTCGTAGAGGTTGTAGTAGGGAGTTGTGGGAATTGTGGACTGCATAAGTTGTATAAGCCATAGTGGTGAGCTACTGTTAATGTTTCTGGACCGTCGAGGAACTGGAGGAAAAAGTCAGGAACTACACGAGTTGTAGACCGTAGTTGGTCATGTAAGTCGCAATGGTGAGTTGTAATGACATCTGTAGGCCACCAGAGCCGGAGTCGGGAGCTGCACAAATTTTGAACTACGTAGGTCGTAGTTGGTCACTTAGACTCTAGTGGTGAGTGGTAATAACATATGTAGGTCGCAGGGGAGCTTCATGAGCGCATGTGAGGTCCGTCATTATCCCGTCTTAGAGATGTGTTGTTGCACAGTTTTTTAGGTGACTTGTTACACTGTCTTCGGGGTGCATTTTTGCATCGTCTTTGGGGTCGGCCCGGTGTTCGGGATGATGTGTTGCTTCATGTGTTGTTTTGTGACTCTGCAACGTCAATTGTTGCTTCGAACGGTGTTTCATCGCAAGGAGTGAGTGGCGGCCAATGGTAATCGGAGGTAGTCGGCGAGTGGTGGTCAACAGTTGTAGGAGTAAGGGGCAACTTCAGCTCCGTCTTTAAACTTCAGTTTTCTTCAAACTTCAAGCTTTATACCCCCTCTCAAGTGGGGGGTAAAGCTCTATTTATAGAGTTCTAGTTGCAATTAATGTAGGAATATGAACCACTATGATCAAGTGACCTAGAGAGATCCCCTCGATTGGAAGGCATTTAATGGATATTTAAGTGTTTTAACAATGTTAAAATTGAGTGACATTAGGTTCGTTGGATTCGTTTTGTTGAGATGTTCGATTCGACTATAAGCTTGCTATATTTGATATTTGTTTGACCTTCCAAATATGTTCGGAAAACTTCTCAAAGCAGTTTAATAGCTTGATCGAGTTTGAAATGACTTGGATTGGACCAATTTTGGTATCATTGGGTTTGTCTCGTTGAACCGATCAGTTTGACTATAAGCTTGCTGAAATTGAAGCTCCATATGACTTTTAATTAAAATTTGAATATTTTTTATTTAAAGTTATCTCGATATTTGTATTGGTAATGAGAACTTGTTAATGATGTATCAGACATTATTTTCATGAATAAATTGAGGAAGTCATGTTGGTACATGCTTATGACTTTTCAATATCTTTTAAATCAAGTTCTTTCTTATTGCTTCTGAAGTTGGATTAAGCTCTTTCAAATCATAATATTTAATCAATAACATTAGCAAAAAAAAATAATAATAATCAACAAGTCATGTTGGTACATGCTTATGACTTTTCAATATCTTAAAGTCTTCACCATAACAATCATTAAGACTAAATTCATTGTAGCAAACACCTCTATAGTCCGAAAAATTTGTCGATCGTGTATTTGAGATTAAATTCGCTAGACTTTAAGGGCAATAGGAGTTAGTGAGGTTAGCGTGAACTGAACTCATATCATCTGATTGGAGATGGAGCCCCCTATTACTGGACCACAATCTCATTCACATTTGGTTGGTCGTTGGTATAACATTAGATTATTCTTTTTATTTTTCCATGGTATTTCCTTTGATAGAAAGCTTTGATGATTGGTTCTGACATCCACTTCACCTCTCATCATCTCTATATCAAGCCCATGTGCTGGCAGGACATTTCATGCAGGAAAGAGATGCCCTAACTAACTATTCACCACATCTCTAACAAAAAAAAAAAAAAAAAAACAGGAATATTCATATTTGAAGAGTATCATTGATCAATTGCTATATTTAATTGATTATGGAAGAAAAAGGGGGACATATTCACATGGCTTCTTATCAAGTACTTTTTAGCATGTTTGAAGAAACATGCACGTTTGTTTTTACAGGTCATTGTAATATTCATATTTGATCATCACTTTCTCCAATATTCATAAAAAAAAATTTCATAGTTAAAAACTTTCACAATCAAATTATCCACAATAATTTTCTAATACTACAGTCTTACAACCCCAAATAAATTCTAACTCTATCATATGAAATTTGTTAATTAAATTTAAAATTTTGAGTTTAAAATAATTTGAGCCATCAACATTCATAGGTTTTAAGCCCCATTCAATCCGCGCTTCCTAAAAACTTGAATCAGAGTAAAATAATTTGACTGAAATGAAAAGATACCTGCAATTTATGCCCTTAAGAAAAGTGATACATTTTACAATTATTATGAGATTTACAGATGAGAATATGGTCTGATGGTGTGGCTTAAGCTTAGGCTTATGAGTTAAAAAAGTTGGTATTCATCATGCACAAGCTTAAGCTTCTAAATATTCTTTTCATCCACAACTCATGCTAGAGAAAGAATAAATTATTGAGTAAAATGTGTTGAAATAGTCTGTTGATGATTTACATAAAATCATTTTAGCCCCCAAGTTGATAAATATGTAAATTAATCACTAAATTTTTAACATGTTTGCTAAAATAGTGAGGATCGCCATCATTCAAGGGTGAAGTTTGTCTTGCATACTTGACCTGACTTTAAAGGGGTCGGATGACCATATGCATCGTTAAGAAGTGCATGCTCTTACACAACTTGCTTGACAGTTGACACTTCACACTAAAACATTAAACAAATAAATCCTTAAGACTATTTCAAACCACATTAAAAAAGGACTTAAAATGTATAATTTTACAAACTCTAGGACTAAGAAATAAGACTATTTTAACATTTTTTTTTCTTATAATATATATATATATATATATATAGCAATGAATCAATCATATGACTAGACTTTACATGATCAGAACAGTACAATGGGCTTTATAGCGGCTATTATATCTAATCACAACTTTCACCTGTTTCTAAGAACAAAAGTAGAGCATACAGAAACACAGTAAAATCTTAGCTTCTCTGAGAACAAATCCCGCCAACTTTTCCCTATCAGAATATTCTGAATGTGTAGTTTTTTACATTTTAGAACTTGAAGAATCGCAAATTTAAATGTATAAATGAGTTTTCACGACAAAGTCACTGAATCGACGCAGACGATAGACTTCATGAACAGTAGCCAATATAGCAGCAGCAGCAGATCAAACCACTTTCAGAAAACAAGAAACGAGAACAAATGCATGCAAGATTTAAATGAATTGTTTGGTTAATAACATATTGGTCTATTTATAGTCTTTGATAGAGATATTTTGATCTTTTGATGAAAAATTGAGGGACCTTGGGATTGTTGGATTCCTTTCGTCCGCACGCTTGAATTGACTATAAATATGTCAAATTTGGACTTCATTAAGCAATTCAATGGATGATCGAAAGCTTCTAAATATGTTCCAATGGTTAGATCTAAGTTTGATTGAACCCGGATTGAACCAATTTTGGTATCATCAGGTTCGTCTTCTTGGGACTATAAACTTGTTGAAATAAGGGCCTATGTTGATCTTGAATTTGAATCTATAATATTCATAGCTCAAAAAAATGCATCGAGATTCATATTACATGATAAAAATTTATTGATGAAGCATCAATTATATTTGATCTTTTTAAATGAGATTAAATTACTAAGATAAAGATAAATCAAACACTGTAAATTGAATCAAACTGCCGTAAATATGTAAAAAAATAAAAAAACAAAGGGCATTTACATACATACCATCCAATTCTTACGTTTTTAGATATCTAACACCTAAATCTTGCTTTTTACATTAATACCGAATCAAAAATACTTCTATTTAACTTTTTAAAAGTGATATACACATTTAAGTAAATGGCATATATGTAAAAATTGAAATTTAGATGCTAGACATGTAAATACATAAAAATTGATTGGTATGCACGTAAATCATCCAAAAATTTACAGTATAAGTTTGTCTCCAGTTCCATTTCATCCTTACAATTCCAATTGTCTCTGTCAAGTCCCACTTAATATAATTGAAAATCACATCAAAAACTGAGAGCACATAGCAAAAAGAAGCCAAAATTCCATCCATTAAGAAATTTATATAATACTAACATATCATATGACTCACCATACTAACTTAAAAGCAACTCTAAGGCCACAACACACTGATACTTTGATTTGTGTTTCACAGCTTTGATCACATCTGCTGCACTTCTCTTCCCCTCAATTGGAAACTTCACTTCGGTGGCGAAGAAACCTCACACGGAAGTGCTCGAACAAGCAACATATTAGTTGCAAACAAAATGAACAATCCCAATTCTCACCTCGCCTCAAAACCTCACGAGCACACTTACATGCGCTACAACTTGAACTCAATAATATACAGTAGGAGGCAAATCACTCAATCACCAAGTCAAATGAGACTAATTTATGAATGTGATTGTTATCATTTTTAATCATAAGAACTTGCTTCAATAAAATTGACCCCTGACTCTTTGTAAGGTGTCATTTTAATCCCAGAGTCTATAAAAATGCCAACTCAATCCCAGGCTCTTTTAACAGGGCTAAAATAATCTGCCATGGGACCATTTCAGCTCATATAAAAAAATTTGGGAACTGGTTGGCCTTTTATAGACCCTGTGATATAAATAATCATAGAACTATTTTGACACTTCATGATTCACCAAGAATTCACTTGGCAGCTGTCATTTCAAATTATTTCAACAGGTCAAAGCATAAGAAAATAACAATCCAGATCCAGGCCTACAGTGTCAAAGAAAAGAAACATATAGAATAGTGTGAATTAAACACACATGTATATGGAACACTAAACCATTATTCCGCTACCTTACAAAACACAGAAAAAAAACAATTAACAAATGCAATAATTTAAGAAGGAATCAACACATCTCCAGGATGAATAGTACTTTAAAAAAAAACAACTTGAAAATGCTGTATATGGCCATTTCTCCTACACATTGTCCCCTGTTGTTTTCACATTTTGCCTTTCATTTATTCAACAGAATTATCTTTCCAAAGTAAAAATTATCAAAAAAATAAACAAACCATTCAATTCTTTCGTATTTACATATCTAACATCTAAACTTCAATTTTTAGACATGTAGCACTTCACCTATGCATGAAAAGGTACATTTCACCTTTTTAAAGTTAAAATAATGATGTTTTTTATATGATATTAAAATTTTGGGTGACATAAATGCAAAAGCTAAAGCTTAGGTGTTAGATATGTAAATACATACATTATACATACCAAGAAGCATTAACCAGAAAACTATAACGTACTACATAAACTGCTTAAAATTTATTTGTTAACTGACTAATCTTTCTATCGAAGTCCCAGAGAGAACTCAATCCCACTACCAATTTCAACTCCAGTTGCTAATTCTTTTTTCTTTTTAGAACAGTTTTATGTATCTTAGTGATAGTAATGTCTGTAATATAGTTAAATAAACCTTTTTTGAACTGCTACTAGTACCATATTACTTTTTTAGTCTAGTTGCTGGTCCTTTCCTACTATTTTTTTCAGTTTAACACAGTGATATATAAGCATTGAGGATTTAACTATTGCCAGAGTAAGCATGCAGAAGATACTGTGTTGGACCAGCTGCAGACTGTATTAAAAGAGCAACAGTACAGAAAATTTAAAANAAAGTTCTACTAAATATCAACAGATTAACCCAAAAAATCCCCAATAAAATCACAAAATTGCATCTTTCCTACGCTACTTACATCGTCCTTCGATATTGAAAGAAGATCTTAAAAAATAAAATAAAATAAAATCTTCTAAACAAGAGACAAAGGGGAACTTACATTTTGGTAATGACGGGTAAAGAACTGAATTCCTCTGCTGTTTATTTATAATATAATCTCTTAAATCTGCTCTAATATCTCTATCAGTTTCTCTCTCTCCCTCCCCTCTGAAATCCTCTATCTATAACCAGTCCTTCTTCCCTGTGATTCTTCTCTGCTAATGGGAGCATGATTATGAGACCCATTTAATCACTCCGCCCTCAGGTCTCGCTTTAAATTCCCCTTTTTTTTCTTCTTCACAATTCGCCTTTGGATGACGGCAATTCAATTTTTTTATTAGTTTTTATTTTATTAAATTTTCTATCAATGTTATAGGGGTATTTGTTTAATACAAAGTGGGGCTCAGTTCGATTTAACAAGTATTTTTTTTCTTTTTCCTTTTTTTTTTTTTAAATGGCATGATATAATAACTTTTTTTTCAGAATAAGGAATTATTATTTATAACTGAAAATATTTTCTCGCAAATGCTGCATTTTATTAATTGCAATAAAACTTTGTCTTAAATTTATATTTTGGTAGTTTTGTTTCTGATCCAAAGCCGTTTCGCAATACGAAAATAATGCGGAGATTTCATTTTTATTGTCATTATGGTATTTAAGTCAAATGTTTCAATTGAATATGTAAAAAAACAAATTTATTGAAGAAGTTTTGAAAATGATGTATGAGCTTTTTTCTTTTTAATTTCGTATTATATGGAGGAAAAAAAAAGGTCTTTTTTCCCTATTTTCACTAAAATAGTTCATTTATTTGCATTATCCTTGTCAATAATGTTATAAGTGGACTGTAATTTGGCGAGGAGAAGCGTCCAGGGGCGAAAAATCTGTTGCCACTAAGACTTGGCCCCCCAATGCTAATGGGCCTCCCCAACACCCCATCGGCAAACTGAAACTCGATGCTTGGGACGGGTGCTCCAACATCCGATATGCTCATTTCCAGCTTCTGAAACTGAGCATGTGGAAACTCTGGAGCCCATGAAGAGTCCCTATAGTTGATTTTTTTGTGAATTTCTCTTGTCAATTTCTCCAGAGATGACGAGTGTTTGTGAGTTTGAGGATATTAGAAAGGATTTGAGTGAGGTATAATCTATATATTTCTCATCATTTCATAGTAAATTTCTTAGTGTGGTACTGCATCGTGATTTTTCCCAATTTTTTTCACATTAAATCTATGTTTATATGTGCACATTTCTACTTAATTGTTTGCTTCAAATCTCTAGAATCAAAATTAATTTTACTAATTCAAGTGAAATGCATGTCTCACAATAATAAAGTACAAGTACCAAAATAGTCTCAGACCATTTATATGTGTCTATTTTAGTTCAAGAGTGTCAAAATATTTCTCATATTTTCTATATTTATCTTAAAAAATAAAACATGAATGATTATTAGAATTTAATTTTGACACTTTCATGAACTATGGGCCATACAAATAGTGGGAGACTATAGTGGGAGACTATTTGACACCATACTCAATAAAGAACGCTAAAAAAGTGTTATTTGAAGACTGTTGTCGTAAATATGTTCTGGTAAATATGCTGAGNTATATATATATATATATATTCGGTTGAACTATAAGAGTAATGCTTAAATTATATTATCATGACGAACATAAAGGTTGAATTAATGGTTTTAAATAAATAAAAGGGTGTTACATAAATTCCACTCAATACTTATGTATGTACGTGTGTAAAAATATTATGGTTTGTATGTTAGATATGTAAATACATAAGAATTAAATGACATGTAAGCCTTTCAAAATAAAAAATAACAGTTCATTGGGGCATTTACATGCATACCACCCAATTCTTATGTTTTTACATATCTAACACTTAAAACTTTGTTTTCCACATTTATACAGCCTAAACATTCATATCTTAACAAAAATATCAATATTTTAACTAAAAAAAAAGTGGTATATATGTAAATCATGCATATGCAAGGTAGTGTATATATAAAAGTTTAAGTTTACGTGTCATGTATATAAATAAATAAGAATTAAGTGGTATGTATGTAATTTGAGGTGGTTGCAGTTTATTAAAAAACAATAGTGAAGCTGTCGAAAAAATATCTTATTTTCAAAAAATTACGATGGATATTATATATATATATATATATACATTAAAGTGCAGAGGACATTCTTTCCAAATTCAATATGTCAAACGTACGGTTCTTGAAAACAAATTGGTGATAAATATATTTTCAATGTTTTCATTGGGAAACTTTGAATGATGATATGCATACATTCATTTCTTTCTTTCTAATGCAACGCAGCATTGATTTAAGTATGTTAGCTTCCAATTTAAATAATTTTCGTTACTCTTAATCCAATTAATTTGATTTGCTGATTTATTTTCTTTTTGGAATGCATTCAATCATTAATAATATTATTATTTATAAAATATATCTAGTTTAAATTTCCACAAGCCAACGTTTGGGAGGCAATTCTTTACAACAGGATTAGTCCTCTTATTATGAAAAAAATATTCCGTCAGATGTGGTGTCCGTCCGGACATTTAATCACCAAACATCTTGTAGCATGCTGATGAGATGTATGACGATGTGAAACTCGATGATCGGCTATCATGACGTGTCGAATATGAATGAAATACTTTCTCATTATTATGAAATGTAGGGATATGGAAAAAAGCTTCTTGCACATCTTATAAAATTTTATTATTTAATTTCTTTCCATGACATCTAAAAGCATGTCATGGTTTTCCTCATCCATTCCAACGTCATGCATAATGGATTGCCATTATTAATTCTTTCTATATTTATAAATAAGAGCAATTTTGTAAGAAAAAAGGATTAAAATTTTAGAGCAAAATTTGAAATTTATTTTATTTTTTTTAAGATTTTGCATTTTAAATGTGGTTTGTAATGATTTATCCATCTACACTCGTTGTGAAGGGGATTTATTGATTTGATAGTAGGATTCTAATATATGAGTTTGGATGGGAGTGGAGTAGGCCAGTTTTTGGGTTTGGCCGAATCACCTAAAAAATTTCTTACGTATTTTATTTTCTATGCACATTTAATTTTATAAACTTTTTTCAAATTATATATCCTTAATTTTTTTTAAATTAAATTTTAATATTAAAATTTTTAGTGCATCAATTCACACCCCTCTTGGTGTGCCACAATCTTCAAATTTCAATAATCTCACTCATCACATCAACAATGGTCGATGACTATAAAGGCCATAGACCATTACATGATCATTAATATAGTGTTCTATGTTATGACATACAATGTTAGAAAGTAGGGGCCACTGACAGCAACGAGCAGAGGCGACAGGAGGTAATTGATGGTGATTGAAAAGCAGCAGTCATCAGTGGTTGACGGCCACGAGGCTGGAAGTTATTGTTGAATCTTCAATATTGCATTGTATGTCATGACCATATATGAGATACAACGTTGGTAATTAGGGGTTGTCGACAACGAAAAGCAAAAGTAGCCGGCATTGCTCGAAGCGGTCGACTGAGAGTGGTTAGCACATATGGAGACTAAAAGTTATTGTTAGGCCTTCGATCCAATATAGGCTCTGAAACTCTTCTCCTCCTCCCCTTCAAGTGAAGAGAGACTCTCTATTCATAGCTTGTAGGGGTGTAAGTGAGTCAAGCCAAATCATAAGCCGACTCGAACTCGACTCGATAAGTGGCTCGTGAACTGAGTTCGAACAGCTAACAAGCCAAGCTCAAGCCAACCCCGACTTGACTCTTCAGCTGGTGAGCCGGCTCGTACAAAAAAAAACAATAAAAAAGTAAAATAAACTAAAAATATATTAAATATCAAGACTTTATCTTAAACACATCAAAAATATTTTAAAAAATAATATTTTGTATTGTATATTACTTGACTTTGTATTCATTATCTCATGATTGTTCATTCTATGGTTGTAAACGAGCCGAGCTTGAGCAAACTCAGGCTTGGCTCGTTCAAAACTGCTCATGTTCGAAATCGGCCCGTGAACAATGTGTTCGTGTTTTGCTCAATTTAAATATTTGTGTTCGTGTTCAGCTCATTAAAATTAAATTGAAAAAAATAGATGTAAAATGTTGGATTCGAACTTGGACCAAATGTATGCAAAAGAAGACACATAACCACATTACCACACAATATGTTACAATTTAAACTTAGATATAAATATATATAATATATTATTATATAAATAATATATTTAATATATTATTATATAAATAGTTATATAATTTTTTTTTTATTTTGAGCTAAAACGAGCCGAACATGAGCGAAAAAAGAGTTGTTCGTGTTTGACTCGTTTACTTAACGAACAAGCCGAACACTGAGTTATTCGCGAACAACGAGTTTTTGACCATTAATTAAGGTCAAGCTCGATAAAATTAATTAAGGTCAAGCTCATGCCTCGTGGCTTGAGCTCGACTTGACTTGTTTACACCTCTTTATCCTCTTGGGTAGCGATATTTT
This sequence comes from Phalaenopsis hybrid cultivar, assembly GCA_002079205.1. Taxonomy (NCBI): domain Eukaryota; kingdom Viridiplantae; phylum Streptophyta; class Magnoliopsida; order Asparagales; family Orchidaceae; genus Phalaenopsis; species Phalaenopsis hybrid cultivar. Next base: position 1,984 of record JXCR01123409.1, on the reverse strand, counting down.
GGTATTATGGAGAATAACTTCTCAATTACTTGATTATTGATCCATCTTGATTGTAGGATTTTTATTAATTTGAAAACCTTAATGACCTCAAAATACAAGCGACATGGATTTGTTGCATATGTCAATTTTGGAGTTTATTTGACCATTAAATTGAGAACCCTCAAATAAATGCATTAGTAGTTTCATGATATTCATATTAAACCAATTTTGGTATCACTGGATTCGTATTGTCGAGAAAATCACTTTCACTAGAAAATTGTTGAAACTGTGGCCTCGAATAATCTTAAATTTGAATTTTAAAAATTATTCATAAAAAATGAATGACACATCAAGTACAATTGTATTCTCTTTTGGGATCGAAATACCATAATATAAATACTTATATTCTTACAAGGCCAAACAAAGTTGCCTTGCAAAATAGACAATCTCTCCCACTCAAATCTTGTCAGGTCAGTATTCCAACTTTGTTCACAAAATATATTTCATCCGTTTTTTCTATATTCAACTTAATTAATCTCTAGATTTGATTAAAGCGGCCCATTCAAATGGGATATCGGTTCATTCGTGTAATGTTTGTTTTGGGCCTTAAAAGCTGCAAACCTTTGGGCCCACTTAACGACCTCTATAAGTAAACCCGCCAAGCAACAAAGCAAAGATGAAATGTACACCTTCAGTTCTATCAGTGAGCCCAGAGAAATAATAACGAACAAAAGAAATTAAAGGTAAATATAATAATAACCCACATAACATAGGTGATTGTATTAATCTAAACTAGAAGACTAAATTTGAACCTCAATCATCTATATTTTATGAATAATATTCATAAATATTAAGAAAAATAAAACATGGAACATAATAATTAGAATTTAAGAGTGAAGAAGCAACCTTCCATCTATGACATACAACTATTTTTAAAAAGAGTAATTAATGATTAGATTCGCCATTTCTAATCAAACCATTAAGATGCTCAATCCCTCAACAAATTTCTGTAGCTCTTTTTACTGCAGAATCTTCATAGATCTTAAAATTCAAACAAATTGTGAGAACCACATCTCCCACTTTCAAAGTCTTCAGTCAACGCCTTTTGCGGTATTTTTCTTTTTCCTCTTTTTTTTTTTTAATTCAAAAGCAGGACTAGGCGGATTCNTTTTTTTTTTTTTTTTTTTTTATTCAAAAGCAGGACTGGACGGATTCATATGGTATAAATATAATTTTTAATATAACTCGATATAAATTAGAAAAATTTACATACACCATAAAAGTTTTATATATTTACATATCTAAAATTTGAATTTTAATACATAAAAAATATATTTCACTTTTAAAATAATAATAATAATAATAATGTGTTTGATGAAATATTAAAAATTTAAGTGAACATATAATATTTCATCTAATATATGTTCTCTCTCTCTTAAGAAATACATATTTTCATATAATTTTTCAATTAAAGGTTTTAATGATCTAGAAATGGAGGAGCAAATATTACATGTCATGTTGTGGTGGGCGCGTGGGTGTGTGTGTGTGTGTGTAATAGAACGATTGACAATGAAACGAAAAATAGAATGAGAAAAATCACATATAAAACAACATAGAGCGACACATAGATTTATGTGGTTCAACAAATTGTCTACGTCCGCAGAGTTGTCGATGATTTTATTACTTGAGGATTTTACACCATCGTCGATCGCCTCCGCGATTACAATAAGAACTTTTCACTTTCTCTCTCTCTCTCTCATCCTCTCTCCTTCTCATTCTCTCTCTCTCACTACTCGAGGTAGCCTTGTCAAAGAAGGAGATTTGCAGGAGCTAGGTTTTGTGATTTGTTCTTCCTTTTCAGCCCGATCACCGAAGACAAAAGGACCTTGTTGTGACGCGAAAATAAAGAAGTCGGGTTTTTCTTCTGTTCATTTTTTCGTTTCATCGTCGATCGTTTTATTATATATATATATATATATATATATATATATATATATATATATAT
>JXCR01123406.1:22218-39142 GCA_002079205.1 Phalaenopsis hybrid cultivar | reverse complement strand
CAACCAACTCCCGCTCTAACAACCACTGCAACAATGCCTCTCACTCAATTCCTCCTCCTATGCTTGCTCCCTCTGCTATCTCTCTCTCATCCCCAATCTAGCTTCTTCATCGAAATGAAACAATTCCTCTCCGGCCAACCCATCTCCCACAAGAACCTCGCCGCCGGAAACTATTGCAGGTTCTCCGGAATAACCTGCGATGATGATCACCACCGCAACATCATTGAGATTGACCTCTCTTCCATGTCGTTAACAGGCACCATTCCCTCCACCATCTGTACCTCCCTCCCAATGCTCAGAGTACTCCGATTGGGCTTCAACAACCTCCATGGTGACCTCCCTGCTGACCTTCTGAATTGCTCTCATCTACAAGAGCTCAACCTCACTAATTCTGGCATCGAAGGAACCATCCCAGATATCTCCACTCTCTTCACTCTTCGTGTTCTAGACCTCTCAAACAATCACTTTTCTGGTCAGTTTCCACTCTCCATTACTAATATCACCAACCTTGAGGTTGTTAACTTCAACGAGAACCCGGGCTTCAATATCTGGTGGCTACCAGAGACTATAACGAAGCTGAAGAAGCTCAAGGTAATGATCCTTTCTACTACATCTATGAGAGGAGAAGTCCAACCATGGATTGCGAACATGACATGGCTTACTGACCTTGAGCTCAGTGGCAATTTGCTTGTTGGCCAGATTCCGACAACCATTGGAAGGATGAAGAACCTCCAGCTTTTGGAGCTTTACTACAATTTGTTGGAGGATAAAATACCGGAGGAACTTGGAAACCTGTCTAAGCTCATAGATATTGACTTGTCTGGGAATAGACTAACTGGTAGAATACCTGAGAGCCTCTGTTTGTTACAAAAGCTCAAGGTTTTGCAGCTCTATAGCAATAGACTTACTGGTCCAATCTCACCGGAGCTTGGAAATTCGACATCACTAACCATCTTGTCTTTGTACAAGAATTTTTTTTCAGGAGAGCTTCCTCCCACTCTAGGAAAGTTTTCAGAGTTGAAGGTGTTGGAGATTTCAGAGAACCAGTTCTTTGGTAAGCTTCCAAGTGAAACCTGCACTGCAGGCAAGTTGCTATACTTCTTGGTGCTTGACAATCATTTTTCAGGGGAATTGCCAGAAAATTATGAGAAATGTCTGTCTCTGCTGAGGTTTAGAGTGAACAACAACCAGTTGAAGGGTTATGTGCCCAGAAAACTATTTGAACTTCCTCATGTTTCTATTATTGATCTTAGCTTCAACCAATTTGAAGGAACTGTGGACAGTTCTATTGGAAAAGCAAAGAATTTAACTTTATTGTTCCTGCATAGCAATCGGTTTTCGGGAGAAATCCCACCTGAGATCTCTGAGGCTACTAATTTAGTCAGGATAGATCTTAGCAACAATCTCTTCTCTGGTTCAATTCCATCTAAGATTGGATACTTGAGAAAACTGAGTCAGCTATCCTTGCAAGGAAACATGATTGGATCTACCATTCCCGAGTCAATTTCGAATTTGAAGTCTCTTAATGTGCTTAACCTCTCAAACAATCTACTCTCCGGGGAGATACCAAACAGCCTCTGCAGTCTGCTTCCAATATCTCTAAACTTTTCAAACAATCACCTTTCTGGTCCAATTCCTGTACCCCTCATCAAAGAAGGGTTAATTGATAGTTTCTCTGGCAATCCAGATCTCTGCATTCCGATCAATCTGAACCATACCAAGCCTAATCTTCCTATTTGTCAACAGTCAAAAGCCAGCAGGCTGATGATAAACATCTGGGCTATTTCAATCTCTGCAATTCTGCCAATATTTGCAATCTTATTATTCGTTATGCATTGCTCTAACAGAAAGAACAAGGTCATCAATTGTCGCTCATCATCTTCCTTTTACTCCTATGATGTAACGAGTTTCCAAAAGCTCAACTTCGACCAGCATGAGATCCCCACAGCATTGATTGATAAGAACATTGTGGGTCTTGGGGGATCTGGAACAGTTTATAAGATTGAGGCTAGCAATGGGGAGTGTGTAGCTGTGAAGAATATCATGACAACACAAAAATTTTGCCTTAAGAAAGAATTGAGGGCAGAGATTGAGACTTTAGGAAGCATCAGACACAAAAACATTATAAAGCTCTACTGTTGCTTCTCAAGCTTTGAATGTCATCTTCTCATCTATGAATACATGGTAAATGGAAATCTCTGGGATGCTCTTCACAATCACTGCAGCTTCTTGAACTGGCCAAAAAAGCGCAAGATCGCGCTCGGGATTGCACAAGGCCTAGCTTATCTTCACCATGATCTCTTGTTCCCGATCGTGCACCGCGACATCAAGAGCTCCAACATACTCCTTGATGCAAATTTTGAACCAAAGATTGCTGATTTTGGAATAGCTAAGGTCTTGCAAGCAGGAATTGAGGACTGCTCATCCACAACTATTATTGCTGGCACTTACGGTTACTTGGCCCCAGGTAGCCAACTTACTTGCAAATATTAATATAATCCTTAAAAATACTTCTTTTAAATGACTCGCTTCACTTTGCAGAGTATGCCTACTCATCTAAAGTGACTACCAAGTCTGATGTGTACAGCTTTGGTGTTGTACTATTAGAGTTGATAACAAGGAAGAAGCCAAATCAAGTTGGGTTTGGGGAAAGCATGGACATCGTTTCTTGGGTCCAGAGCAAGTTGCAAAATCAAAATGGGTCATTGGATGTTTTGGATAAAAAGCTGGCATGGAGTCCCTTCAGGAAAGAGATGTTGAAGATGTTGCAGGTAGCACTGCATTGTACCTGCAGTATACCATCACTTCGGCCATCGATGAATGAGGTTGTCCAGCTCTTAAGAGAGCTATGCACAACATGATTAGACGATGGCAGAACATCATTCACTCCCAGTAACATCAGTTCAACAATAAATCCAAATTTTTTCTCATGATTACAAGATTAGAAGCACTAGATTCTACTACTGGCTGAGAAAGCATTACTTAGCAAACAATTCTATATCTCCTAAAAGAATTGTTTTCCCTCGTCATGTCTTCCTTGTTTTCAACTCTCGATCTAGAAATCCTATGAAGAATCATTAGGAAATGGAGCTTTGTATTTATGGAGCATCCGGTGCCTTTGTTGAACTTACATGTACCTGGAATTGCTCTAGCTGCTCTGACATTCTCCAACTTGCACTTTTTTTTCAGACTTTAAACAAGAGGGGAATGAGATTGTATGGCTGTGATTAAAAGTTGTCTTCTGGTGTTTGGCATGTGTAAGTAGGTTGGAATCGTTTGGTGGGACCACTTCATGTGATCATCCATTAGAAAAGGTGGCATAATGAACAATGAGCTGAGCAAATCTCTACTTTGTTAACAAATAATACTTAACAGATTCCCACATAGACTATACATAGTGGCATTTGAATCAACTTAGCTTGGGAATAACTTTCTGATAGCTGAACACAACGGTCTCCTAAATGTTTTGTTTTTGTGGGTGTCATTGTTTTCTCCACATAATCATGGTTAGAATGCAATTGACTGCTTCAAATATCGTATTTGGCTGGAGAATAAGTATTGACAAGTCGCTATAGTCTATTACGTACGTCATACCAAATAGTTTCTCAGAGTCTATCGAAGTGATAGGTATGCAAATTAGATGACAAGATGAGTAGCTCTTAAGATTTTTCCAAAATAAATACCTAGAAAAAGGAATAAAATTTCAAGGATGACTACTTAAAATAAAATATTTAAGAAAATTAAAACCAATGTTTATTTCATTTGATAAAAAAATTTAATATTCCAACAATTTTTAATATTAATTTTATATGTTATTTAGTTTTATTATCTTGAAATAAAGCCAAGGAAATCAATCACTTAGCTCTAAGTTTGTGCTAAAGGCATCAGCGAGCATTAAAACCCAAAAGCCTACTTTAACATACTTTTCTTCTTTCCAAAAAGGCATTGACATAAATACCACCCAATTCATAAGATTTATAAATCTAACACCAAAATTTTTCCTTTTTTTTATTTATACCATCCAAATACTTTACATCACCTCAAAATTTACTATTTTGACAATTAAAAATGAAACACATATTTTCATTCATAGGTAAAATAAAATGCATGTAAAAATTATAATTTTGATGTTAGGTATGTAAATAGATAGAAATTGAGAGGCATGCATCTGAATCTTCAAAATAAATTAATTAATTAAAATATTTTTAAAAAATAATAAGAAATCTCGAGCATTCAATTAAATAAAAGCTAATCATCCTCCTTTTTATCAATGGTGATTCTCCTGCTCCCTCTCTCCTTTTAAGACACGCACACACAAACAGACAAATATAAATAGCCCATGCCACCCGCTCCCTTCTGCTTCATCTAAGTATGAAACCCAGCATCAACATCAAACTCACGCTCTAACAATGCCTCTCACTCAATTCCTCCTCCTATGCTTCCTCCCTCTCCTATCTCTCTCTCATCCCCAATCCAACTTCTTCATGGAAATCAAGCAATCCCTCTCCGGCCAACCCATCTCCCACCGGAACCTCGTCCCTGGAAACTATTGCAGGATCTTCGGCATAACCTGTGACGATGATCGCCACCACAACGTCGTCGAGATTGACCTCTCTTCCATGTCTTTAACAGGCACCATTCCCTCCACCCTCTGCCTCTCACTTCCAATGCTCAGAGTACTCAGGTTGGGCTTCAACAACCTCCATGGCGACCTCCCTGTTGACTTTCTTAACTGTTCTCATCTACAGGAGCTCAACCTCACCAATTCTGGCATCGGAGGAACCATCCCAAATATCTCATCTCTCTACACTCTTCGTGTTTTAGAACTCTCAAGCAATCGCCTTTGTGGTCAATTTCCACTCTCCATCACTAATATCACTAAACTTGAGGTTGTTAACATCAAAGAGAACCCAAATTTCAATATCTGGTGGCTACCAGAGACTATAAGTAAGCTAAAGAAGCTCAGGGTAATGATCCTGTCTACCACCTCTATGAGAGGAGAAGTCCAACCATGGATTGCGAACAAGACATGACTTACTGACCTTGAGCTCAGTGGCAATTTGTTGTTGGTCAAATTCTGAAAAACATTGGAAGGATGAAGAACCTCTAGCTTTTGGAGCTTTACTACAATTTTTTGGAAGATGAATTACCAAAGGAACTTGGAAACCTACCTAAGCCCATGGATATCAACTTGTCTGGGAATAGACTGACTGGTAGAGTACTTGAGAGCCTCTGTTTGCTGCAAAAGCTCAAGGTTTTGCAACTTTATTGCAATAAACTTACTAAGCCAATCTCACCGGCGCTTCGAAATTTGACATCGCTAACCATCTTATCTCTCTACAATATTTTTTTTCAGAAGAACTTCCTCCCACATTGAGGAAGTTCTCAGAGATGAAGGTGCTGGAGACTTTAGAGAATCAATTCTTTGGTAAGCTTCCAAGTGAAACCTGCACTGTGGTAAAGTTGTTGTACTTCTTGGTGCTTGACAACCATTTTCAGAGAAATTGTTGGAAAATTATGAGAGATTTCAGCCTTTGCTGAGGTTTAGAGTGAATAACAACTAGTTGAAGGGTGCCAAGAAAGCTATTTGAACTTCCTCATGTTTCTCTTATTGATCTTAGCTTCAACCAATTTGGAGAAACTGTGGACAATTCTATTGGAAATGCAAAGAATTTAACTTCATTGATCCTACAAAGCAATCGGTTTTTCAGAGAAATTTCATCTGTGATCTCTGAGGCTACTAATTTAGTCAGGATATACCTTGGCAACAATCTCTTCTCCGGTTCAATTCCATCTAAGATTAGATACTTAAGGAAACTGAGCCAGCTATCCTTGCAGGGAAACATGCTTGGTTCTACCATTTCTGAGTCAATTTCAAATTTGAAGTCCCTCAATGTGCTTAACCTCTCAAGCAATCTACTTACAGAGGAGATACCCAGTAGCCTTTGTAGTCTGCTTCCAATATCTCTGGACTTTTCAAACAAACACCTTTTTGGTCCACTTCCTGTACCCTTCATCAAAGAAGGGCTAATTGAGAGTATCTCTGACAATCCAGATCTTTACACTCTGATTCATCTGAACATACCAAGCCGACTCTTCCCCTTTGTCCACAGCCAAAAGTTAGTAGGTTGATGATAAATATCTGGCCTGCTGGTAAATATTTGGGCTATCTAAGTCTCTACAATTCTATCAATATTCATAATCCTATTATTCATTAAGCGTTGCTCTAGCCAAAAGAACAAGGTCATCAATTGTCGCTCATCATCTTCCTTTCACTCCTATGATGTAAAAAGTTTATGCAAGCTCAAAATCAACCAGCATGAGATCCCCACAACATTGAATGATAAGAACATTGTGGGTTTTGGAGGATCTGAAACATTTTACAAGATTGAGGCTAGCAATGGGGAGTGTGTAGCTGTGAAGAAGATCATGACAAAACAAAAATTTTTCCTTGAGAGAGAATTGAGGGTAGAGATTGAGCCTCTAGGAAGAATCAGACACAAAAACATTATAAAGCTCTATTATTGCCTCTCAAGCTTTGAATTTCATCTTCTCGTTTATGAATATATAGCAAATGGCAATCTTTTGGATGCTCTTCACAATCATTTCAGCTTCCTGAACACGCCAAATAAGCACAAGATCACGCTCAAAACTGTGCAAGGCCTAGCTTATCTCCAACATGATCGCTTGTTCTCGATCGTGCAACATGACATAAAGAGCTCCAACATACTCCTTGATATAGATTTTGAACCAAAGATTGCTGATTTGAAATAGCTAAGGTCTTGTAAGCAAGAGTTGAGGACTGCTCATCCACAACAATCATTGATGTTGCTTAAGGATACTTGGCCCCAGGTAGCCAGCTTACTTGCAAATATTACTACAATCCTACAAAACACTTCTTGTCAATAACTCAGTTCACTTTGCAGAGTATGCCTACTCATCTAAAGAGACTACCAAGTCTGATTTGTATAGCTTTGGTGTTGTACTGGAAGAAGCCCAATAAAGTTGGGTTTGGGGAAAGCATGGGCATCGTTTCTTGGGTCTGGAGCAAGTTGCAGAATCAAAATGGGGCATTGGATGTATTAGATAAAAAAAACTAGCATGAAGCTTCTTCAGGAAAGAGATGATGAAGATGTTGCATATAGCACTGTGTTGTACCTACGGTATACCATCACTTGCCATCGATGAATGAGGTTGTTCAGCTCTTGAGTGAGCTGGACACAACACGATTAGATGATGGAAGATCATCATCAATCCCAAGAACATTGGTTCAACAATAAAGCCAAAGTTTTGCTCTTGATTAAAGATTAGAAGCACTAGAATCTACTCCTGACTAAGAATGCATTACTCAGCACACATTTCTATATCTCCTAATAGAAGATAGACATTTAAAACATGGATGGCGATCATTTTGTTTTCCCTCTTCATGTCTTCCTTTTTTTTCACCACTCGATTAGGACATAGTGTTTTGTATTTAAGCAGCATCTGGTGTCTTGTTGATCCTACATATACTTAGAAATGCTCTAGCTGCTCTGATATTCTCTAACTTGCACTTCTTTTTCAGACTTTAAACAAGAGGGGAATGAGACTGTATGGTTGTGATTCAAAGGAAAGCCTTTTCTCATGTTTAAGTGGGTTGGAATCATTTGGTGGGACAACTTCAGGTGATCATCCATTAGAAAAGGTAGTATATTGAACAATGAGTTGAACAAATTTTTATTTTGTTAATGAATAACACTTAACATATTCCCACATAGACCATACATAGTGGCATTTGAATCAACTTAGCTTGGGAATAACTTTCTGATAGTTGTACACAATGGTCACCTAAATTTGTCTTTGTGTTTGTCATTTTCTTCTCCACATAATATTGGTTGGAATGCAGTTGACGGCTTTAAAAGTTGTATTTTGCCTTGAGAATAAGTATAGTGTGATTACCTAAATTGTACCAAATAGTTTCTCAGAGTCTATCCAAGTATTATGTGTGCAAAATAGATGACAAGATGAGTAGCTCTTAATATTTTTCCAGCATAAATACCTAGAAAAAAGAGAAAAAATTTTGTTGATTAGTTAGAAAAAGTCTTACTTTTTCTACCATTAAATAACTTGAAAAAAGAAAAGTTGGTCGAGCTTTTGGGATAGTGCCCTCATATGAAGGCTTACAAAAACTAACATAATAGAAAAAGAGAAGAATAATAAAGAGATGTGAGAGAAAGAAAAAAAATTCTAAAAAGAGTACCTCTAAGAATGTTCCAACATTAAATACCTACAAAATTCATTTTCTAAAAATAGCCCCTTGGACATTATTTAAAAGATATTTGAGTGCTAAAAAATGTGCTACACTTTTACCTCATTAGTACAACTAAAAGAATACATGAGAGGACAATTATAGATAAATGAACACAATGGTCATAATAGTAACAAATATATGTGCACAACTATCTAAGTGAGAGGCTACAAATATTTGTTGAATAGATTGATAGAATCATATTATTCATAATGAATTTTCATCATAAAGATGAAATTGTGCACTCTAAGCAAGTGTCGGTGAATAGTTTGTTTGGACGGGACAAGTAATTCATAGGCCTAGGTGAGTGATCCTTAAGCTTGAATGAGTTATCATTGTGAAACCTTCGTAGTTCATGGTACATGTAACTTGTTTTTTCGCTATTTCACATATATATTTAGTTTTTTAGTTCCTCTATAATTGCGTAGACTAGCCCATAAAAAGAATAAGGGGGCTAAGTAATTATTTGCTAGTTTAATTGAATGATAAAAGGAAAAAACTATGATCATATTGTCCAGTTCAACTTATGTATTGAGAATAGTGCACCATTTAATGCTTTAATAATAAATTTGTTTTGATGACTATGTACATTATAAGTTATAGCATAACATTAATATGGGTCATGGTATCAAAACTAGAAATCCTTATTGCAATTTTATAATTTCATTTGCCTTCAAATGGCTATGTTAGTCATAAAAAATGTGAGGATTTTTTCTCGAGATGAGTTGCATGGAATATTCTTCGCAAGAACAAGTAATTTTAATAGAATGAAGAGACATAAAAATCAATTCAAATAATAATAAGAGAAGAATATTACCTAAGAGAATGAAAGGATATGACTCCAATGATAGTCAAGAGTTTCCTAGAAAAAATATTAACCTGCCCCTCTATGACATGAACACTTTATAGCAATCGAGCGATTATGCTTGTGGCAAAAATGGAGGCTTTAATTTAAATTATCATGTCTTCTAAAGAAATTAATATAAATATCATTATATCTTGATCAATTATATAAGAAAATAAAATGTTTTGTTGCCTTGGATCATCTGAAGTAAAGAGTCAAGTTGCCATAAATTGCTTTTCGAGCTAACCCTTCATCAATCCCACTAGTAAGAAAAGGGTTAGCCCAAAGGAATCATCTGAACATGAGCTATCTTGAAGGATATTATCCAGCTGAGATAGAGATTAATACTCTTAAAAGTTTAACTTTCAAATATTGACCCTTTATAAAAAATCTTGTGTATACACATTATTGATATCCCTCTAAAAAATTTTCTAAGTAATGAGTTTCATGATACTGGAGTTAACAAAAATCCCAAAAGAAAAGTCAAGTTTTATTACTAAGCAACCATGCGGTTGCAATCAAATACAATTGAAAAATAAATTACAACAAACACTACCAAACTCACACTAGAGCACGATTCATGGATGGTGGAGGTCAGCTAGGTGGTCGGGGAGCATAGCTAGGTAGCTAAAATGGGTTATGGGTGGTTGCTATAGCAAACAAATGGGCTAGAATTAAGTTGGCAGCAAAGCGGAGGGTTGGGACAGTGACGGGTGACCGACCTTTTTCTTTTTGTAAATCGACAATTACAAGAATTTGATGACACTACTAGAAGATTTAAATTCCAACAACAGTGTCAAAATCTTGACTGCGACTTTTTATATATATGTGTTTGATTTAATAAATATGTATAGATATAATATTCAATAATTTCAAAGTCAAATTTGTCAACGCAAGTATACGTATTGCTCAAGTAATATAGGGCTTTAATGGAGTTCTAGTTATCGCACAGGGAGAAATAAAATACTACGGACTAAGGCTTAATAAAAAGTAATACTTCAACTACAATGATGGCGTTCAATTTGAACTAATAGGCAATTGAAATAAGTAGATAATTTGGATAACTAATAAATAACTAATGATAGAAATTAGGGTTTAATTTGTGATATTCAATATATAGAACTAATAAAAAACTAAAGATAGAAAGTAGGGTTTAATTTGTGATATTCAATATATAAGAAAGAATCCTTCTCCTTGTCAAGAAATTATAGTGAATGGATAAAGTGAATTAGTTCAAATTATATTGCATGGATAAAGTGAATTAGTTCAATTTAGATTGTGTCAAATAGGAGCATACCTATTCTTTACCAAATTATAGTGAATGGATAAAATGAATTAGTTCAAATTATATTGTGCTAAATATCTAATGATATAAAGTAGGGTTTAATTGTGATATTCAATATATAAGAAAGCATCCTTCATAGATAATTTTAATAACTAATAAGTAACTAATGATAGAAAATAGGGTGTAATTGTGATATTCGATATATAAGAAAGTAACTAATTGTACTAATAAAGATTTTAATGTGATATTCAATATATAAGAAAACATCCTTCTCCTATTAAATAACGAATGATACTAATGAGAGTTTAAATGTGATATTCAATATAAGAAAGCATCTTTCTCCCAAGAAATTATAGTGAATGGATAAAGTGAATCAGTTCAAATTGTATTGTGCCAAATAGGAGCACAGAAATTATAGTGAATGGATAAAATGAATTAGTTCAATTTATATTGTGCCAAATAGGAGCATAACTATTCTATAGTGAATGGATAAAGTGAATCAGTTCAAATTGTATTGTGCCAAATAGGAGCATACCTATTTAATGGATAAAATGAATTAGTTCAATTTATATTGTGCCAAATAGGAGCATACCTATTCTTTACACTTTGGTCCAGGCATAAAAAACATTGACTAATTCTATGCTTGGTTACTGATTCTACGGCTAGGCTGGGAGGATACCGGCTCTCACTTTGGAGCTCTCACGTTCCCCTCAACTGAGGGCTAAAATANAGGCAATAAGAAAGACAGAGAAAACTACTCAGAACTCATGGGGAAAGCACAACAAAACTCGAAATTCATATATAAAATCAAAGCCATACAAATTATAAAAAGTAAATAACTTATCTTCACAACTTGAAATTCATATATAAAATCAAAGCCATACAAACTATAACAAGTAAATAACTTTTCTCTAATTTCTCCCCAAGAACACTCCTCAAAGTTCCTCTTAATCTCTTTTTTTCTTTATAGCACACAAAAATTTATATATAAAAGTAAAGTCATACAAACTACAACAAGTAAATAACACTTATCTCTAACTTTCCCCAAGAAAACTCCTTGAAGTTCCTCTGAATCTCTTCCTTTCTTTACAGCACACAGAATTTCTCTTCGAAGCAGCAAGAATTCTTCTTCGAAGCGGACTTCATATATAAAATCAAAGTCATACAAACTACAACAAGTAAATAACTTATCTCTAATTTCACCTATATAAAATCAAAGTCATAGAAACTACAATAATAAATAAACTTATCTCTAATTTCTCCCAGAAAACTCCTCGAAGTTCCTCTGAATCTCTTCCTTTCTTTACAACACACAGAATTCTTCTTCATAAAAGCGAAGTCATACAAACTACAACAAGTAAATAACACTTATGTCCACTCCTTGAAGTTCCTCTGAATCTCTTCCTTTCTTTACAGCACACGGAATTCCTCTTCGAAATAGCAAAGAGGAAGAAATCTCTCACTTTCCCTCCACCCTTACAATTTCTCAAAGAATTTCTCACAGTTACAAGCTCTAGCAAGCTCTCTACACACTAATGGAACCTATCTAACCTCTAGGACTCCTCTATTTTCGGCCAAAATCTTCTCTTTAAAGATGTGGATGAGTTTTACCAAGAGTTGATTATGCAACCCTCCAAAATATGGTCTTATTCATTATACAAGTACACATAACCGTTGATCCAACCGTCGGCGGCCTCGATGGCGCCGTCGGTGGCCTTCTAGAGATTTTGTCCTGTAGCCTGGGGAAATTCTCCACATTTTGGTACTTTTTACTCCAAATTCTCTCTTTTTGCATATTTTTGCTCCATTGACTTTAATTCATCATTCCCGCAACAAAACATCCAAAATGCATTTCTTTAAAGTGTAATATCATTAAAAATAGTATAAAAGAGGTATGAAAATCTCAACATATTTTACTTTAATCAACGGGCAATGAAGGGGAAGGGCTATAGACTACATGACAACAAGGAGAGTGTTGTCTGGTGCAGAGGCAATAGGCGGGAACTGCAAAGACAACAAGATAAACATCAGTCTAGGAGACAAGTAAGAATGATGGTTGGACCGTATAAGAATAACATATTTTCTATTTTTTGGATAACGCCTGTGAGGATCAGTGACTGGAAGGGATGAAAAAATATTGAGTGGTTGGTGGATGTTGGTGAGAGTTACAGGAAGGCCATAATGCTCTTCAAAGGTTCCAATAGTAAGAAAAGGCAGTGGCACTGAGGGGAGGAATGAAGAGGATACAAAAGAGTCTTGGATTAATACTCCCACGAGAATGAGTTATAGCCAGAGCATCACTCAATCTCTTGGAAGGAGAAAAACACCTTAGATGAGTTATAGCTAGAGCAACACTCACACTTAGATATACCACTAGAATGGAGAAAGTGGATGTCGACGGATGTCTTGAAGAAAAAAACAAAAAAAAAACTCCCTAAAACAAAATAAATAAGATATATATAGGCCTAAGGTAGAGAGGAGAGGGCCCTGCTCACATTAGAATGGAGCTCCATACTTGGAATGGCTGGTTGATGTCTCAATGGCCTAAGCTGAATCGGTCATGTTGTGACTTTGTAGCGTCCGGAATGTTTTTCTCGTTTAAGGCATGAGACACCTTGTGTCAATATCTCGAGGCTATGAGAGTTTCGACCTCATTCATCAAAGCTTCTCTCAACCCATAGGTGACAGAGCTATTATAAACCATTGAAGTTAAAGGGTCTTCACATGCATCAATATAAGCCTATAGATCCCATAGTTAGTTACACTAGTTCCCAAAACAACTAAGGTGCTTTTCCCCCTTAAGAGTAGCTACCCATATCAGTCCAATCTTTTAGAAGTAAACTATTGAACTAGGCATGCATGTCACGTATATACTATTAAATCCTCCCAAAATAATCCAGGTTGACTCAACCTGATTTCAATTGATGACAACTGAATTCACTTCTTACTGGTGGAAACTCTAGCAGTAAACTGTTAATTAAATTGTTCTGAAACTCTATATGGTGTCTACAATTGGCTCTTCTACCTCATGGTCCTCTATCATAACCAATAATGATCCTCTTTATATTTCTCTACTTGCAGGGCTCTTGTGTGCTCAAATTTTGCAGAAGTTAGAATGGTATGTGATTGTCATATTTTGTAAATGAATAGGTGTTCTTATAAGTATTATGTTGAGTCTTGGGATCATAGTGTAATGGTCTCCTTGACAAAAAGTGATTGTCATCTATGAGCACCACATCACACCAAACTTGATCCTATAATTAGCCCCCTGTTAAAAACTTCATGAGATACCTCATTGTAATGTCGATCATATTTTTTATCTTCAACCATGTTAAAGAATATGGCTCGGGATGTCTTTGAGTCTTGATGCTCAAATTTTCCAACATCAATGTTGACACCATATTCTTATTGTTATCTCCATTATGATGATGTTGCATACCTTAACCTTCATGGTGCAAAAAGCATAAAATATATTATGGAAAAGTTATTTTTGCTCCCCCGTTTCCTCAGTCTGAAGGACTTATCAAATCATAAGCATCTCACCCTCATCTAGTGGAAGATAGCACTCTCGCCCTCTTCTGTAGTTGCTTCCTCATCATTAACTTCCTCCATTGCACCAGGCTCGGTGAAAGACACAACTTGGCTTGTCAGAAAATACAAGGAGATGTGCCCAAATTCATTGCATTTGAAGCATTTTTTAGCTTGGACTTCTCTTCTTAGGCTTCTTCTCTCTCTGAATGGCTCTGCCCTTATCATGAACAGTCTTCTCAACTTCCTGAGGTATGCTTCTGTTGATGTCTCCAACTATGGGCGATTGTCCGAATGGCAATGATTGGATACACTAACTCTATTATCTTTCACTTCTAGTTCTAAACATTGCACATCTCTTAGTACCCAATAAAGTTGCAGTTGGTCCTCATTACTGATAGAGACATCCAAAATATATAGCTATGGTGTACTCCACTGAATCTGTTAGATCACATTTCATCTTGAGCTCCATACTCCATTGTGTACTCCTCCGCCGATAGCTTCAACTACTGCAGGTAGTGGAGCTTTAAGAAAATTTCCTAATGGTAGTGCAAGTGTAGGTACTATCTTTGCATTATTTTCTTCATTTTCTCGCAAGAATTCTATCATGTCTTTCTCTCTATCTCTCTCTCTTCAAGTTCTCTCAGAATGAAGAAGCATTCTTCTTTCGACTAATGGCAACGAACTTCACTCTTCTATCATCGGGCACCTCCTTGTATTCAAAGATCCACTTGAGGAAATCATCTAGATCAATTCTCCTATCAAATTATTATAGGTCCACCTTCATCCCTAAGTCAATTTATCCTCTAATAGGCGGGTTATCTATATATCTTCTAACAGGCACTCTATCTCTATATCCTCTAATAGGTGCCCCATTTTTGTATCCTCTAATAGATATCTCATCTCTGCATCCTCCAGCAGGCACCTCACATCTAGGACACCATTTATTTGTAGCACAAAGCATTTTATCATGTCTTCTTCTCCACTAGAATCATTCCTACCAAAGGGATACAGGTTTTCTTATTGCTCTTTGCCATGGATTTCACTATTATGGACGACGATCAACTTATCATGGGTTTTTTCCCTCAATGACATCAAGTTTATGTAACACTTGGTGGAGTAACTATTTTAGGTCATCCATGGTAGATTTCCGATCAAATTTTGGTAATTATCTCCTTAAAGTCGTGGTTAGCTTTTTGGGTGTAAGAAAGTGGAAAGAGGTGAGGGGGTGATATGGGGGGATGCTAGAAACCCTAGCATGGTAATGGGGTTAACCTGAATTTAATAACAAATGATATTGTATTTACAAAAATTATATTAGTAAAATCAAATATTATTACCAAAAGAAAATATGTGGCTACCAAAAAAAACACACTTGAAAGATAAATTATAACAAACATGGCACAAACTCACACTAGGACTCGATCCATTGGTGGTGGAGGTTAATTAAGTGGTTAAGGAGCAGAAATAGGTGGTTGAAATGGGTTGTGGGTGGTTATGATAGCAAAAGAAAGGGTTGAAATTACGTTGGCAGCAAAGCGGAAGGCCGAGCTTGTAAGGACCAAATAAGGGAAATGCTTGTCGACATCAGGACAACAAAGTGAGTGTTGTTCAGTGTGAACGCAGCAAGCGGGATTGTATGGTTATCATGATAGACTATAGTCCATGCAGTAACAAGTCAAAATGATGGTTAGGCAACAAAAAAAAAAGTAGATTTATTATCTTCTAGATGACAACACCAAGGATCGGTGATTGCAAAAAATGGCAATAGGTGGAAGAGTTGGTGATTGGTGGTGAGAGTTACAGAAAGATAACTAAAATGATATTTGGTGGTTCCAATAGTGAGGAAAGACTGTGAAGGTCTTCAAATGAGCTATAGCCTAGCATTACCCGCCTTTGGACACAATCCTAGAAGAGAGAAAGAGGGCCTTAACGAATATCCTGAACGAAAGAACAAAAAAAATCCATAAAATAAAAGAAATAATGCACATACACACACACACAACCACCTAGGATAAATAAAATCGGTCCCCTCTCCCATTATGATGGAACTCCATGCTTGGAATGGTTGACCGGTCCCTCCTTGGTCTAGACCAAACCAGTCACGTCGAGATTTTGTTGTGTCGCGACTAGGTTAAGAGTTGCCCTACATCATTTCATATTTGTTTATTTTTTAATTCATACTTTATCTATGACTTTTCAAGTATCCTAAAGATGAATTTGCTACCAAAATTTCAAAATAGTTTACTCCTACAACTTTACCCAATGTGTGCATTAATAGTCAGCTTCTTATAGTTCCTAGTACATCACAGGTAACACAAGGTTAAACTATAAAGAGCCATAAAAAAAAACTTGGCAAATTACAATGTGCGTACAAAATATTTGATTAAATTGAGAACTGAGATTATTTTTATTCTTTTATTATTTTAATTTATAATATCTTTTATTTCTGCTTTTGTTCTGTGAAAGCTTGTGAAGAAATGGAAGGATTCAACTCCAGAAGGGTATATCTTAAAATTTATAAGGATATATTTATTAAATTAAGAAGAAAAAAATTAATTACACAATAATATGTATATAATAAATTAATTCAAAGCTGTTTTAGGATAGCCAAAAGAGAATTATACTCCACAAGGGTACATCTCCCTCTGTAATTCTAATCAGTGCTCTCAATATCTCCTCCTCGTTTTTAATTTCTTTTGTTTGCATATTAAGAATCGTAAAAGAACCTTTTTTTTTTTTTCACATGAGTGAGGCTCATTATTGGTTTTATATTAAAAATTGGGTTTCTCAAAGGGAGTGAAGGCTTGGTGGTCAGTTGGTACTATAGGAGACTTGATGGTCCATCTCAACCTACCTCTTTGATGAATGATAGTTTTATATTTTCATATTTACAATAGTTTCATTCTTATTTTAATAACTTTTAGTGAATATCTTATGTTACATATCCCTTATATTTCTATGAGGGTTTGTAGTTTTC
>JXCR01123400.1:65519-89480 GCA_002079205.1 Phalaenopsis hybrid cultivar | reverse complement strand
TAGCCTCTAGTTGGAGGGATAAGAGAGAACTCTAGAGTGAGAGCTAGTATCTTCCCTGCCTATCCCATCTTCAAAATTATTCAAACTTTAGATTAACTAATGTTCTTTATAACATCTCTGGTAACGGTAAATAATATAATTACTCCTATTTGTCACAATCTCTCTCACTACTTGTTTTTATTTTACACATGCACTACTTTCATTGCAAGAGGAAGAGTACTTTTAATATATTTAAAACCCCACTATGATTTTCACTAAGTATTTAAATTTAGAAGTAGTAGTATTGTAGTGATAATTGTAGGATAAAATAAAAACCAAACTTTTATCGACCTTCCAAGTTAGGGCGTGTTATTCTAAACTAGAATTTGTCTTGAAAGTAATCATGATTAACCTTGATCTCTATGTGATCAATATTTAGGACTTAATCAGAAAGCCCTATATTACTTGATAAAGATATGTATACTTGCATAGAATCCCTACAAATATAATTGAAATCTTACTTTTCTTGTGATCAAGCTTGGGATCTAATTTTTGGTGCCATTACCGTGGATTAAAATCTTCACGTAGTGGTGTCAACTTCATAAATTCTTGCATATAAAAAATATCGGGATCAAGTTTTTGGCATCATTGTCGAGAATCATAATGGTTGAACTTGAATTTTAGGAGAATTTTAGTTGAAGTAATTAGGATTAGACTTGGAAATTGTATTGTAATAAAAATTATTTTTATGTGATTTTTTTTGTATGAAAAATGTTGTGAAAAAAAAATTGTTTATGTGAAAAACATGGTGTTTATGAAAATGTTTTATTGTGTTGAATATATTTTTTTATTTTATTTGTTTAATTGTTAATGTATTGTTTGTTGTGTTGCGTATGCAAAATAAAGGATCCATAGGACTTGTACCTTATGATCCTAAGTTAGAAAAAATGGAAAAAAATAAAAAAACAGAAAGGACTTGAAAAACTAGAATTCGAAATGGAAACACTTAAAATAATAACTTAGAAAATCATCATAAATCATTGAGGAATTATGTAAATCCTAAGACAGATGAGATTCACTCAAGTATACAAACCCCTATTGTAGAAGCTAACTCGTTTGAAATAAATCCATCGATTATCCAACTAGTGCAGAACAACCAGTTTGTGGGAACTCCTTCGGAGGATCCCTATTTACACTTATCAAAATTTCTACAACTTTGTACTACATTTTGTTATAACAGCATGTCAGATGATGCAATTAGACTAAGGCTTTTTCCTTTCTCACTATGAGATAAGGCTAAAATGTGGTTATACTCATTAGCACCTGACTCTATTAAAAATTGGGAGGAGTTAACTCAGAAATTCTTAGCTAAGTATTTTTCACCTTCAAGGACTACTAAACTTAGAAATGATATTATCTCATTTTGTCAGTATAAAGGGGAATTAATATATGAAACCTGAGAAAGATTTAAGGAACATCTAAGTAAGTGTCCATACCATGGTCTGCTTGATTGGTTAATCATTCAAACTTTTTTCAATGGGTTAGTAGAATCCCTTAGGTCTACAATTGACGCTGCCACTGATGAATCATTAATGTCAAACCTATTTGATGTAGCATATGCGTTAATTGAAGAAATGACTACAAATGAATTTCAATGGCCCTCTGCAAGGATATATGCTAAAAAGGTAGCCAAAGTTCATGACACAGATGCATTTGAAATTCTTGCATCTCAAGTTGCTACAAAATCAAGGAAGTTGGACCAACTTGGAATGAACTAGCCTCAATTCACTTCAGTAAATGAGGAAAGTTCATTAGGGCATATGATTAATTCTAAATTATCATATGAGAGTTTAATACTATAAAAAACTTGTATCCTAACTTTTACAACTTAGGTTGGAAGAACCATCCTAATTTTAACTAGTATCATACTATTTGGGGTGTAAACCAACAATGGGAAAATAATCATGCAAATCCTAATGGAAGTTGGAATAATCAGGGGAACACAAACTATTGACATTCATATCCACCAAACTCTAACAAAGATCAACAATTTGAGGATAAGAAGATGTATATAGAAGAAGTGATATTGCAAATGGGAAACCAGTTGCAAGGTCAAAATGCTGCGATTAGAAACAAAGAGAATCAAATGGGACAAATTGCCAATTCACTTAGCAATAGACCCCAAGGAACACTTTGTAGCAACACTGAGATCATCCTTAAAGAGAAAAATGATGAACAAATAGACACTATCCAAATAAGAAGTGGAAGAGAGATAGAGGGTGTGGTTAGAAAAGAGAAAGAAGTTGTGAGAGAAACAAAGGAAACTAAAATACCTAAAAAACATGTTTCTAAGGATCTGGAAAAATTAATATCTCCAACTAAAATCAATTTAGAAAGACCACCACCTCCATTTCCTCAAAGACTTAGACAACATGAGTTGGATAAAAAATTTTCAAAGTTCATGGAAGTACTTAAGAAGTTAACAATAAATATTCCTTTTGCTGAAGCTTTGGAACAAATGCCAAGTTATGCAAAGTTTATAAAGGATATATTAAATAAGAAAAGGAAGTTTGAGGATTACGAGACAACTGCACTAAGTGAGGAGTGCAGTGCTAAACTTCAGAAAAAGCTTCCTCAGAAACTTAAAGATCCTTGTAGCTTAACAGTTCCTTGTGCAATTGGAGAAAGATTATGTGAAAAAGCTTTATGAGATTTAGGATTGGGCATTAATGTGATGTCTCTATCAATATTTAGAATGTTAGGTTTAGTTGATATTTCTCTCATTACTGTAACCCTTCAGTTAGCTGATCGATCTATCATTTATCCAAAAGGGACTACAGAAGACGTGCTTCTTAAAGTTAATAAATTTATCTTTCCTATGCACTTTATTGTATTAGATATGGAGGAAGATAAAGAAAATCTAATTATTTTGGGAAAACCTTTTCTTATTACTAAACAAGCTATGATAGATGCATAAAAAGGAGAGTTGACTATGAATATTAATAACCATGAAGCCACTTTTGAAGATTTAAAGGCTATGAAGTATCCAGCTGAGAGAAAAGATGATGATTTTTTTGGATCAATGAAATTGATTATCTAAGTAAAGACCATTTCCAAGAATGTTATGAGAGTGAGTTAACAGATGAGATCGAAATGGACTTTCATGATGAGTTGAAAATGTTGTTTAAAGAAGACTGTATGCATGTTCAAAAGAGGTGTGAAATGATGGACGTTACTAAAAATAGTAAAATTTTAATTCCATTAATTGAAAAATCTCATGAACTTAAGATGAATGTACCCCATACAATTTTAAGGCCTACCTATTTAGGTAATTCATCTACACTACTAGTCTTTATGTCTTCAAATTTAACTCAATCACAAGAACCTGAATTGAATGATGAAATCAGTAAAAGAACTTCTAAGAAAGAGTTATTCAAAATCACTGAATGACATATTCCATGATATAAGAATAAAAAGAATGAGATTCTGATGTTGGGGCAGCCAGAGTAAAAATTGGATACATCGGGTCGTCGATGTTATACCAAGCGCTTCGTGGGAGGCAACCCATGGTTATCTTTGTTGTCTATTTATTGTTCTTGTTGTTATGTTGGATTGGATAATAGTGAGATGTTGGACTTTAATCTCTGTTTGATGTGTAAGAGTGGATTGGATTAATGTTGTGAGGTAATTCCTTTTTCATGACTAGATTTGTATAGAATTTTTGGTAGTAGTAGGTTGACAAGTCTGTTACGACTTAGTTCTTAACCGGAGCTGAGATTACCTTGAATCATGTAGTGTTTGGACTTGAGACACTCCATGTAAACTCTATTACTTCCTTTATCTGACTTTATCTTCACTGGGTATGGTCATGAGCTTACTTAGTGAACAACATCTGTATGAACTGCACTATATTTACTAGATTGTGTATGCCTTAGACTTAGAATAACCATTAAATTGGTAACACATGAAGTAATTCTAGTCCATGAGTGATAATGATACAAGGGTTTATAATACACCCACTTTATTAGTGTAGTTTCTTCCGTTAGAAATTAAATTTAAGGAGGGGAAATGTGAGTAGAAGGGTGATCAAATTAGCCTCTGTCGTTGTTTGTTTTTGAATTTGTGAGTCTATGTATTGGGGTTTGTGTGTCTATGTTTGTAAGTCAAGTTAAATGAGTCTTTATGGATGACAAAACTTATCTCAATATTTTAAACTTGTTAGCATCCAACAATTCCTTTATGAAGTTTAAAATGTGTTATTGTTTAATCTTCAGTTTGTACATGTTCTACTATTTAAAATTCCTTTAAAGTGTTATGTCAAGCATGTTTAGGCTAGATTTACTTTCTACTACAATATTCTACCATGTTTTATTTGTTGTTATTTTTGTAGGATGTGTAGTAAATTATAAAAGTGATCTTTCCCTGCCGCATATTTTTGTACTTCATTGATACACATGTTTGAGCTTAAGTTTGAGGGGGAAAGAAAATGTTTCAAATTAAACCTTGTTCTCAAAATTATTACAAATAAATTTTTATTTTATTTCTAATGATTATTGTTATGTGGAGTCATCTTAAGGATGTTAAAATTTTAAATATTGAAATGGAGTAGGAAAACTAGTTGATATATTTAGTGAAAAGGGTAAACCTAAAGTTAATGATATTTAGTTGAGAACTTGGGAAAATGAATAACTATCTTTAGCAGGAAAACTTGTATTTTTAAAAAAATTAAGGATTTTTAGAATTTTTATTTTCAAACATTTAAGGCTCTCTTAGAAAGAATTTTTTTAAAGAAAATATACATCTTTTCAAGTGAAGGAAAGTAATAAGTTTTAAATTTAGAGGAGGATAGTGGAATTCAAAATTATTTAAAGACTTCTCTAGATATAGTAATACCCACATAAAAAAAAATAAAAAAGAAAAGAAGAAAAAATAAATAATAATGGATAAAAAAGATCTAGAAAAAAAAAGAATAAAGTGAGGAGAAGCTTGAGGAGAAGTCCTAATAAAAAATTGATTTCTTTTGAGCCTTTTTAGAGTAAAGAACTTAGAACAATCCTAAGCTTGCTTTTTATACTTATATTAATAAAAATTATTTTTAAGAGAGTTCTTAAGTCTAGAAAGTAAAGTTCATGGGATCTGAATTTTGAAAAATCTGCATATATTTCTGAACTAGATAAGAAAACAAATTTCCAAGTTTGATGATAAATATTTTAGACCCTGGGCTAGTGTGATTCACTAGAAGTTCTTCTAATTTGAAATATCATATTGTTAGAACAAAATTTTAACAATTCTAATGGATGACCCATTAACTATAATCTACATAAATTATTTAAAAAATGTAGTATTACTTAAGGACAGGTAATGCTTAAGTTAAGGGGATTTTGATATGCCTAAAAATATACTATTTTCATGCTTCATTCTATAATAATATCACACTTTAAATTTATATTTTCTTGCATTTTTGGTTGTAGGTACATCAAATTGAAGAATTTGGAGTGATTGGAGCAAAAGGAAAAAAAAAACGGACCAAACCGGAGCAAATCGGGTCGAACCGAGACACACTGGAGACAAGGGGACCTAAAGCGGACACTTAATTGTATGTGCCTGGTGCTTAAGAACCAAAAATAGCACTTAGGCACCATCAGACAGAGAGGGGGCGCTTAAGCACCCAAAAAACGGCTCTTAGGCGCCGGTGACGGTTTTCAACATATCTTCTAGAATATACGTCAAATTTTGACGATTCTTAAAGCGGTGCTTCATGCATCTCTTGGAGAATTCATTGAAAATGAGAAAATGGACTTTCTAGAAGAATTTGGGGTTTTATAAAGAGTTTTTAAGAGGTACTTCAGACACCATTTGGAAGATTCGTTGAATCTGGACAGTTTGAAGAGACATTTAAACATCTATTGAGAAATTATAATAAAAGGCTTGGAAATGTTTTTAAAACAACTCTTAGACTCTTGAATTAATTAAAAGAGGAGAAAAAACCTTGGAGAAGAAGAGAGGAAGGCTTGGGCGTGAGCCCCAAGCGGGGCGGCAAGGTGAGAGAGAAAGAGAGAGAGTGAGAGATTTCTTCTTTTCTTTTGCACTTTGTTCTTGAAGAGGATTGAAAGAAGATTGCTTTTTCTATACAAGGAGAGTTTTATTTATATCAGAGATAAGTATTTTCATTGAATTTTGATTTGAATTTAGTACTCTGTTTGTATGTTTTTAAATTCTTGTTTAATGAAAAGTTCTTGTTGTTTCTCCATGTGTAGTGAGTAGTTTACTTTACTCTTCTTTCATGTAATGAATTAGTATGCATGTGTAGGATATAGAATTGAGTAGAGCGAGAATATATTATAATGATTTTACTTTGTTCTTCATTTACATGTAAACTTGATCAACTTGCATGTTAAAATCTGTTGTGAGAACATGTAAGATCCGAGATGGTGTTGTCTCAATCAAATGTGGTAGAATCACATGAGATTGTATGGATGAGAATGTAGTCCATATAGTTGAGTGGAATAAATAAGAAAATAATATTTGATGGGTGTAAAATTAGGGTACTTTAGAGTGATAGGCTAAAGCCCCCTAAATTGGTCTATTGTTTTAGGTTTTGATGTGAGATGTTAGCCTTTAGGTGGAAGGATAAGAGGGAACTCTAGAGTGAGAGCTAGTATCTTCCCTGCCTAGCCCATCTTCAAAACTATTCGAACTTTAGATTAACCAATGTCCTTTATAATATCTCTAGTAAGGGTAAAGAATACAATTTTTCCTATTTATCACAATCTCTCTCACACTTGTTTTACTTTTACACATGTCACTACTTTCATTACATGAGGAAGAGTACTTTTAATATATTAAAAACCCAACTTTTTGATTTTCACTAAGTATTCTAATTTAGAAGTAGTAGTAGTATTTTAGTGATAATTGTAGGATAGAATCAAAACCAAACTTTTATCGACCTTCCAAGCTAGGACATGTTATTCTAAACTAGAATTTGTCTTGAAAGTCACTGTGATTAACCTCGATCTCCGTGGGATTGATATTCGGGGCTTAATCAGAAAGCCATATATTACTTGATAATTATATGTATACTTGCGTAGAATTCCTACAAATATAATTGAAATCTAACTTTGCTTGGGATCTAGTTTTTGGTGTCATTACTGGTGATTAAAATCTTCAAGTAGTGGTGTCAACTTCAGAAATCCTTGCATATAAAAAATATCGGGATCATGTAGTAAGAACTTTTATGTTAATGTTGTACTATAAATTGTAATAGAAACTGTAGATTTTTACTTTTTCTGCATTTTTAGTATTTTTCAGTTTTTGTTTCTGTTTTTAATTTTTAGCAAATCCTTTAAAATAAATTATGTTTCATTTAATTCTTTAAACTCTGTATGCATTTTTAAAGTTAGTATCTGCAGTATGCCAGAGCCTAGTTTTATACTCCAAAATCCTTTACAGGTTAGTTTTTATTTTTATGCATTTACTTATTCTCTTTCAACAACTAAATTTTGTACCAACACATTTTTAAATTACTTAAACATTTAAGTTTGGGGGAAAGAATTTTTTTTTTTAAAAAAAGAAGTGAACTAAATTTTATTTGTCCTCAATTAACTACATTTTACAATTAATTTAACATGACCTGGGATATTAAGATTTAACTTTAAAAGACTATACTTATGTCTATGAATATTATGGAAAATTTAAGTAAAATTTTTTTAATAAAGAAGTTTAATTTTTAAGTCAAAGGTATTTGGTATGATAAGATAAGACTATGTTTTTCTATTCTAAGTAAAGAAAATTTTATTTTAGAAATATTAAGTATTTTAGAGTTTCATGTAAGAAGAAAAGAATGAAACTTGATGAAAAATCATAAACTAATATGAATTTAAAAAGTGAAGAAAGGTTGAAAGTGTTGACTTTAAGAATAGGATAGTGAAGTTCAAATTATTAAAGACTATCCAGATATAGTAATCATCACTTGAAAAAAAAGAAAGAAAAGGAAAGATTGAAAAGATCTTGAATAAAAAAAAGGAAAAGAAGAAAAGAAGAAAAGAAGAAAAGAAAAGAAAAATGAGTGAGGAGCTTTAGGAGATGCCTAATCAAAAATTGGATTCACTTGAATCAACTTAAGTAAAAGGCTTTATTACATTTTCTAAACTTGTATTGGAGTATTAGTAGCATTACAAGTAAATTTTTCATAAATTTCTTTTTCATATGAATGTTCTAAGTATCCTTAATAAGAAAAATTACAATTCTTTTTGAAAAGAATAAGGATTCAGAAATCTTAAATTTGATTACTAAGTACTCTAAGACCTAGAGTCTGAATCTAAGTTATTAAAGATTTTTCTTAAATTTTACTATTTTATTTATTAAAATAAAATATAGAAATTATAAGTTAATCTCTATCCTAAGTCGTATGTTTTTATGTAATAAAAGTGTCACTTGAGGACAAGTAACATTTAAGTTTGGGGTATTTTGATATACCAAAATAATATGTTGATTTAAGTATACATTTTATGTTTATTTTTGGTGATATTACACTTTAAAGAAGGGTATGTTTATGTTTTTGTTATTAGTATAACAATTTTAGGCATTTGGAGCAAAAGTAGTAAAAAGCACCAAATTTGGAGCCAAAACAACAAATTTTAGGATTATGGCGCCTGAAGCACCATTTGACAGAGAGCTGGTGCCAGAAGTATCAGAATTGGCACCAAAAGTGCCAGAACTGGAGCCAGAAGCGCCAAATTTGGTGTCTGGAGCACCAAAACCCAGAACAATGTGGTCTTAAGAAAGTTGGAGCCTGAAGCGCCATTTGATAGAGAGCTATCGTCAAAAGCGCCAGATTTGGCTCTTGAAGCGCCAAAACCCAGAACAATGTGGTCTTAAGAAAGTTGGCGCTTGAAGCACCGGAACTGGCGCCTGAAGTGCTAGAGAA
Organism: Phalaenopsis hybrid cultivar; assembly: GCA_002079205.1. Classification (NCBI taxonomy): domain Eukaryota; kingdom Viridiplantae; phylum Streptophyta; class Magnoliopsida; order Asparagales; family Orchidaceae; genus Phalaenopsis; species Phalaenopsis hybrid cultivar. The sequence goes on along the minus strand of JXCR01123400.1, from coordinate 80,575 downwards.
GACTTTTTGTGGATTACGGTGGTTCAGGAAAAAAATTTCAAGAATTTCAAAAGGAATACTTGTTCTAAACACCCCATGGAGTGATTCAATACATCTGTGGAAGGTTGTTTCATGAAGGCATATGTCTCTTGGATCAATAGAAATATCTTTTGAATTCCAAAAGTTTGAATTTTGGATAGAATTTTGGAGGGAATTTTGAATTCTTTTTAGAGAGAGGTAGTCTTTAATAAAAGAGAAGAAAATTTAGGGCTTGAAGAGATTTTTGAAGGGGGGCTGGAAGAGGAGTTTGAAGAGAGAGAGTGGCATGAGATAGAGAGAGAGAAAGTCAATGGCTTGGAGATTTTCTTCAAGGAATGTAAGAGGAGAGGGAAGGTGAGAGATTTCTCCTTCGTTAAACTTCTAAGAGAGAATTGAGTGCTTGTAAAGAGGGAAAGTGCTTAAAGAAAAATTCTAGGGATTTTCTTGGCAAGGATTGTGAGATAATTTGTTTTCTTTTATTTCTTGGCTTTGTAAACTTATTTTTATATATGAAATCTGTTTTTTCTCGTATCCTTCCCATGAATTCTGGTAGTTTTCTTTATCCTTCTTCCTACTTTAAAATATGATTTTATGAAGAAGTTATTTTATTTTATACGGTTTTAAATGTCAATAATTGTGATGATTTGAACTCTGATCTTCATTTACTTTTCGATCTGGTCAATTGAAATGTTAAAATATTTTAAGAAACATATGTTTTAAAAGGGCTATGATTTCTATAACATGGGGAGAATCACATTTGATTCCATGGGAGAAGGTATCATCCATGGGGTTGAGTACAAATAAATAGGTAAATATACATTGTTGGATGCAAAATTAGAGATTTTATGGTGACAAATTAAAATCCTAAATTTGATCTAGTTGATTGGAAACTAATACAAGATTGTTAGCCCTCAGTTGAGAGAGTAGTGGGAGCTCTGGAGTGGCAGTCGGTATCTTATCAGCCTAACCACAAAATTAGGGACCAAACTTTGGATTAGTCAATGTTCTTTATGCACTTAGAAGAGGGTAAGGAATAAAATTGCTCCTATTTGTCACAAAATGTTTTTATATATTTTTAAATGATTTAAATTTCTTCACAATCCATACACTCATTATAAAGGGGAAGGACGCTATCTTAAATGTGAACTCTTTATTAGAAAAAAACTTTATTTAGTTTTCGTAAATTTTACTTTTGAAAGTTTAGCAATTAGTTTAATTAACTTAGTCTTTTAACCACATTTTATTCAACATTCACTCATTTACTTTAAATTCAAATTTAGTACTTCACTTTTGTAGTTTAAAGTTGTAGTTTACATTATAATCTTAAGAATTTACTTATGAGAATTTCTAACTTCCTTATGGGATCGATATCTAGGACTCCATTAGAGCTATTTATTACTTGAGCGATACGTATACTTGATTTATTTTTTTGGGGATTTGGCAGTTTAAAGATTTTTAAAAGATAATACTATTTTCACTAAATTTATTTTTGTTGGGATTAAATTGCATATTAACTATTGTATCTACAGTGTGTATTTTGTAATTGTGAAAAATATTTGCAGAATTAACACACTAAATTCACCCCGGATCAGTAGACCTAATACCATCAATAATAAAGATGATGATCAAGAGAATGGTTTTCTGGCATGTCTTACCAGTAGATTGTGTGCTCAATAGCTGTATAATCAACATCTATGAGGAGAGAGATTGCATCCCACCCCGTATAAACCGCCATGATTTCTTAAGGTCGTTCTGCATAGGTTTCTTAATTAGTGAATGCAACACCATGTTTAGAAAAGAACTTTGAATCATTGGCCCAGGAGAATTTTGAGGGCTAGTAGAGAACCATCTATCAGTTGGATTAGTTTTGATACTTAAAGGAAGCAGGGCTGATTTAGCATAAAATTGTATTTCAGGGGTGTTGTAGAGGAGAGTGTCCATAACTTTTTGAAAAATGGATGACGGCAAGGCACCATTTAGATACTGAACAGACCCTGACATGGAAGATTACAACCTTTGAAGATAAGACTATTCAAGAAAAGCACACTTGTAAGTGTATTCAAAAGAACTTTTGTTCCGGAGAATGACTTAGGAGGTGAGGTTGGTCTCCCCATAGTCCCAAGATAACCAAGCAGACATGAGGACATGAACACATGTATTTCAGTCTACAGACAAAGGCTATTATTATTTTTTGACTCCTATGTATGAATAAATTATTATTTATGGGTTGTGTACTACTATATCAAGATTCATTCAAGAGTCAACAAGGGTTGTTTTATCCAAGCAATTCAATCAAAATGAATATATTTTAAAATCACCATCTTATGCAATTGAGTTGGAGTCGTTGAACAGAGCTTGTCTCAGTTCCACAACCTTTCAAAGAACAAAGAACGATAAAAATAAGAATAAATAATAATGATTGAAAACCACAAAAGGAACAAATTAATAAAATGAAACAAGATATCCCAAAGAAAATGACAATGATAAAAGAAAAGAACAAATGAGAAAAAAAGACAAACAGAAGTGATAAAACAATCTTAAATTCAAAACTTTCACAAATCTCACAATTATCAAAATTCTCATAATTCTCATAATTCTCACAATCCTCCCAATTTCACATAATTATCACAATCCTCCCAATTCTCATAATTCTCATAATTCTCACAATTATCCCAATTCTCATAATTCCTTCCACACAAATTCTACAATCTATCCATAAATTTCCACACTCATGACAATTTAGGATCAGTGCTAAGATTCTAATTCCTTCTACAAACAAACTCTAAAACACAAGCTCCGAATCACATTTAAGTTTCCTTGGGGCACCTTCTTAAAATCCCCAAGAAAGTTGGTGACCAATATTTAAAAAATGTCCTGTTAAAATAAATAATAAGCTTGATAGCTTGAATTCACAACTGCAAATTGAAAACATACCTGCTAATCCCCTGTGAGAATTCTAAAATCCTCAACTCAATTTAATCTCAAGTTGGGTTTGGTTGATCATTTCAATCAATGCTAATACACACGTTGTGCTTGTTGAGAACACCACACCTATTGGGGTCCATTTGTTGATCTCATTTTTGGTGAGGTCTAAATTATTTTCCAAGGGCTTACGATCTAGCCATAGGAATTTCCTATTGACTATCCTAAAAGACTAGTGAGGGAACCCACCTCCCTTAGAAACTCAAAACACTTCTTAACTCTTTTATGAAGACTCATATGAATGGTCTCAAGTCCTCAGCTCTTGGTTAAGATGGGTAGAACTAACATTTGGATGCTAAAAAATGAGTTTCTATAGGATAATAAGGCTTTAGGGAGGCCCTTTATAGCTTGGACACTCACCCCACACTGCATGCAAACTCTCCTCACTCATAAACACCACATATACATTCACATGCCACACCTCACATACCTCCTACATAATTCACGCACAAGTCATACACTACCATAATTTACATCAGCCCGATACCTTATCATACAATTCACATACATCATATAAAATACACTCTCACCACCTAAATGCATTCAATTTACCCATAATCCCAAAATACCCAAAATTTCCCAAATTCCCCAATTTCAGTCATAAATCCACCAAGAACAATCCCAGGAACCAAATCTACCCCAATCCACCAAAGTCCATCAAATCCCCCAACACCCGCAAAATCCCCAAAATTCATCAAAATTACCCCATTTTCACCTAATTTATCCATAATCTCCAAAATTCCTAATTTCCACCAAATTCTCTCAAATCTAAAGTAAAAACAAGAACTAAAATTACCTCAATTCCAAATTCAAATCCAATTTCCATGAGCCATAAATCCAAATTTATCATATGTTCACTTTGAACCCAAAAGACACCAAAATTGATCCCAAATGCCAAATTCAATTTCACTAAGCCCAAGTCCTAAATTCAACCATGACAAATTCAAGACAACATGAAACCTGTCATGATTAATTTTCAATGCCATTAACATTAAACCAAAGCTCATAATTTGAGCCCTTCAAATCAAAAAATCAAAAAGCTATAATTTGAGCCCAATTTCAAAATCTTTTTAAACTTAAGCCCACATGACAAATTCTGTCATCTATGATCAAATTTAATCATATTTTAAGTCCAAAAATCTTATGACTAATCAAATAAATTTACAATCAACGAAATTTGATTCCATACTTGAAATTCCCCCCTCCATCTTTGATGTTTGCTAATTAGGCTACGCATGAGACATGGGAAAACCATGTGGCTTCATTCAAGCCACATTGAAGCCATGAAGCCATGTACATGCCTCATGTGAGCCATCATGTCCAAAATAGCAAAGGGGGAGCCTCTTTTAAGATCCCCAATAAAGCATTTAAACCTTTTCATGACTCTCTCTCACCCATGATTAAACTCTAATCTCCATGATAGGGACTTAACTATTCATGCTCCAAGGCTGACCATCAGCACAAGCCACCTTGGAGGCCACCCAACCCAAATGCATGACTTAAACCCAAAATATCGCAAAAATTATTTCAAACCCTTCCATTTAAAGTAAGCACCCATACCCATGTTCCAACCCAAGTGGCTTCGCCAATCTCCACCCTTGACTTCCCTCAACAAGCTGGTGACCTCCCCTACCCATGGCCGACAAAAAACTCAAATCCAAAAGCCACCACCACAGCCCAGACTCAAAATTCTACCCATAAAATGTGGCTCACTCCAATTGGATTCTTGCCTTCGCCTCAACACCACATACGCACCACTTCTTACCCTCTGGCTTGGTCAATTGAAGCTCCTGACTAAGCCTATAAAACCACCACACCTCTACAATCAAAAGGGAGCAAATTTACAAACCCGGGAAAAGCCCTACAAAATTGATTCCAAAACCTTTCCACAACCTTGCAAATTTCATCCCCTCCATCTTTAACCCTTCTTCCCCACTTAGAAACTGTAATTTCTCCACTAAAATCTAGGGTTTTTTTAGACATTTCACCAAGCTCCACAAGACTCTAAATTAACTTATCTAAGAGCTTCATCACACTTCAACACCACTTCTACGATCAAAATCCCCTTCTGTTGTGACTTATAAACTAGTGTTAGGCCAAACTAGATTCGTCATTTGGTCTAGATTATATCGAGACCCATTCACAGAGCAATTCAACACTTTGGGGAGGTTTTTTATTGAAAGGAAAAGTTTCTTAACAAATCCAATCGAGGTCTCACCTCTTGAACAAAGTTATATCTTGAAAACTCCAATTTTTGCCTCTATTTGGTCTTCTATGAAGAGAATGAACAATCTGTGCCCATCTAGCCATACAGATATGTTTGTCTCACTTAGATGAATGCGTAGGAACAAACCCCATCAAATTTTTTTAAGTATCGAGAGAGATCCTAACTCGGGAATGTGAATAGTTCACGGGTTATGAACCATTTGGGACAATGAATGGATGTCGTTCATTCACGTAAATTGGAAATGAGTGGCTTGAATCATAGTGGATGGCAGATCGATTCGACTCAACACATGTGATCGCAGGCCGATTCAGTAGTGCAAGTGGAAAGGGTAGCCATTGGGAGCGCGTCGTGTGGCCTGTCAGTGCCGTTAAGGTTGAGTCGAATGCGACATGGTTAAGTGGATAAATAGGGCATTTTAGGTTTAATCAAATACATAAAATGAAATATAACTTCAAAAAATCATATCTTGGTGTAGAAAAATCACAAAAAATAAGATAAAAAAATTCTTGTACTTAGTGAATAGAGGAGAATTTAATGAACCAAAAAAAAAATTATGATATAATTATTTTTAATTTAACTAAAACTATATAACTTATTTAAATCATAAATATTTATCACCATGATTAAAATTTCTAGGGTTTGCTCATCATGTGATTATGGGTGTTCTCTAATTTTTCCAAGGCAAAAGAACAATTTTACCCTAAAGCACTAATTTTTCATGATAATCACCTCTATCCACTTAAAATTATTATAAATAAATTAAAATTAAAAAAATACAAAATCAAGTTTAATAAGTTCACTGAAGTTGGAGGACCTTAATAAAAATAAAAAATGAAATTTAAAATTATAAAGGAATGTTGTATTTGTTTATATAAAAAATCATTAAGAATTTAAAAATATAAATATATTTCAACATATCACAAAAATCTCTCTGATTAAAAAAAAGTCTAAAATGCCCCTAAAAATTTTTCAAAGATAGAAAATTTGTATTTTAAGCACTTAAAAGTATTTCCCATTATTTTGCTAATTATCTACTAAAATAGTTATAAAAAATAAACTATAAATAAAAAAATACAAAATCAAGTTTAATGAGCTCACTCAGAAAAAATAAAAATGAAATTAAAATTAAAAATGTATTTTTAAGTATTTTCTAAATTTAAAAAAATCAAAAATTATAGAAAGCAATAATATATTTCATAATATCACAAAAGTTTCTTTGGTTAGAGACAACAACTTTAAAGTACTGTCATAAATTTTTAAATATCTAAAAATGTATTTTAAGTAATGAAATGTAAATTTTTTTTTATATTTTTACTAATTATTGGCTAAGATAATTCTAAAAAAATGAAATAAAAATCAGATAAATATAAGTTAAATTTGCTGAGTTTACTAAAGTAAGAGAGATTAATGAAAAATAAAAATGGATTTCTTAATATAAAAAAGTTTTTTCTATTTATTTATTTATTAAAACAAATTAAAAATACATTTAAATTAAAATATAATTTAAAAAATCATGAAAATTGCTCTAGGTGACCCTCTAACTTTTAGCAACAATATAAAACTTTTTTAAGGATAGAGAACATGTTTTGGAAAATTAAATTATTTAACATTGAAAATTCACATATATTGGTTAAAATAATTATAAAAAATAAAATAAAAGTAGAAAAACTATAACTTTTCCTCTAATGTCTTCATTAGTCAATGAGTAAGTGGTCAGTAAAGTTTCATGGTGATTTGATTAACAATATAAAATTTTTGGGGTGTAAAACTTAAAGTGTAAAATTGTAATTTTTGAATTTTACACCCTATCCCTAATTTAATCAAATTTTTAGGTTAAACCAGATAGGAAAGGTATTAAATTAATATGATTAACCTATAAGTAATTGAAGAACTAAGGGAAAATGAAGTAGTAACCCATTCATGACCTTTTTATAAAAGGATAAAATTATAATTACTGAATTAATATGAATAGGAAGAATTGAGAGATTGGATAATTTAAAAGTGAGGGCTATGAGTTAGAAGATAGATAAATTACTAATTTAAACCCCCAACCTGTGTTCAGATAAAAAATCAATCCTTTTAATAAAGAATAAACACACTTTACATTTTTTTTCAAAATTACAAGTTTACCCCTAAGCCTTAAGAGCGTGATAGTGAAGTAGGGTTGATTTGATATCAATTGAGGAATTGTTGAAGAAGAAAAGATAAGTGATATTGGAACATCTTAAAATACTATATGCTCTAATCCAATTAAGGGGTAAGAGTGTAAGTTCCTCGATGCTTTGTAACTGCCCTTATGCTTCTATCCATATGATCTTTACCATACTGAAAAAAATTGAACAATACCCTTACTCATGGATTGATTAAGACATAAAACACTGAACAAGTTCAAAAAAAGAGAATTCACAATTTAAATAGGTTAATCAAGTCAATAATATAGCAAGGTTAGATGATCTCGGAATAGCCTAGAAGATCCTAAAGTTTGTTCAGAGTTACCCTTAGACTATCTTTATGAATTTTGGATATTTTATAGGATATTTAGGCTTATTATAATTTCTTTAGGAAATTCATCCTCAAAATATAATAACTAAAAAAATAAAAAAAAGGAAATCCTCAAGGACCCACCAAGATATGATCTGAGAATTTAAAATTAACATACATTAGTGAGAATTATCCAATCGCCACTTAACCTACAATAAAACCCAATGCTCAAGGGTATGAATCTTGGATATGTTATTCAAACCCTTGTGGGCAACTAAAGATTTTTAAAATATGACCACATTGGATCATCGAGCTGGTGAAAGTTGGAGGTTTTGGTGGAATGAGCGGTGATGAGAAAGGGATCTTGTGGTAAATTCAGGATAGCGGAATAGTAACGTATCTTCTGACCTGAGTACTTTGTGAGGGTACATGATTGTCAGTATTATTCACTAAGATTTGACAAGAGATGCCCTTCCTTTCTGAGGCTGTCAGTAGTTCCGTCCTGACAGTGTAATTGACTACTGGAGAGAATATACAATACAATGACAAAACAATTGTATTTCATCTGAAACTAATATTTTGAAAGTGATGTAAAATTCTAATTGACTTACAGGCATGACAAACTATAAATTTTGGGTGTTACCTTTTGAGTACCCTCTTTTTGGTTACCTAGACTGGGGCTAAGAACTACCCTCCTTTGTCCACATTGCTGGTAATTTCTAGGCAATGTCAAATTTTATACACACAAATTGTCGATAGTTACCGACGAAGTCCTTTAGGAATGACAATTCAAAGTCCACCCCATAACTTGAAATTCTTAAAATTAGCCTCAATCTTCTATATGGGTCTCTTTAACTTAATCTACCAGCTTAGATTTACTTGAATTTTATATTATGTTTACAATGTCAACCATTCAACAATAGTGTCAGAGGCAGCAGGTGCAGACTATCTTTTTTGTATTTTTAATTTAATTTCTTTTCTTTACCGTACTCTACAACATGTTTTACTTATGCAAAATTCAATATACCTACAAAAACACCTAGGGTAGAAAACAATAGGACAACTATTTGGGGAAGCACTACGGCAAGCCTTAAGACTCAACCATAACTACACATTCAATCATAAACCTTAAACCCATAACCATCACAAGCAAGGAACTTCGAGCCAATTGTCTGGGAAGCAGGGCGGTGCAGGCTGATGGAGACGACTTAAAACATAAAAACATGAAGCAATTGAGTTTTTATTAGTCTTAAATAACATAAGTCCATAAGACTTCAAGGTTGTGATAGTATGACATAAATCCTCACTTTATCTCTCAGGCTTTTGTGCAATCATGTTGAGCAATAAGCCCTATCTTTTTTTAAGACTATAAGGTTGTTCATTCAGTATGACATAAAACCTCCTATCTTCTTAAGCTATTTTCATAATTATATATTGTGCAAGAATAATCCCTAAAATTAAAATAAATAGTAGGAGTAAACACCAAATAAACATCATTTCTAAAATATAAATTCGAACAATAGGATAGTTTGGGAAGTTATTGGGGTTCTCCTCAGAATCTGTGACATCCCTTACTTCTCAGTCCTTTGATTTTCAAAATAATTGTTACACATTGACCCATTCTAATTTGACTTTATTATAAGAAATTGTGAAAATTAACTTTGATTTCATGAAAACGAATCCCTTGATCTTAATCAAGGTCTTTGTAGGTGACTTCGGTTGCCTAAGATATAATTAACTATATGGGCTTGCCTCTCTAGGAAATTAAGAACCCAAATAATCTAAAACATGTATAGTGTTTATATTAGATGGAGGAATCGTCAGTCACACACAAAATCACAGACTTAATTAATGTCGCAAATTTCTTAGTTTAAATAGTTGAGCCTACTAACAAGTGACATGCTTACCTTTTAGGGTGATGTATTACTTGTGGTATTGTGCTCAAACACTTTAAAAATTAAATGTATGAGATAAAATTGGTCTTATATTTACAAATCAAAATGTTATTTTGAAAACCAAAATTATATATACATATTAAAGTAAATTAAAACATATTTTCACAAAAATTCCACAAACAGTCTTAGGGCTTCTTTAGGAAAGCAATAAAAAAAAGAAGAGTTCAAAGACTTTCACCTACATGATGGTTATGGCTGTGTTTTCTCAACTTGATTCATGCTTCTACCTAACAAGAATCACACTCTCCTTTTTAGAAAAAAATGACACTCATCTCCATTATCCAATGAAGGATGAAGCTTTCCTGTTTTATTTAATGCAACTCCTTCAAGAAGCACTCCCTCACACTCTCACACTCTCAAATGTGGTGGAAGGTGGAAAAGAGGAGGATGAAGTGGTAGAAGAGGAATGATATAGAAGAAGAAGAAGAACAAGACTCACTCCTCAAGCCTTTCGCCTTACCCTCCTAAGCTCTTTACCTTGCTGAAAAGTGAACTTCATCCGAATTAAATAAGGATCCCCTTTGGTTGCCCAAGCTAACCAATAAATGTGAGCTATTTTTCTATCCAAATGACAAAAATTAATTAGTTTAATTCATCTAAAATGCATCCTATTGGTTTTTGGGGAGGTTTCTGACATGGAGGGACCTTATTGGACTCTGAAAATTCATCTCATAACGAAGGACAACTCAAAGAACTCATGGGGGACCAAAAGTCAAAATTTTCAACAAAATATAAATTTTGGCAGTTTTATGAGCGTAAGTGTGTATTATTACATGCACACATGCGCTCATGGGTGCGAGGGCACACATTTGTGTTTAGCCAAGTGCAACTCCACGCTCATGCACATAAAGGTGCACAACTGGGAATGTGTGCACCTGCTTGCGCTCTGATGCGTGCAACCTTAAGTGTGCATGCATGCATGCGTACCCAGGGCACGCAGACACAATAGCATAGGTGTGTTGGTGGTGGGGCGGGGGCATACAGGTGCACGTAGAGGTACATAGGTGTGCATAGGGTTGTGCATGCTTGTGCTCGTGAACAAAAGCATGTGCTGATTTGTGCACATGAGGGGTAAGGCCTTTTTTGGATTTTTTGGATCTTGGTAAGCCAGAATGAATGTAAAATGACACATAAAAATGAAATTTAATATCAATTATGTCTCGTATCAAAATTATTACCAATGAATGACGAGCACTCATTGTAATGGCTATGTCAATTTCAAACCCCAAGTTTGTACTTAGAGCATCTGTTGGAGGGTCTTAGTGAATACGTTGAGATACATGACACTATGAATGAATAACAAATAGTCCCTATGCCATTCAAGTAAACATCAGTCACTTGTGCATAAAAAATTGATGTCAACACTTCTCTTTAGTGCAAGCCATTTAACACCAAAGTAGAACCCTTGAAAGCCCAAAAACTTTTAATAACTTCTGAGGTATTGACTATCTCTTTGGTTAAATGTGATTCCCTATGCTTTCTATTTTAATATTATAATATTTTTCACCTCTTTGGTTAAATTTGAGTATTGTGTTTTCTATCCTAATTTATTTAGATTTATCAAATCAAATTTTCTCATTGATTAGCTCTAAGGCTAGATTTGATTTTATGTTATTTATATCTTAACTTAATTACTAAGTTCACATCTTTGGTTGGAGGTGAGTTTCGTTGGTTTCCACTTTAATGTGTTCAATATTAACATATCAAACTTTCCCTTTGATTAGCTCTTAAGCTATATGTGAATCCCTTTACTTCATATCCTATTCTAATCATCATGTTCACCTCTTTGATTGGATGTGAGTCATTATACTTTCCATCTTAATATTTTTATGTAAAAATAATTTCAATTCTAATCGTCTTTAAGAATTATGTTCTTCAATGCACCATCCTTGGATTGTTTGGGTTGCCTTCTTTAAGTCATAAGTAAGTCCTACATTGGTTTCCTTCCCTAATATTCCAAACTAAACTCTTTAAGGAAACATTTAACCAAATCCCAGGTGCGAGCCTTTAATGGATCATGTTGATAAAGAAAACCAAATCTATAAATCCTGAAATTAAAATCAAGCACTCAAATAAAAATAATGAATTTTATCTCTAATTTCTAAAATTCAAAACATAAATTCCAAGTATTCAATAAATTTACTCTCGGACTTTGTTGGTGACCTCAGTCAATGCCAATATATGTGTCGTACTTTGCAAAGTTTGTCACACATACTGAGCATCCTTTTTTTGACCCTACATTTTGGTCAACCATTTTTTTATCTTATATCCAATCTCACCAAGAAAAAGAACCTCTCTCAGTGTCACTAAACTATTGAATTGATCTCAAAAAATCTTTGACTAAAACTCACTAGAGCTGAAGCTTGAGCTAACTGTAATTTAATCGAAAATTAAATCTAACTAAAATTAATTAAAATCAACCAAACCAAAATAAAACTAAATATAACCAAACATAGCTAATCCTTAAAATGAACTTAAAAACTAAATTTAAATAAAATATACACCAAATCTATCATTTTCTCCATAAATTATTCTGCTTCATTTCAAAATTTGCATACTATTTTTTATCATATATAAAGATTATGCTAATAAATTTGATGATTATATAACACAGATTTTTTGTAAAATTTTTACTTCAAGTTTTCATGTATAAATATTGTTACAAACACCCATAAATTATTATTTCTCCAAAGATCAATTGAGTGATCAAAATTTTATTTCATAGTTTGCATGATGTTCATTTTTTTATATGAGAAGCATGCAAACTAGTTTGATGAAGATTAAACACTGTTATGTAAAATATTTTTCTTATATATACATGAAAAATGATCCAACATAAATTTATTTTGATGAAGCATTATTTTAATTAAAGTATATTGAGTGTGTGAGTTTAGATTGTTGAAATCATTCCAACGGACCACTCTGTGCCCAAATCAGACTTTAATTGGGGCCCTGTAAGCTTAAGATAACTTAGTTGATAATTTTGATAATTAAAAATAATCTAAATAATTCACTTAAAATGGGGTCTAATTAAAAATAAATTTTAACCAAATTAAATGTGAGCTCAAAACACTGAAATTCAATAAAAACTTTCATTCAAAATCCACAAAGTTTTCTATCTCCACGGGTGGTGTCCCACACTTTAACTTGAAATATCTTGAGATAGAGCTAAATTTGATCAAAATGAATTACACCAATGTGCTCTCCTCTTTTTTCTAAGCTAATGATCTAGGGTCAAATTTCTTTGCAAAGAAATATATCTTCATTTATTTCATTGCAATAAGAAAATTTAATTGATTTTATGAAATTACTATGCAAATTTCTTTCTTTCTCATATGTATTCCATGATTGAAATGTTAGGCTTATCTCCCCCTCTTCTCTCACAAAAATGAAACCATGGAATTCTCTCTCTCCCTTTTTATAATGTAAATTAAGACCTTAGCATTTCACAGCACTCAATTCCCCTACCTTTATCACTACTCTAACCTATTTTATCCATGCACACACACACACACACACACTCATATTTTAACCACAAAACAAAACTCTAGCCTTTCTCCCTGCTCACTTCCCTTCTCTTTGTCATCAACTTAAACTGATTTACCCACATACTCCTCTCTTCAACACTAATAGAAACCATAAAACCTTAGCCTAATCACTCAACCTCTCTTTCACTCTCAAATACTCAAAACCCTAACACTAATACACACATCTCCCCCTCTTTATCTTACATAAAACCTTCCATTATCACCCACACAATCCTCTCTCACTCTCTCTCTATCCCTCTTTCACTTGAAACTATCACCAAACTAAAGCCAACTCCTCACCACATCTTTCTCTCTCTCACCTGCCCAAAAGCATCACCAAATCCTAGCCAACTTCTCACCACATCTTCCTCTCTATCCTACCCAAAATATCACCAAATGCTAGCCAATTCCTCACGACATTTCCCTCTTTCTTTCCTACCATAAATCATCACCAAACCTCTATCCAGCTCCTCACACTTCTCTTTCTCAATCTTACCCAAAACCCTAACCCTTCCCTTATGGTATGTATGTCTTATGCAACAGAAAACATCCATGTGATTATTACATGGTCCAAAAATTTTTTCAAATGTTATGTGTAAATCTCATGCAAAAGAAAACAACCACGTGCTTATGTGTATGTTCCACAGAGCAAAAAATTTCCATGTGCTAGGTGTATATGTCATGCAAAATAAAACATCCATGTGCATATGTGTATGTTTCAAAAAATAATAATTTTAATGTTTTATGTATATATCTCTTAAAAAAAACTTTTTATGTTAGCTTTAATTCCCATGAATAATTCCATTTGTTAGTTTTCTATCCCATGAAAAATTACATGTGTTAGCTTTATGTCTCATGCAAAAAAAACAAGAAAATATTCATGTATATCTCTTGTAATAGAAAACTCATTTGGTAGTCTTATGTCTCGTGAAAAATACCATGTCTTAGCTTTTTATCTCATGAGAAATTCCAATGGCTAGTTTTATGTCTTATGAAAAGCATCATGTTTTAGCTATTTCTCATGAAAAATTACATGTATTAGCCTTATGTTGCATGCAAATAAAAATCCATATTGTGGTGTTTCAATTTACATCCAAGTTAACAATCTGGAATATTTATAATTCATGAAAACAAATGTTTTTTTTTCCATGAAAATTAGCAAGTTGGGATATTTTCAATTCATGCAAACAAAAATCCATGTTAAGATGATTTATTTTTCATACAGTTAGTAAGTTGGGATGTTTATATATTACATTAAAAAAAAACTCTTATTATGATATTGAGTTTTCATGCACAAACCATTTTGTGCTTATATGTGCATGGTTGGTTATTCTTATGAGTTAGACACCTAGAGGATGACTTGCATCGTTGACATAACTATCATGTTATTAATCTGTAAATTTGATCAAAAGAAGTTTGCTAAATTTCCTAAAATTTATATTAAACTTTATCAAATTTATATAAAATTTAAATATGCCCTAATTAACTATTTTTATTAAATTTATATAAACTCATATGAGCTCAAAGTTAAATATTTTTTAATAAAATTTATATAGACTTAAAGAGTTCTGAAAAAGGATGGGAGCAATGTTATGTATGCTTTTATGTGCTCTTTTGGATAAATATCTTCAAAGGTGTCTTTTCTTAGAAATTTGAATTGATTAAATTTATGTTTTTAAAAAAGAAGCAAATATTTTATTAAATAGTACAACTTATTAAACATAAATAATATATATATATATATATCATTAGTGGGAGCTCTACTTGGGCAAAGGTGATATGGAGGCGATTTTTGTGAGCTTTGAGTGGTGGTGGTTGATGGATAAGTCCTTTGCGGATGTGTTGGCTGGTGCTGGTGCACCAAGA
>JXCR01123400.1:0-65387 GCA_002079205.1 Phalaenopsis hybrid cultivar | reverse complement strand
TATATATATATATATATATATATATATATATATATATATATATATATATATATATCATTAGTGGGAGCTCTACTTGGGCAAAGGTGATATGGAGGCGATTTTTGTGAGCTTTGAGTGGTGGTGGTTGATGGATAAGTCCTTTGCGGATGTGTTGGCTGGTGCTGGTGCACCAAGACTATTGACTCTTAGCCAGAGACACACTTGATGAGGCAGGGGAGCGGCCTTTTGTGAGGAAGGCTAGTCAAAAGGGTCCTACTTTTTTTCTTTCTAATCAGGGCACTTTAAATCTGTCAGCTAGATATAAATTTACATTGGTGGGTAAGTTTCTTTATGGGAATCCTAAAATGGAGTTAGTGAGGAAGGCTTATGATGGCTTGAAGCTAGTTGGTGACTGAAAAATTAGTCTTTTGGATCGCTTACACATTCTCATCCACTTAGCAGAGAGGAGTAATACACGTAGATTTTAGCTATGAAAAAATTGAAAATTAAGAATAATAGTATGAAATTATTGAAATAGTCTGTGGACTATGATACTCAGACTAAATTACCTATTGTCGCTTTCTTTTTTAGATTTCCTGGTCTCAAGTTACATCTTTCTAATCATAAGTTTCTCTTTTAAGTGCCATTTTTGGTACGCCAATGAAAATGAACATTCCTACATATAACATTTCTAGATCATCTATTGATCGTGTTCTAGTAGAGAGGGATATTACATAGCCTAATGCTGAGGAGGTTGGGATTGGTAACTGCTCATAATGGATCTTGACAGAAAGTATTCATTGAACAACATCCTCACTATTCTCAAATTGTCATATGTTTGATCGCATAATAACACGTCATTATGTGTTGTACCCTGAGTTTAAAAAACTACTCCCTAATATTTATGAAAAAGTTGAGGTTAATGCTCATAATTTGGAATCGACAAGGTTGAAAAACTTATAATCTAAGAATGGTAGAAACTTGGATCACCCTGCTAGAGTGGAAGAAGGTAGAAATGACAGTATGAGTTGATCTATGGATAGTGTGGTGGAGTTGATTTTCTATACACAGGTGGAATACCCTAAGGAACCAATCACTTTACAATATAATGCATAGGTGGTGCCTGAATATACTATTTAACCTAACGTGGTGTTGGCGCTATTTTGGTTGAAGGAGTTGCCCGTAAGAACTTGTCGATCACCCGAATCGAAATCCCGTCGCCCGCTTCGGAAGGAAGTTTTAATTTTCATATATATTTAGTTTAGACAAATAAGAAATCAAACTAACCCCATATTTTTCATAGTTTAGATGAAAGAGCATTGTACCTAATATCATGTATCTATCCTGAAGAATAAACACAAGACTTGAGGATGAGGCTCGATCAAATAAACTAAGGAATATACGACGTCTGTTTGGTCTGCGAAACCTTTATATTTTCTGACAAGTTCCCCTATTTAATATAAAGAATTAAATAGGGTTTATATTGAGCTGGTTCGGGCATGCTTACTATAAGGGCAAGCCCCTTAATTAATTACATCTTAAATGATCAAAGTCATCCAAGAAAACTCTCGATAAAAATCAGGAAATAATATCTTCACAGAGTTTCAAAGGGTAGGACTTTTTCAATGAGATTGGACTGGGAGGTGTGAAAGGGGATGGTATCAAATTTGAAACATTTTGTTATAGAGTCCAAAGGAAGAAGATTTAGGGGATGTCATAGATTCCGAGGAGAACCTCGGTGACTTCCCAAGCTATCCTAATATTTGGCTTAAATTTTAAGAAGAAATATTTAAGTGTTTCATCCTACCAATTTTATTTATTAGGGCTTACATTCGTGTGAAACGATCACATGAATAGCCTAGAAGATGTGATGATTTAGGTAGTGATGGACGATAATCTCGGAATCCTAAAATAAGTTAGGGCTTATATTGGATAGCAGAGCTATGCAAAGGCCTAAGGATAAGGTGATGATTTATGTTGCACTAGGCAGAAAACCTCTAAATCCTATGGCTCTGTTATCTTAAGTCTAAGGAAGGAAGATTGGTTTAGCTGGAGATGGTCGTGCTGCCCACCATGCTAGCTCCAAGCTCCTTGCTGCAACGAGTTTGAGTTTTCTATTATGTTAAGTTATGATGTCCAATCAGGTGGCCTTATGTTTGAAGTTCTTTAAATTTTATGAGGGCATATTAAAGTTGATTAGAGCGACACCGGTTTGGTGAAGTTCTTTAAATTTTATGGGGGGCATGTTAAAGTTGATTAGAGCGACACCGGTTAGGATTCTACGATTCCCTCATTCCAACACCACTATTTTCTGTTGGATTCACTTAGTCTGAATGAATTTACTAAACTCAACTTAATAAGTTTCATAATTTCATTTAAACCATGGGAAGCCTCGTTAGCAACCGTAGGTTACCTCCTTTAAGGGATTCCCAATCATCTGATAGAGACGTCTTAATTTAATTGTAGTTGTTGTTTTTGTGATGTTTGTGATTAAATTTTGAGTTGTTTTATATTTTGAATATTGTGGTGGTGAATTTTATCTTGATTGATTTTAGTTTTAGTTTTGGTTTTGCGGCTATCCCTATAGTTTTAGTTTTCATGCAAGGTGTCTTCGTTGTTTAACATGCAAGTTTTGCAAGTATAAAAGTACAGTATTAAAGTACAAGAAAGACAACTCTAAAAACTGTAACAAGCATGCCTGGCGAGTCTTCTCGTCCCAGTACCTGAAACTTAAAAGGCACGTTAAGGCAGTTCATGTAGAGGCAGAAAAGTAATGTTTTGGTATTTTTCCTAACCATATGTCATACCTTGGTGGGTCCTTAGAAGTTTAGTTATGGATGATTTTGTTAAGCAAAACATATTAAGTTTAGTAGACCTCTGAGGTATCCAATATGTTAGGAGGAAGAACCAGGTCTATGCTTCCCTCTTATCACCTGGTGAAAGGCCTCGAACTCATTTAAACTTATTATGTTGCTTAATAATTCATCCTATGAATAACCTAATGCTCAATGGACATTGATGTCTCAACTCTCCTTAAGAATATGGTAATTATCATTTGTAATTTAATTTTGAAGATTATGTGGGTGAAGACCCTTAAAGAGGCAAGTTAGTGCTGTTGGAACACTTAGTCAAATTTTTTTCCTAATTGGGCTTGTAGTGTTTTAAAGGTGTTAAATTTTAGTCATGTTTGTTTTTTCTAATCCTCATTTAATCAATCTTGATTTAACTCAAATCACTACTAATCCCTTAAGACCTAGGTGAGTGTCTTAATTAATTTTGAAAATGTTAAGTTTTAGGTGATCATAATTCATTATTTGAATTTCATTTGAAAATCAAATAGGGGTATTAAATTGATTAATTATTGACTTCAAAAAGTCATTCCCCTAAGTCTTAGGTTCATTTAATTTTAATAAACTTCCAAATTTTAATAATTTAGAAATTTATTAATTTATCATTTCAATTAGGGAAAGTGAGGTTGGTTTCTACCAATTAGACCCTTGTGTTACAAAAATCCAAATAAGTTGATTAAGATCATAGGTTGCCCATTTCCCTCCTTGAATTAAGCCTAAGTGTTAGTTAAGGCTAATTTCCTAAAATTACACTTTTGCTCCTTAAGGCTCTAACACGTCATAATTTGTCAAATTCAAATCAAATGACTTTGAAATTTTTATCCTACATCATTGATGGGTCAATTAAGACATTAGAGGAGAAAATATGAATTTTTAAAATTCAATTTAATTTTATAATTATTTTCATGCAAAAAATGAGATTTTTTAAAGAAAATTTGCTAACTTGACCAAGGTGAAGACTAATCATTTAAAAGTTATATTAGAGGTAGCCTTAGACTAGAGAAGCCTTTGGACCAAATTTCATGATTTTTTGAATTTTATTTAAATTATTATAATTATTTTAAGTTCTGCGGTATTTACTAAATATAAAATATTTTAAATGGTGAAAATTAATTTTTGTATTTTTGAAAAATCCCCCTAAGGTCAGAGAACCCATAGGAGAAAATTTTATATGTTTTTGAATTTTATTTGATTTATTGGAATTATTTTAGTGGAAATTCATTTTTTAGCCTTTAAAAATTATTTTAATCTTGAAAATTCAATATCTTTATTTAGAAAAAAAAAAAAAAATTACAGTTGTTCCTAACTGCTTAGGAAGCAATTTAGAACATTTTCATGAATTTTATTTTTTTTGTAATTTTATGGAATTTTAATTATTTAAATATTTAAAATAGGCTTGAAAATGAAGGTTTTATTTTAAATACCATTTTATTTTAGAAAGTATCCATGATCACAGAGAACTCAAAAAATAAGTTTTCATAATTTTTTAGTTATATTTTGATTTTCAAAAATTATTGAAGTCCTAAGAAAGATATTTATCTTTAAAAATTAACTTAAGCTACCAAATGAACTCAAAATGCTTTAAAATTTTTATGGCGAGTTCTCTGGATCCTAAAAAATAGTGAAGATAAAAAATCAAGTCATTTTGATGTTTGTATTTTTCAAAATTAATTATCTTAGTGATTTAGAGTTTAGGCAAATTAGGTTTAGTTTGGATGACTTGACTCATGAGAAACTTTCCCAAAGGTTCTCTGTTTATCATAAATCTTCCAAGATTTTCTTGGATTTTTCTAAGCAACATGCTAATTTTTATGATTAACTTAAGAAAATAATGCACATAAACTTGAAAAATATGATTCTCTGTCTAGAGACATCCTCTGACTTTAGAAAAATCAAGGATTGTTCCTTTTGACAGAGGCTACAACATGCCTAAAATTTAAGCTATGATAAAATTCCAATATGCATGGAGAATCAAAAGACTCCCTACCATAATTTATTTTTAAAAAATCAAACATGCATCAAAAGGACACAAAATTTAATTCATATTATTCTCCTCTATTCACTGAGCAAGATGATATTTTTATTTTATTTTTGTAATTTTTCTACACCAAGATATAGATATTTTTAAGTTCAGGGCTATTTTTTGAATTTTTAATTCCCTATTTATCTTTTTAAATGCGCGGTGCCACATCAACCTACGGCAGCTCCGAAGCTCCACGCGGCGCACTCCCATTAGACGTTGCCATCCACCTCAGCGTTGACTCGACCCACGGTTCATGTTCCGAAGCGTTGTCTGGCTTGATCTTGACCGTCAATCTGATACACGCCCGATCAAACGACGCTCCATCATCGTCCTTGATAGCCTAGCCCGAAAATCGTCCATCTTCCAAGCTTGATATCTCCCTCATTTCTCAACCAAATTAAGTGATTTTCTTTTTTTAAAATGCTCATGTAGACTAGAGGAACATATCCATATGGTTATGATGACATGAAATCAACTCAAAAAAAAATGAAGAGTTCAAATAGGCTCGGGAGGAAGAGAAGATTTATACTTTGGCTTTGAGAAGTGAAGCTTCAATCAGAGGTGCTTGGCATATTTGTTGGGGTCCAAGGAGGCTAGGGATTGAGCCTCTGGTCTTGGTGTAAGGTCTAGGTGTGATTTTGATCAAACCTAATTTCAGGTGTTGGTCTAGAGCTATTGTAGAGGCTATTTCAGAAGGGGATTTTATGGGGCTTTATCTTCTTTCTCTGTTGTGAAGGTGTGAGCACAAGTTATTGAAGTTTGGTGGACTGTGGAAGTGTAATGAGATCTGTCTTAGTTTTTGACAGAGGTTCGAGCTCAAAATTGAGCTTCCACAGTGGAATTCAGTGGGGGAAGAGGGTTGGATTGCATTGGGGGGGATCTAAGAGAAGCTTTGTGAGAAGTTTGGGGGGGTTCTCTCTAAAAAAATTTCAGCACCTCCTCCCATGGCCGTGGAGGTGAATTTTTATAAAAATGGCTAAGGGGTGGCTCTCAGGGCCAATGTTTGGGTGCATTGTAATGCTTAGGTGGATGGCAGAGGAGCTCTATCATTTGATTTGAGTGAGGTGGCCTCTTAGTTTAATTTGGGAGTAATTTAAGAGGTGGTAGCCCTCAATTTTGGCTTCTCCGATGACTAGGTTGGCTGACCAATGCTGGGGGAGATGCCTAGGAGCTCAGGGAACCCAGAGGAATATGTCACAACAATTTATTGCAATGAGGTATTATTTTGGCAAAGATATCTTAAGCCTAAGAATATTTGGAAAAAATATCCCTTAATTTGAGGGACCATTGGTCCATGGCTCACTTAACTTAGGTTAGGTGGCTTTTGGTTCAGTCTTAGGGTCTAACCAATAGCTGTGGTGGAGTTAATTTGTTGGCTTTAGGGTGGTTAGGCCACATTTAGTGCATGGGTCCAAGTGGGTGTAAATGACCAAAACATGGGTTTGGGCTGGGCTAGCCATGTTAATTGGCCCAAATAAATGTTGCATTTGGTGTATATGATCATAAGGAATAACTTTGGTGAAGGATGAAAGTGGTTTTGAGTTCAATTGGATGATCAATTTGGGGGAACTTTGAAATTTGATCAATTTGGGCATATTGGGCTTGGTTTGGGTCTAGGTTGGGTTAGCCTTGGGTCAAGTCCAAATTTATTGTTGAAAATGGTTAATAGGAACCTCGTGAAGAGTTTTCAACATGAATTGGATGCCAATTTTGGGATTAAGGCAATCAATTTGGTGAAATTAAGTCTTGTGGCCAAAATTGGGGCTTTCACCTAAATCAAAATTGGGCTCAAATGATGGACCAATTGAGCTTTGATTTGGTTTAGATTGGTCATATCAAGGGTGAATTTGAGTTTAGGATTGAACTTAGGGGAATTTGTGACCAATTTGACAGACATTTTAGGTAGATTTGGGAAAAAAATGGGTCTTTAAAGGATAATTTGGGGTTTTTGGTTAAAGATGGTCAAATTGGCCAAATTGGGTTATGTGGTAGTTCAGAAAAATGAAATTGAAAATATTTGGGAGATTTTGGGGTTTTTTGGGATTTTTGGTTAAGGAGGGGTACTTTGGTAATTTGGCCAATTTTGGCCAAATTTGGGGTTCCAAGAGAATCTAGGTAATTTGGGGAAGTTTAGGGGCAAAAGGGTAGGTTGGTTATCTTGGTAACGTTGAGGTACCAACCACCACCAATATGTCATGGCCAATGGAAACCCCATTTTTGGTCCTCTATGTTGTGGTCTTTACCCAAACCCTAGCCTAGGGCTGGTGGGTTTAGGGGACCATCTTCATGAGTCTCCCAAAAGTATCAAGGGACCGAAGCCTAGAAGTTTAAGTTTAGGATTATGAGTGATTGTGAGTGCAAGTATGGGCCTTAAGCCCTAGACCAACACTAGGGTCAACCCTAAGGTCCAGTCGTCCTAAGGGTGACTCATCCTGGGTTCCCCCATAATGACCCCCCTACTAAGTGCTGGAGGTTAGGATCAATATGTGGAACTTCAAGTTGAGTAAAGAAGAGTGTAGAACTTCTAATGGTGAGGGCTCCTTGTCTATTTTTCTAAGAATAATCAATAAGAATGTCCTATGGCTAGACCTTAGGCTACTAAATAGGAAAAATTAAACCTCAACCAAAAGTGAGGTCAAGAAATGGACCCCCTATAGGTGTGGTGTACTGGGCAAGCACACCGCACATATTGGCATTGTCCGACAAGATCAAGAAAACCAATACAAACTCCTAAGTCAACAGACATAGAAAGGAGTGTAGAATTATGTGTGTTATTTGTTTCCACTGGGGTAAAGCAAAGACTCCGCAAACGACTATTGGGAAAACTGGTGATCAAGGTGGGGACTCGATCCAAAATTCAAAGTTTAATTTTGATTTTAACATTGATATTTTATAAGAATAAGATTATGTGGGAGGACCGAATCGAGATGAAAGGCACAGAGGCTCACATTCAACTCAAAAGGGTAACAAAAGTGTAGAAGATGGCAACCATTAAGGATATTACACCAGAAAGAAAGGACTATACTAGTTTGAGTTACCACTGGGGAGTTATATTCAAACTGACATGTGACAGGGGGAATATATACGTCACGTTAGAAAGGAAAGCACTGGGACTCACATCCAACACAAGAGGTGATGAAGAAAATATTTGCTACATGAGGAGGAAAGTGCTGGGACTCACATCCAACTCAAGTGGTAGCGGGAAAATATATCAATCACGTTAGGAAGGAAAGCACTGAGACTCACATCTAAACTAAGAGGTGACAAGGAAAATACATGCTACATTGAGGAGGAAAGCACTGAGACTCACATCCAACTCAAGTGATAGCGGGAAAATATATCGATCACGTTAGGAAGGAAAGCACTGGGACTCACATCCAACCTAAGAGGTGACGAGGAAAATATTTGCTACACTAAGGAGGAAAGCACTGGTACTCACATCCAACTCAAGTGGTAGTGGGAAATTATAACAATCACGTTAGGAAGGAAAGCACAGGGACTCACATCCAACCTAAGAGGTGAGGAGGAAAATATCTACTACACTGAAGAGGAAAGCGCTGGGACTCACATCCAACTCAAGTGGTAGAAGGAAAATATATCAATCACGTTAGGAAGGAAAGCACTGGGACTCACATCCAACCTAAAAGGTGACGAGGAAAATATCTGCCACATTGAGGATGAAAGCGCTGGGACTCACATCCAACTCAAGCGGTAGCGGGAAAATATATCAATCACGTTAGGAAGGAAAGCACTGGGACTCACATCCAACCTAAGAGGTGATGAGGAAAATATCTGCTAAATTGAGGAGGAAAGTGCTTAGACTCACATCCAACTCAAGTGGTAGCAAGAAAATATATCAATCACGTTATGAAGGAAAGCACTAAGACTCACATCCGACCTAAGAGGTGACGAGGAAAATATTTGCTACATTGAGGAGTAAAGCGCTGAGACTGACATCCAACTTAAGTGGTAGTGGGAAAATATATCAATCACGTTAGGAAGGAAATCAATAGGACTCACATCCAACCTAAGAGGAGACAAGGAAAATATTTGCTACGCTGAGGAGGAAAGCGCTGGGACTCACATCTAACTCAAGTGGTAGCGGAAAAATATATCAATCACGTTAGGAAGGAAAGCACTGGGACTTACATATGACCTAAGATGTGACGAGGAAAATACCTGCTACATTGAGGAGGAAAGTATTGGGACTCACATCCAACTCAAGTGGTAGCGGGAAAATATATCAATCATGTTAGGAAGGAAAGCACTGGGACTCACATCCAACCTAAGAGGTGATGAGGAAAATATCTGCTACACTGAGGAGGAAAGCGCTGGGACTCACATCCAACTTAAGTGGTAGTGGGAAAATATATCTATCACGTTAGGAAGGAAAGCACTAGGACTCACATCTGACCTAAGTGGTGATGAGGAAAATATCTGCTCCATTGAAGAGGACAGCGTTGGAACTCACATCCAACTCAAGTAGTAGCCAGAATATATATCAATCACGTTAGGAAGGAAAGCACTTGGACTCACATCCAACCTAAGAGGTGACGAGGAAAATATCTGCTACATTGAGGAGGAAATCACTTGGACTCACATCCAACTGAAGTGTAGCGGGAAAATATATCAATCACGTTAGGAAGAAAAGCACTAGGACTCACATCCGACATAAGAAGTGACGAGGAAAATATCTGCTACATTGAGGAGGAAAGCGCTGGGGCTCACATCCAACTAAAGTGGTAGCGGGAAAAATATATCAATCACGTTAGGAAGGAAAGCTCACATCCGACTTAAGATGTGATGAGAAAAATATCTTCTTATGCAAAAAATATGCAGATTCAAACAAGTAAATTCGTGGTGAATATGTGAATAGAATATGAAAAATATGTGAAAAAATTGGAATTTAGGTACTGATTCAGAAATGAGAATTGAAGTTTATGTAACAATCTTGAAGAGAGAGTTAAAATTTAGGGACAGAACTCAAATATAGCGAATTAGAAACATAAGACTGATTCAAATATGTGAGAATTGAAATATAGGGACAATTCTCAGTAGAGAGTTTATTGTGTTGAATTTGCATAAATGTGTTATGTGAAAAGATTGATTTTGTTGAAGGTTTGTAGAGTTTTGTAAGGCTTTATGCAGAATGCGAAATTCCGCGGGGATGTAAAGAGAGTTAATGCAGATAAAGATGGTTGTACTGTGCCCATAAAGAGTAAGAAACTCTGAAACCGAGAGAATCCACTCAATAAATTCATTTTCTTTTCTTGTTTTTTTTATCACATTTAAAATTATTCAAAATATGTCTTCAAAATTTTATATTAGTTGGTTGATTTTCAAAAGTAATTTGTTTTGTTGTTTATTCATTTGTGGTTATATTTGTTTGAAATTTATTTTTGTTAATGATTTGTTGTTTTGTTCTTCGTTCATTAAAATTCTGAACCAGCGTGTGGTTCGTGGCTTCCATCCATCGTACAAAAAGGCAATTGACAAAAAGGCACGTTTCTAAGAGAAATTTTAATTAATTTGTTTTAAATCAAGACGTCACAGATAAAACATAGGCTGACGCCTCAAAAATGTACAATATATAGTCAATATTGAAGTACATCCGGAACATCTCATGCCATGAATACATTATAGGCTGAGTATATTAAACACATATCATGTCGTTATACTAAAAAAGTGAACCCTCTGACCATTTGTATCAGGTACGAAGAGCTCCTGATCGAGCAGACCTTCTAAGCCAAGCTCCAGGACAAGAGTTCCCTTTACATGTACTTAGAGTTACAACCCTCTCATAGCTCGTATGACAATAGCTCTTCCAGTTCTGGGTCTGTCTAAAATCCGTATGGTGTTTTGCTGTCGTCCATCCTATGGAAGGTGACGGACACCCTACGGTGCGGTACCCCTAGAATGCAGTGCTTGGCGACATCTTCCTCATTTCCTTTCAGAACCAAAACTAAAACAACGGGCAGCAGAATCTCTACAGTTCCTCTAAACTCGCCAGGGCCGACAATGTTAATCTCTTTCCCAAGTAATATATTGCTCTTGCTCAGAAATGAGACCGTGCAGAAGGGCCTCACAAAATCATGGTGGTCTATATGGGGAGGGATGAAATCTCCCTCATCATATATGTTGATTATGCAACTATTCAGAATGTAGGTGACTGGAAGTATGCTCCATCTGACCAACCTCTTGATCATCCACTTTATTATAGGAGGTAGTGGACCTACCTGGTCATGTCTAAAGAACCCTGGCGGATTTCCCTGTCTATCATTTGTAAAATTATAAAAACAGTCGCACTGAATGGTGATTCTTCTTTGTCCTCTCATCCATTTCTTCGGCTCAGATTATGTTCTTTCCATGAGAAGGCCTGCTCTGCCTCTATCTCTCAAATCAAAGATGCAGTCAAGAATGCTTCTTTCATCACTTTCGGAGAAGACCCTCGTATACAACTCAAGACCTTCCAGTATGTTATTGATTCTTCCTTGGACTTCCTCATAAAATTTAAATTCTCTTTTATTCATCTTGCTTATTTTGTAGTGCTCCATCGTACTAGGAGTCAGCAGCTGTCGCGGGCGTTCCTCCCTCTGAACATCGGCAGGAACCCAAACTGGTGTTGGCTAATCTATAACATGAGACTCGGCATCTAGAGGGATATATGACCTTGGGCTCCATGGTATATACTAATCTGTCCCTAGTGGGATGTATGGCTCATCCATCATAAAATCTAAAGTTTGAGACCCATCGGTGATGGCGGTATACTCTTCCAATGTACTGAAGCATTGTAAATGTAGAACATTGCAAACTAGACATTCTACAAATGCACCTGTGGCTGATGTCCTTGCAGGTATCTCAGCGTTGCACGTCAAGCAACCCTTGCATAAAACATCTGAAGCAAAAGGTGTCTCTGGCTCTGTGATAAACCCCAGTTCTTCATCTGTGGTGGGTAGGCTGAAAGAAGTTTCTTTCATGTCTGGATCATAGATATGCCCCTCAGAAATAGGGTTAAGTAAGTTGTTTGTTCCCTTTTGATATCTGTGTTCTTCTTATAGAAAAACCCTCTATTTTCTGCGGCTGGCGTTTCTGCGTTGCGTCCTACAAAGCAAAGCATCTGACAAACGTTCAATATTGGCAGCTACTAAGCCTCCAGCTGGTGTAGCTATCATGGATGGCAGACAGCTGGGCCCCTCCATCGGATCTTGCTCTATTATCAGGTTCTTCCTTTTATGTGATGCATTATCTTTGGCAGTCACCCTCAACAGTGAAGGAGATCCCTCTTTCTCTCTACAGCTGATTACATTCATCAGAGGACCTTCGTAGTCCATGTCGACTTGGTTAAAGTCCATGTTGAATTCTATGGTACCCCCCTGTAGCGTCATTTCCTCATTCAGTGCGAGGCTCCAACCATCCTTGAAAGCAAAGATTAGCCTCTGTCCCGAATTTTTTCTTCAGACGACAAAAAAAATGTCAGTAGACCAAAACTTGACATGAACAAGAAAAAAACAAAGTATTTATTAAAGTTAATTTTAGTTTATTTTAGCAAAATGAATTGTTTATTTATGTATGAATTTTGTTTAATTTAGTGGAACATTAAGTTCAAAAATGGAAATGAGAAAATCTGAAGTTTAAAATTTTTCCCAAAATTTTCAATATATTGAGATTAATTACAAAATTTGGACCCGATCATAGACATTTGGCTATATAGATAACTCCAAAACAATCAAAGTTTCAAAGTGTCAAAGCAAGCGAAGACAAGCGCCATCAGGTTGCGTAGTAGGTTTTCATGTGTCGTCCATTTATTAGTAACATGGTCTTTCACACTGGAAGTCAAATAACTGGTAGGTTCCTCCTCTGTAGACCTTTTTAATGACAAATGGTCCCTCCAAAGTTGGCTCAAAATTTTCACCTATTTTGCGGCGTGGAAGAATAGGCCTTTTGAGCACAAGTACGAGGTCACCAACTTTAAATGTCCTTGGACGGACCGATTTGTCGTGGGTCTGTACCATCTTTGCCTGGTAAAGCTCCAAATGTTCTTGTGCTTCTAGTCCTTTTCCCTCAAGAGTCTCTAGTTATTCAACTCTGAGTTTTGCACTTTCTTCCGTTGTGAGTTTGTTGACAACGACAATTCTGAGAGACGGTGTTTGGATTTCTAGCAGTAGCACGACCTTGGACCCGTACACTAGCATATAGGGTGTACTTTGAGTGGGAGTCTTGAACGTCGTCCGATAGGCCCACAAAGCTTCTAATAGTTTGTTGTGCTAATCTATTTTATTTTCGTTGAGTGTTTTCTTTAAAATTTGTACCAGTGTTTTATTGAAGGCTTCAACCATACCATATGCCCTGGGATAGTAAATTATAGAGTATCTCAAATCTATCCCATGTCTTTTGACAAAATTATTGACCTTTGCGCTTCTAAAAGCTGTCTCATTGTCGGAAATTTTTCTTTTCGTTACTCTCAAATGATAGACAATTTGGCTTTTG
The DNA here is from genome assembly GCA_002079205.1 of Phalaenopsis hybrid cultivar. NCBI lineage: Eukaryota > Viridiplantae > Streptophyta > Magnoliopsida > Asparagales > Orchidaceae > Phalaenopsis > Phalaenopsis hybrid cultivar. Next base: position 52,049 of record JXCR01123400.1, on the reverse strand, counting down.
AAAAATTGAAGGACGTGCTGTGTCGTAACCTCATGCAACAGTACTGCCTCTGCCTATTTGAAGAAATAATCTGTAGCGGTAAGTACAAATATGTGTCCTTTAGAAGATGGAGGGTCTACCGAACCTATTATGTCCATGCACCAACACTCGAATGGCCATGAGGCAACAGTTGAGTGTAGCACATTCGGAGGCTGGCTTAATATTACCCCACGCACTTGGCATTGGTGACATTTCCTGGTTGTATCCATGCAATCAGACATCATTGCTGGCTAATAATATCCGAGTCTTTTGATCTTCATTTTCATTTTTGGCTTTGACTGGCGAGTGCCACACAATCTGACATGTACTTCTTTGACAATATTCTGTGCTTTGGCTTTGCTCAAACACTGTAGCCACATCTAGTCGAATGATCATCTGTAGAGAGTGTTTCCCACCAAGGCGTAAGACATGACCCTTCTTGTGATATCATGTGCCTCAAACTTATCTTCTGACAGCTTTCCAGTATGGAAATATTCCATTAATGGTTTGCGCCAATCTTTATTGATGTCTGCAACTGTATTTATTGTTTTTTTTCGAGCTTGTGTAAGGATTTGAGGTCGATCTGAGACAAGACTTGTCTTCCTTATACTATAATTTTAATGGAATCCACCGGGGCACATGCCATTTCCTTAGCAAGTTTTGCTAGAGCGTCGGCATGGGCATTATCTCCCTTAGAAATTTGGTAGAAAGTCACATCGGGGATCTACTGTAGGTGCTTCATTGTGTACTGATGGTACTTTGCTAATCTTTGTTTTAGAATTTTGTATTGTCCGACGACTTGTTGGATGACGAGTTGAGAGTTGACATAGATGGCAATATTTGTTATATTCATTGAGATTGTCAATTCCAACCCGGTGATTAAAGCTTCATATTCTGCTTTATTATTGGTGCACGACTCTGTCATGTGGTAAAAGAGCCTCAACATATCCTTATCTGACGTGATAAAGATCAAACAGATCCTTGCTTTGCCTGGTATAACCGTGTCTGGTCCTTTGTCTTTTCTGGCTGATGAAGCACCGTCGAAGTACATTTCTCAGTGTTGCATACTGAAGAATTCCATTCGTAATATTTGCTCATCTGGTAACTCGTCGTTAAGAGGAGACCTAACTGACAGTGGGTGTGCAGCGAGAAAGTCTGCTAGTATTTGTCCCTTGATAGCACGGAGGGGAACAAAAGTTATATCAAATTGCAATAAGATCATTGACCATCTTGTTAGACATCCGGAAAGTGTTGGTCAGGTTATCAGATATTGCAACGGATTAACATTCAAGATTAGGGTAATCTTATTAGAAAGCATGTAATGTCTAAGTTTTAGAGCGGTGAAAATTAACACCAGACAATGCTTCTCAATAGGTGGATACCTTATCTCCTTCAGCTTTAGACGTCAACTTAAGTAGTATAAAGCATTTTCTTTACCCTCGTCATTGATTTAGGCTAAGAGGGCTCCAAGAGAGCCATCTAAGGTCGTGGTATAAAGTATCAACGGTTTCCCTGGGATAGGGGCTGCCAGAATAGGAGGTGTCATTAAATATTGTTTAACGTCCTCAAAAGCCCGCTGGCATTTCTCATCCCAAATGAATTTGGCATCTTTTTTAATTAATGCCGAGAAAGGTTGACACCTACCTGAGAGATTAGAAATAAAGCATCTCAGATATGCCAACTTCCCCTGGAAGGAACGTAGTTGTTTCAAGATTTTAGGAGGAGTCATTTCCAAGATTACTTTAATTTTATCCAGGTCGATCTCGATTCTTCGATGATGAAAAAAAAAATCCTAAAAGTTTTTCGGAAGTAACGCCGAAGGTGCACTTTAAGGGATTCATTTGAAGGTCATATCATCGTAACCGTTCAAACACGATCCTCAAATCATACAAATGGTCTATCTTTTGTTTACTTTTGATGACCAAATCATCCACGTAGCATTCTACTTGGTTATGGATGAGGTCATAAAAAATCTTCATCATTGCATGTTGATATGTTGCTCCGGCGTTCTTTAGGCCGAACGACATCACTATGTAGCAAAAAATTCCAATTGGTGTTCTGAAGGATGTAAGCGATGCATCCTCAGGAGCCATCTTGATTTGGTTGTATCCCAACGATCCATCCATGAAGGAGAAAATTTCATGTGTTGAAGCGATATCCGCAATCATTCTGGTATCGGTAGTGGAAACTCATCTTTTGGACATGCCCTGTTCAAATATCTGAAGTCGACACAAACACGGATCTGTCCATTTTTTTCTTAATTGGGAAAATGTTAGCTAACCACGTAGGGTATTGTTATTCTTTCACAAAGTTAGCGTCAATTAATTTCTTCACCTCGGCAATGACTTGTTGTTCTATTTTGAGACGCATTCACATGGGAGCTTGCTTTACTAGGTTATATTCTTTTCCATCGCAAGTTTATGAACTGCAACCTTTGCTGATAGTCCTAGCTTTTCATCATAGCTCCATGCAAAGCAATCTTTGAATTTTGTTAATATTTTGATCAATTCTAAAGATTCTTTGTCATTGAGTAGAGAACTTATAAATGTGGGTCGGGGTTATTCTTCAGTCCCGAGGTTAATCTCTTTCAATTCATCAATGGTAGATTTAATATCCTACTCAAATTCTAGTAGAGCATCTTGTTTTGGTTGATCAGTAGAGTCATCCCCTATATCTAGGCAATCCTCCTCTGACTCACCAGTAACAGCCTGCAAAATTCAGAATCATCGACTGGTCCGACTGTACCAAATCTGAGACCCTCTTTTGAATTTGGAGTCTGACTTTTAACATTCCATAATTTTTTAAAAAGTTGAAATTTATCTTTTGAAATTCGTTTTGGTAACTGTCCTGTTGAATTAACTTTTGAACACAAGGTGAAAAGTAACCAAAAGGAAATTCCATTAAATCATTAGGATCATCATCCAAATTTACATGTTTTTCAAGCTCAGTAGAGGTAGAAGTATGATAAAATTTGTTCGGCTTTGAACCAACACTACGAACTTCCTTGACCTCTAAACTCTTAATTTGAGGGAGAATCAGAGTAAGGGTCATAGCATTCACATAGTGGTTTATCCGATCATACATTGTTTCCTAGGCATTTTTCTGTGCATCTTCTAAGGATATCTCATATTGAGGTTTCTTCTATTTTGTCATCCTTATCTTGTCTTCAAAACTGTTTTCATCACTAATATTGATAGTTGGCCTAGTCTGTTGGACGATTAAGTTGATTCTTCCTTGTCCACGTCCCCGGCCTCGACCTCGGGTGCGCGAACTAAAAGAACCTCCACCAACCCATTGTAAGAGAGTGGTGGAAGATCGTTGAAGCGGAGTTGAATGGCTTCCTTTTTCTAATTCTTCTAAATCTCCATTTTTATTTGTGGTAATTTCACGAGAGAAGACAGTTTTCTTCGGAGGTGCGTAGTAGGCAGCATCTTCATGGATATCAACTTCATGTACTTAAAATGGTTGCAAGTCTCCTTTGATGAGTTTTCTTGACCATCTTTGTAGTACTTGATGCATTGGTGTAAGGATGATGGAACCATGTTGTGCTCATGAATCCATGGTCGACCCAGTAAAGCATTAAAAGAGGTCTCAGCGTTGCTGATATGAAATTTAGCGGTTGTTACGAGTTCTCCCACCTTCATAAGTAATGTAATTAATCCAATGGCTCTTTCTCCATTTTAGTTGAATCTTCTTAACATCATTTTATCGGCCGTAAGTTCTTGCGCTTCAATATCCCAGTAGGACAATATTCTTAGGCACATCAAGCTAAGAGATGCTCTAGGATATACTAGAACTCTGGACAACACAAATCTGTCGATGTTGACGGAGTTGTAGAGTGGACGGTTATGGTCGACGGTACCGAGCAACAGGTCTTCATCTGCAAAGGTTACCCCAGGTTGTTCTTTCAATGAAAAAACTTCATCTGAGGATGTGCTAGCCAACCGAGCTAAGCAAATCTCTGAGTCAAGTAAAGCTGAAAACCAGAGACTCTCTCATCCTAAGACAGGATCAGGGTGTCGTAGATGCTTAATCGGGTCGTCAACTTCCTAAGATGAGCTAGCACTTTATAGTCTACTTTCTATGATCCTCTGATTTTTTCTTGATCATGTGGTTCTTCCACTAGTTGAGGTGGGGCTATCTCTTCTCAAGTTATTATCTGCTTTCCTTTGCCTGTTAGAGCTGCTCTTGGTGGTAACACTTTTCCGCTCCTTAAGTTAACCTCTATGATTTCTTCTTCTTGAGCTATCATTGTTGAATCTTCTGGTGTCCCCTCCTCTTCGTTAGAAAGATCTAAATTTATAGTAAATGGTGTACTATGGTGCTCGAGAACTGGTTCCTCGCTCTTGGTGTTATTGTAAGCGGTGTCATTGGTGTCTTCTTTGGACTTTTCAGTGAGTTCATTGGGCTCTAATACAATTTGAGGATCGTTTTGGGGATCAAGATTGAAGTTAGATTGGTCATAATCAGTTACGTTATCAGTATAAACAATTAAAACAACTAATCTAGTAGAGGCAGCCCCTATCCTAGCCTCTGTGCTATCAATCTGTGTAGTGACACTTTTCTTCTTCTTCTTTGTCCTTGATGATGACGGATCTCCTGGCGAAGTCTTCATTTCGGTCTTAGTATGCCGAGGAGTCTGAATAGAAGCTTGTCTTGATGCAGACTGGATCTTATTTAATATTTTCCTGGATGATCTGTTCCAGACCTCATTCCATTCTTCTTCTCTGATTTTTGTAGAAGATTATTTTGATGAATGATGTATTTGATTGAGGACCCTCTTGAGTTCATCCCAAGTTGTACTCCATGCATCTATTCCAGTATACGGATCAATCAGAGAGATTGGCTCGGCCAAAATCATATTTATGGAATCTTTTTCATGTTCTCTTAAATATTCTTTCGGGATCGTTATTTTCCCTTCTTTAAGGTTCCTCTCGAGCTAGTCCTTAAAGACAAAGCATCCTTCTATAGTGTGCCCAAACAACCGGTGATATGGGCAATAATTTGGTTCATTCTTCCTATCCACCTTTTCAGGCTTCTTTGGGTCTGGCAGTTTGAACTCCAACTTCTTCCTCAGACTTCTGAATATTTTAGGTATGGCTTCATCTTTGAAAGAATGCACCGTTCTATGTCATTCTGATAAGGACATTTTCCTCTCCTCTGTCGAGGTGATCCTTCTTGAGGTGGTTGCTGGTTGGACTGACTACTCTGTTTCTATGCATACTGCAACAAAGACTGGTGAGGATCTTCTGCATATATCTTCATCAACTGTTTCCCTTTGTCAATGGTCGCTACCACTTCTGATTTCTTTTCAAACACTCTGTGCACCTTAGCCTTTTTGTGTGACTCCATGTGCTTAATTTCTTCCTTTAGATTGTTGGCTTTATTGAGTAGCTTCTTGAAGGATTTGATGGTGAGTCCCTTGAGCATGAAAGCTACTGGCCCATGTATGCTCTTGAGTAGAATCTCAGTCGCATGATATTCCTATAGCTAAGGTTCACATTTCATGCTAAGGTTTCACCACCTCAAAATATAGTCCACTAAGGTTTCTTTAGGCTTTTGTTTTTCCATCATGAGCTCTCCAATAGACACATGATGTTGCGCTCTCGCAAATCTCTTCACAAATAACTATTCTAACTAGGAAAATGTCTTAACTGACTTGTTGGGCAGATCAGTGTACCAGTCAAAAAAAGTCCCTCACAAACTGCTGACGAACTACTTGAAGAGAAAGACTTCACTATTCCTCGTGTTGCCACAGCTGGCTTGAAAATGTGTTATGTGTTGTCTGGGATTTCCAGTCCTATCAAATATCTTAAAGTTTGGGGCCACAAAACATTTGGGGAAAGGCACGACATAGAATTCCTTCGGGTAAGGTCTACCCTTTAAAACCAATGCACCACCCTTATATTGGGTTAAGGCGTCCCGCACTTGTTCAACCATTTGCTTGAACTTTTTCTCTGGTATGGCGCTCAATGGAGAATCCTTTCTATGTTGCTTATCTCTGGTTGTTGAAGCAACTTCTCTTCTTTCATCTGTGATGTGTATTATCTTCGACTGATTGATCTCTGGAGAAACCAACTGCGGTGCTTGTGATTGCCCTTGAATAGTTGCCATGGTAGTCATGGCCGCGACCATTTCTTCTATTCTTTTCTCTAGTAGACTAACTTGCTCATTCCATAGGAGAATAGCCTACGCAGCTCATCTACGACATTCTCTTCAATGTGAGGTTGAACCTCGCACGCAGATGTGACGGCCCTGGTTTCAATTACATGGATATCCATGAAATCTTCTTCCAGGTAATCATTGTAATCAAAATTTCCCTCATTAATATAGATGAAGACTTTGTGCTCTCGAGCTAACTTGGAAATCTCGATCTTGAGTTTCTCAACTTTTTCTTCAATTATAGACTCTTTGATTGCTTTAAGATCTGGAGGACCCTGATGGATCTCCTCCTCTTGTTCTTCCATCTCGCTAGCTATCGTTGCAACAATGTCAGATATCTCAGTCCCTGGCTTCATTCCCTGTCTTTGTTCCACGGGCTTACTGGACTGTATCGGTGCAGCAACCTTGGGTACCCATACCTTTTTCTTTTTTGATGATGATGTCTAAAGACGAAGTGTCTTCGTTGAAACATCAGTATGTCGAGGAAAAGTATGCTCCCCGTGGTGTAGACCGGCAACAATATCAGGTAGTTGTCTTGTCTTTGCCTTTGGGATTGTAGGAATATTTCTATAACGGGTGACGGGTAAGATGTTTGGACCCAGTCTCGACTTAACCGTTCGACTGCCTGCGGTCCTCGTGGCGGTGGTAACTATAGCAATATCAACTTTGTTCTCCAAGTGGAACCAAACGGGGATACGGGTGGGTTTCACTTCAATTGTCTTGCGAGACTTTTTGGCAGACTTGAAGTCCTTCAAAATTTCCTTCTTCATACAAAGGTAAATTGTGTGTCCCACTAGTTTAAGTAACTCGCTAACTGAACATCCTTCTTTAGTAGCTAACCTCTTAAAAACTGCACTAACTCGGCTGATAGAAGTGAACTTCTTTCTCTTCTCACCATGTCCATGAAATGGTGGTAATGGGGCTGCAATTTGCCAGATATTCTCATATCCATCAGTATCCGTCAAAGGATGGAATCTACTCCCTTGTAGAAGTGGATAAATTTCTAGTAACACTTCTTCGTCTTGATGAGGCTCCTCCTTGACGGGTTGATGGCCCTCCAAACTCTTATGTTGTGGTTCCTCTTTTGAGTTCGGGTCAGTGGTACAGTCCTTAAACTAGACCCGATTTCAAACATGGGTGGTGGGACAGTTATTCCTTCAGTCAGATCCTCAAAAATCATTACTTCTTTCCCCTTAGCAGCAGAGGGGATAGCAGGTTTGGCGAGTACCGCGGCGACAGTAGTTTTGGCCTTCTTGTAGGTAAAGAAGTCTTGGATGCAGTTCATGTTAAACTCTGCAAACGGTTCTTGTATTTTTGGTGCGACAATCTTCATTACCCCAAACGGGGCTTTCTCGATGATGAAATCGAGATCTTTAAATCTGGCACCAAATTTGATTGTAGGATCAATGTTGTGGGCTTCGTGGCGCATTAGCAGGTTGCAGGAAAAGGTTAAAGTTGAGCAGGCCATTGTAGCAGCTTGAAAACAAAAAGCTTTGGGGTTAGCTATATGGCCAAAACCTCGTAATCTTTAGTGCAAGCACTAAAAATAGAGGTTGATCTGTAGACCGGGTGGGTCTTAATTTATGGGAATTTAAAATTTTATTTTAAGAAAAAAAATTAAAAGGTGGAAAATTGAATTAATGTAAGAAAATTTTAAAGTGTGCACAGTACAACACGATGTGGTTTAATTTGCAAAATAGCAAATCAAATTTGGAAGGGAGATGTGAAGTGTTTAGGACCCACTGCGAGACTCATTTACAAACAAATAATGCTCAAGTAGAACTAATCCACCAACATACCTATTGGGGGTTCGACCCCACATGAAGATTAAAAAGTCCTTAACGACCTCCTAAACCCCTTTGTTCAAAAGATGGTTGAATAGATAATCCTGAAGTCCAAGGAGTTAGCCATACTTTCCCAAGATAAAAATGGGTAAAGTAAGCCAACAGAATAAGGGTAGTTTGGCCCAAGAGGGACATGGACACATTATCGATGTGTGAAGTTAATATTTCTTGATTTGAATGGAGAGAAAAGCTTGTCCCCAGTGGAGTCGTCAGAAGATGTCAGCGCTATTTTGGTTGAAGGAAAGAAGCAGTCGGTCACCGGAATCGAAATCTCGTCGCCCGCTTCAGAAGGATGTTTTAATTTACATATATATTTAGTTCTGAAAAATATGAAATCAAACTGACCCCATATTTTTCATAGTTTAGATGAAAGAGTGTTGTACCACAAATCTTGTATTTATCCCGAAGGATAAACACAAGACTTGAGGATGAGGCTGGATCAAATAAACTAGGGAATATATGACATTCGTTTGGTCTTCGAAACCTTTATATTTTCCGACAAGTTCCCCTATTTAATATAAAGAATTAAATAGAATTTATATTAAGTTGGGTTCGGACATGCTTCCTATAAGGGCAAGCCCCTATAGTTAATTACATCTTAAATGAGCAAGGTCATCTAAGAAAAATCGAGATAAAAATAAGAAAATATTATTTTCACAGAGTTTCAAAGGGTAGGACTTTTTCAAAGAGATTGGACTAGGAGGTGTGAAAGGGGATTGTCTCAAATTTGGAACATTTTGTTATAAAGTCCAAAGGACGAAGCTTTAGGGGATGCCATGGATTCCGAGGAGAACCTCGGTGACTTCCCAAGCTATCCTAATGTTTGGCTTAAATTTTAAAAAGAAATATTTAAGTGTTTCATCCTACCAATTTTATTTATCAGGGCTTACATTCATGTGAAACGATCACATGAATAGCCTGGAAGATGTGAGGATTTATGTCGTGACGGATGACAACCTCAGAATCCTAAAATGAGTTAGGGCTTATATTGCATAGTAAAGTTATGTAAAGGCTTAATGATAAGGTGAGGAGTTATTTTGCACTAGGCAGACAACCACAAAATCCTATGGCTTTGTTATTTTAAGTCTAAGGAAGGAAGATTGGTTTAGCTGGAGAAGATAGGTTTTGCTATTAAAGATGGCTGTGCTGCCCACCATGCCACGATGAGTTTGAGCTTTCTAGTGTGTCAAGTTATGATGTCCAATCAGGTGGCCTTATGGTTGAAGTTTTTTAAATTTTATGGGGGGCATGTTAAAGTTGATTGGAGCGACACCGGTTAGGATCCCACGGTTCCCTCGTTTTGACACCACTATTTTCTATTGGATTCACTTAGTCCAAATGAATTTATTAAACTCAACTTAAAGAGTTTCATAATTTCATTTAGACTGTGGGAATCCTCGTTTGCAACCGTAGGTTACCTTCTCCGAGGGATTATCGATCATCCGATAGAGTTCTCTTAATTTAGGTTTAGTTGTTGTTTTTATGATGTTTGTAATTAAATTTTGAGTTGTTTTATATTTTAAATTTTGTGGTGGTGAATTTTATCTTGATTGATTTTAGTTTTAGTTTTAGTTTTTGTTTTGAGGCTATCGTGATAGTTTTAGTTTTCTTGCAGGGTGTCATTTTTGTTTAGCATGCAAGTTTTGCAAGTATAAAGTACAATATGAAAGTACAAGAAAGACAACGCTGAAAACTGTAACAAGCGTACATGGCGAGTCTTCTCATCCCACTACTTAAAACTTAAAAGGCATGTTAAGGCAATTAATGTAGAGGCAAAAAAGTATGGTTTTGGTAGTTTTCCTAACCCTATGTCATATCTTGGTGGGTCCTTAGGAGTTTAGTTAAGGATGATTTTGTTAAGCAAAGTATATTAAGTTTAGTAGACCTCTGAAGTATCCAACAGGTTAGGAGGAGGAAGCAGGTCAATGCTTCCCTCTTATCACCTTGTGAAAGGCCTGAAACTCATTTAAACTTAATACTTTGCTTAATATTTCATCCTATGAATACCCTAATGCTCAATGGACATTGATGTCTCAATTATCCCTAAAAATAGGGTAATTATCATTTGTAATTTAATTTTGAAGATTATGTGGGTGAAGACCCTTAAAGAGGCAAGTTAGTGATGTTGGAACACTTAGCCAAATTTTTTGTCCAAATTGGGCTTGTAGTGTTTTAAAGGTGTTAAATTTTAGTCATGTTTGTTTTTTCTAATTCTCATTTAATCAATCTTGATTTAACTTAGATCACTACTAAGTCATTAAGACCTAGGTGACTGTCTTAATTAGTTTTTGAAAAAGGTTAAGTTTTAGGTGATCATGATTCATTATTTGAATTTCATTTGGAAATCAAATAGGGGTATTAAATTGATTAATTATTGACTTCAAAAAGTCATACCCCTATGTCCTGGGTTCATTTAATTTTAATAAACATCCAAATTTTAATAATTTAAAATTTTATTAATTTATCCTTTCAATTAGGGAAACTGAGGCAGGTTTCTACCAATTAACCCCTTATGTTTCAAACATCCAAACAAGTTGATTAAGATCAGAGGTTGCCCATTTCCCTCCTTGAATTAAGCCTAAGTGTTAATTAAGGCTAAATTTTTAAAATTACACTTTTGCCCCTTAAGGCTCTAACACTTCATAATTTGTCAAATTCAAATCAAATGACATTGAAATTTTTATGATACCTCATTCATGGGTCAATTACGACATCAGAGGAGAAAATATGAATTTTCAAAGATTAATTTAATTTATATAATTATTTTCATGAAAAAATGAGATTTTTTCAAAGAAAATTTGCTAACTTGACCAAGGTGAAGCCTAATCACTTAAAAATTTTACTGGAGGTAGACTTAAACAAGAGAAGCATTTAGACCAAATTTCATGATTTTTGGAATTATATTTGAATTATTAGAATTATTTTAATATTTGGGGCATTTATTAAATATAAAATATTTTAAATGGAGAAAAATTTATATTTTTCAAAATTTTATTTGATTTATTGAAATTATTTTAGTGAAAATCCATTTTTTAGCCTTTAAAAATTATTTTAAGCTTGAAAATTCAATATCTTTACTTAAAAATTCAGAAAAATATCCCAATTATTTCTAAATGCTTAGGAAGCAATTTTAAACATCTTTCACATGAATTTTATTATTTTTGTGATTTTTATGGATTTTTAATTATTTAAATATTTAAAATAGGCTTGAAAATGAAGTTTTTATTTTAAATAGTATTTTATTTTCAGAAAATAGTCCTGATCACAGAATACTCAAAAAACAAGTTTTCATAATTTTTTTAGTTATATTTTGATTTTCAAAAATCATTTAAGTTCCAAAAAGAATATTTATCCTTAAAAATCAACTTAAGATATCAAAAGAACTCAAAATGCTTTGAAATTTTTATGGTGAGTTCTCTGGATCCTAAACAATAGTGGAGATTAAAAATCAGTTCACTTTGATGTTTGTACTTTTCAAAATTAATTATCTTAGTGATTTAGAGTTTACGAAAATTAGGTTTATTTTGGATGACTTGACTCATGAAAAATTTTCTCAAAGGTTTTCTTGTCATCATAAACTTTCCAAAATTTCCTTGGATTTTTCTAAGCAACGTGCTAATTTTCATGATTAATTTAAGCAAATAATCCACATAAACTTAAAAAATATGATTCTCTATCTAGAGACCTCCTCTAACCTTGGATAAATCAGAGAATATTTCGTTTGACAAAGGCTACAACATGCCAAAAATTTAAGCTATGATGAAATGCCTATATGCATGGAGAATCAAAAGACTCCCAACCCTAATTGATTTTTAAAAAAATCAAACATGCATCATATGGACACAAAATTTAATTCATATTATTCTCCTCTATTTACTGAGCAAGAGGGTATTTTTATTTTATTTTTATGATTTTTCTACACCAAGATATGGATTTTTTAAGTTAAAGGTCATTTTTTGAATTTTTAATTCCCTATTTATCTATTTAAACGTGTGGCGCCACATCAACCTAGGGCGGCTTCGAAGCTCCATGCGGCGCACTCCCATTCGACGCTACCATCCACCTCAGCGCTGACTTGGCCCGTGGTTTATGTTTCAAAGCGCTGTCCGGCTTTATCTTGACTGTCTATCCGATACACGCCCGATTGAAAGACACTCCGTCATCGTCCCTGATTTTTGGTGTCGGTCTAGAGCTATTGTAGAGGCTATTTCAGAAGGGGATTTTATGGGGCTTTGTCTTCTTTCTCTGTTGTGAAGGTGTGAGCACAAGTTATTGAAGTTTGGTGGACTGTGGAAGTGTAATGAGCTCTGTTCTGGTTTTTGGCAGAGGTTCAAGCTCAAAATTGAGCCTCCACAGTGGAATTCAGTGGGGGAAGAGGGTTGGATTGCACTGAGGGGATCTTAGAGAAGCTCTGTGAGAGGTTTGGGGGGCTCTCTCTAAGAAATTTTCAACACCTCCTCCCATGGCCGTGGAGGTGATTTTTTATAAAAATGGCTAAGGGGTGGCTCTCAGGGCCAATGTTTGGGTGCATTGTTATGCTTTGGTGGAGGGCAGAGGAGCTCTATCATTTCATTTGAGTGAGGTGGCCTCTTGGTTTGATTTGGGTGAAATTCAAGAGGGGGTGGCCCTCAATTTTGGCTTCTTTGACGACTAGGTTGGTCGTCCATGGCAGGGGGAGATGGCTAGGAGCTCTGGGAACCCAGGGGAATATGTCACAATAATTTATTGCAATGAGGTATTATTTTGGCAAAGATATCTTATCCCTAAGCATATTTGAAAAACATGTCCCATAATTTGAGGGACCATTGGTCCATGGATCACATAGCTTGGGTTAGGTGGCTTTTGGCTCAGTCTTAGGGTCTAACTATTGCTGTGGTGGAGTTAAATTGATGGCTTTAGGGTGGTTAGGCCACATTTAGTGCATGGGTCCAAGTGGGTGCAAATGACAAAAACTTGGGTTTGGGCTAGGTTATCCATGTTAATTGGCCCAAATAAATGTTGCATTTGGTGTATATGATCATAAAGAACAACTTTAGCGAAGGATGAAAGTGGTTTTGAGTTCAATTGGATGATCAATTTGGGGGAATTTTGAAATTTGATCAATTTGGGATTATTGGGCTAGGTTTGGGTCTAGGTTAGGATAGCCTTGGGTCAAGTCCAAATTAATTTTTGAAAATGTTCAATAGAAACCTCATGAAGATTTTTCAACATGAATTTGGTGCCAATTTTGGGATTAAGGCAATCAATTTGGTGAAATTAAGTCACGTGGCCAAAATTGGGGCTTTCACCTAAATCACAATTAGGCTCAAATGATGGACAAATTGAGCTTGGATTTGATCTATATTGGTCATATCAAGGGTGAATTTGAATTTAGGATTGAAATTGGGGGAAATTAAGACTAATTTGATAGACATTTGAGGTAGATTTGGGGAAAAATGGGTCTTTAAAGGGTAATCTGGGGGTTTTGGTAAAAGATGGTCAAATTGGCCAAATTGGGTCATGTGGTAGTTGAGAAAAATTGAAGTGGGAATGTGAGGTTTTGGTAATTTTTGGGATTTTTTAGAATTTTTGGAAGTTTGTGTTAAGGAGGGGAATTTTGGTAATTTGGTCAATTTTGGCCAAATTTGGGGTTCCATGGGTATCTATGTAATTTGGGGGAAGTTTAGGGGCAAAATGATAGGTCAGGTATCTTGGTCGAGTTGAGGTACCAAGCACCACCAATAAGTCATGGACCAATGAAAACCCCATTTTGGGTCCTCTATGTAGTGGTCTTTAGTCAAGCCCTAGCCTAGGGCTACTAGGTTTAGGGGACTATCTACATGAGTCTCCCAAAAGTATCAACGGAACAAATCCTAGATGTTTAAGTTTAGGATTATGAGTGATTGTGAGTGCAAGTATGTGCCTCAAGCCTTAGACCAACACCCAGGGTCAACCCTAAGGTCCAGTAGTCCTAAGGGTGACTCATCTTGGGTTCCCCCATAATGACCCCACCTACTAAGTGCTAGAGGTTAGGATTAATATGTGGAACTTCAAGTTGAGTAAAGAGTGTAGAAATTCTAATGGTTAGGGCTCCTTGTCTAGTTTTCTAGGAATAGTCAATAAGAAAGTCATATAGCTAGGCCTTTGACTACTAACAAGGAAAAACTAAACCTCAACGAAAAGTGAGGACAACACGTGGTTGAGAAAGTAGCTCTATGTACACTAGCTGATGAAGTTCTGGATACTCTTAAACAAGAAATTTAAGAGGAGTGGCAAGTTCAAAAAGGAAGAAGGAAAAAGTGGGGTAACCAGGAACTAAAGCACTTGGAAAATAGTAATATAATCAACCAAGAGTTTCAATAGTACTAGATTTACTAGGCAACAAAAAGCTTTCCAACATGATTAATATTCTATTTTGGAATATTAGGGGAATAATAGATATTGATTTTCTTATTAGACTACTGCAATTGATAAGGATCAATTATTTTTGGTGCTTTGTGATTTTGGAGCCTATGGTATTTATAATACACAAGATTATGAGGAGAATTCTCATAAAGTATAATTTATATTTCAATGTTTCAAACAAAATTTGATTTTTTCATAAGAGGGAAATTTCAGTTAAGGTGATGAGGAATGAACAATAATTTCTACATGTGTATTCTGAATATTCTTCAAGGAACGAGCTAATGTTGTTTATGCAAGCACAATATATGCTATTAGACAAGAACTTTGGGAAGATTTTATGTGTATTAGCTAGGATTTGAATGGAAATTGGCTTGGGGGTGGTGATTACAATATGATTACTTATAGTTCTAAAAAGTCAGGGGGTCGACCAATGGACCCTAGACTCATGGCTAGTTTTAACAGTGTTATTATGGAGGCTGGCTTGTTTGATCTAGGCTTCAATGGTCCAAGTTTCACTTGGAAGTGAGGCAGAGTTGTTGAGATATTAGATAGAATTTTGGTGAATAAAAATTGGCTTAATAATTTTCTCATGTCTTTTGAGGATTTTCTCTAATAATAGACCTTTGCTCACTATCTCTTTCTTGGAAATACATGTTATGAAACCATTTATATAATTAAATACTTGGTCAAATCATTATAGTTTTATTCAATGTGTAAGTGATAATTGGTGGACTACTGATTTTGGAAATGCTTTGTTTACATTATGGAAACTTCATAAGAATGTTGTTAAAGCTCTAAGGTGCTAGAATTGGAATGTGTTTGGTAATGTTCACAACACTGTGAGGGTGTTTGAGGCAAAGGTGCAGAGATTGGTGCATAATGATGAGGTGAATGAATGTGTTAGTGATGAATTACTTACTGCCCATAAAAAAATTGATAGTAGCAATCAGGTGGGAAGAGGACATTCTTAGGAAAAAGTAGGAGAGTTCATTTTAAGTAAGGGGATAAAAATTCACATTATTTTCATGCATGCATTAATTATAAAAGAAGGATAGATGTTATCCTATAGATAGAGGATGAGGGAGTCAACTGAATCTATGAGCAACAAAAGCTAGGGTATAGTGCGGTGCGGTATTTTGAAAATATATCTTATGAGGAGAATGTTGTGTTTTCATTAAATGCATTACTGATAGAGCGACAAAGTAATTTCCTTGACAACCTAGAGCTAGCTAAGATTCCAAGTGAAGAGGAGAATTGGGAACTACTAGAAATAATTAAGGATAATATGGTGGTGGGCTCGAATGGTTTCACTAATGATTTTTATAGAAATGTTGGAAAATTGTTAGCAACTAGGTAATTAAAGCAATTCAAAGTTTCTTTTTATGGTAATGACCTTTGCAAATACGTCTCAATTTTGACCACCCTCCTCATATCTAAGAGCAACAAATGTAATATTTGTGACCATTTCAGACCCATAAGTCTTACTTTTGTGATCTCCAAGCTCATAAGTCAAATAATAGTGGCTAGACTCCATCATCATCTCTCCTCTCTTATTTTGTTAAAACAATCTATTTTTACAGAAGCCAGAGACATCACAGATAATATTCTTCTAGCATAAGAAATGATACTTGAATTGGATAGGAAATGTAGCAGTTGTAACTTAATTAAGAACCTTTATTTGAAAAAAATCATATGACACTATTATTTAAGATTTCATACTAAAGGCGTTGCAAGGTGGAGGATTTATTGTTGATTTTTTCTCTCTTATTTCAAGATGATCGAGGTGCAATCACTACAGTGTGCTCTTAAATGGTAAATCATATGATTTATTTTTCTCTACAAGAGGAATTAAGTTGACCCCCTCTCTACTATTATATTCATCATTGCTTTTTGCTATTTTTCCCTACTATTACTGATATATAAATATCTCATCTTTTGGCTCAATTTCATCATAAGTCTTAGATTAACATAAGAAGATGATTCTATCATTTTCACTAATGAAAGTAAGGCCTCAGTTAGAAGAACTTTTAAACTGTTAATCATATTTCAAAATATCTCTGGTATGCCATTTATTATCTCTAAATGCCAACATTTTCTTGAGCAAATTGGTTAAGAGATCCCAGGGCTTTGGATTAGAGATTTTATTGGTTTTGAATTATTTGAACTTCCTGTTAAGTATTTGAAGGTTAATTTACTTAAAGGGTGAGTGCAACAAACTCAATTTTGTGGATAGGGTAAGAAAATGTATTATGGATTGAAAGTACTCTTTTCTAACCTATGGGGGCAGAATCACTCTACTATAAAGTGTCTTAATTTCTATTCCCTTTTATACATTGCAAGTTCTAAAAATGTATGTGAGCAAACAACATTCTCTTGAATTATGTTTTTAATAACTTCCCTTGGTCCGGGGAGAAGAACAAATACTACTAGTCTAGTTGGAAGAAACCTTGTAAACCTTTTTCTATGAGGTGGCTTGGGTTTTAAGGAACTTCAGTACATAAATGAAGTTAATCTTCTTAAACTTTGGCTCAATTTTATAGCAAAAAGCTCTTTGTGGGCTAATTTCATGCATCTTAAGTATTGTCAAGAGAAACACCCTTTCCAAAATTCTTTGAATTTGAGTGATTCAAAGGTTTGGAAGGTTAAGTTTAAAGATTAGGGTGGGGCTTAAAATATATCTAACAGGATCTAGAAAATAGAGATATTTCGTTTTGGCATGATCATTGGTGCATGGAGGACTTGTCCTTTATGTACAAGGAGGAAATTGGTGATTGCAATGTAGCTGACTTTTTGTGGAATAATGAATGAAACCTTTATCCTTCCAAGGAAAAGGTGGTGGTGCACTGTGCTGATGTGATTTCTAGGTTCCCATTAGATAGTATAAGGAAAGATATTTTAGTTACAAAATTCCATAACACCTCTTCTATTACAAAAGCTATTTACCATAATCTCCATTCTTGGAGTTCTACGAATTGGGGCAAGGAAATTTGGGACAAGGCTATCTTTCCTTCAATATCAATTTTTCTGTGGATGTTATATCCTCAATTATTGCCTTTTAATAGTATCCTTAAGATTAAGCGTATAAAACTTCCTTCATAATGCATTATCAATAAAGAAGAAAAAGAAAAGGCTGGTCATTTGTCTTTTAAATGTTCTTTTGCTTTAGCAGATTGAGATAAATTAGAGGCTATTTTGGGTTGTAGTAATGTTGGGTAGGGTTGGAGTAACATGCATGAATGTCTTACTTATTGGAGGGAAGAATCAAATCATATTTTAAATTTATTCCCATATATTATGATTTGGTTCATTTGGATGGCTAGAAATAATGCTAAATTTATGGAAGAGGTGGCTCAAAGACATGATGTTTCTGTTAATGTTGTAGCTTACATAAATTTTTTTCTTACAGAGGTTTTAATAAAAAAATGCTTTGTAGGAATGAACCTCTTTTGCCGAGCAGGTTCGGGATATCCATATCAAATAGAAAGTTTATTTTGTGCAACAGATTGTATGGAGGAAACCTATGGGCTTGTGGCTAAAAGTAAACATATATATGAGTTGGTCTCCTAAAGATGTAGGCGTCGGAGGTGTCTTCAAAAGAGGTGATGGCAATTGTGTGTGTCTTTTCCTTACCAGTTTATATGGCAACTCCTACAGAGGCTAAGCTGTGGGCTGTATGGTTTGCGGTTAAAACTGCAACTTTCATTAATTGGAGATGCATCCACATGGAATCTGACAGAGCGGAGACAATAAATTATCTGAAGTTTGGTAGGCCCTCTCCTTGGTATTTAACGGAACCGCTGAGACGTATTTTGGTTCTTTCTAGGGGACAACATATATTTTGGAGTTTTATTCCAAGAGAGGGGAATTCATCTGCGAATTGGTTGGTGAGAAGGGGTGCTCAAGTTGAAGATCCAGCCGTGGGGCACTCCTCCCCTCCTGCTCTCTGTCGTATGCTGAAGGGCTATCTACTGCCTCTTCCTTGAGCTGTAAACATAATTTTTTATTTTGGGTGGTTTACTTGTACATTTTGGATATTATTGTGTGAGTTGTAATATCTGGAAATTGGTTCCATAGATTTTTTGTGTTTTTTCAGTGGAGTTGTGCTTGTTTGGGTTTCGGTCTAGAGAAACTAAATTCCACTATTTGTAACCTATTTCAGTAGCAATAAAANATATCTATATATATATATATATATATATATATATATATATATATATATATTAGAATAAAGCTTCAATAATTTAAAAAAAACAAGCAAAACTTTTTTTTTTTCAAAATAAAACCTAAACAATAGTTTCCAAAGAAAACTCAAAAATCTCTCACAAAACTTAAATTTAATATTTTCAAAAGAAGGCTTAATATTTCAAAAATAAACTTAAGTAGAAATCTTTCAAAATAAAAACAAAACTATTCAAAATAAAACTTTAAACATTTTTTGGACATAACTTAAACTTTTGAAATAAAATCTTAAAACCTTTTTAAAACAAAACCTAAATAAAGCTTTTCACAACAAAATTCAAACTTTTCCAAAATAATCTTTTAAAATTGAAGTTTCCATCCAAAGATATATAAGTTAGCAAATTATCATTTTAAATAAGGTTTTTACATGTTCATATGTCTAGCTTATAAATGAACATGTTTTCATTGCAGAACATGTGATTTATAAAGCTCAACTCCCAAACATACTAGTCATGAAAAAAATTCATACTTACATATTCTTCACTTAGATTCACATGTGCTAATAAAAATAATTATTTACATATGTATATTCATCTAAACTTTTTTAATAACTGTGAAAAGTAATATTTAAAAAGTTAAAGCATGCATATGAAACAAAAGCATGGGATATGTACGTGTTGAATGGCTTACATATGATCCCTTCATGGAATGTGAACTTTAACATAGAATAGAAAAGTAACACTAGAAACTAAACCTAGGAAGGGAACTTTTTGTGTTTTTTGATACCCAAAGCCGTCATATTCGCAGAGGGGTGATGATGGTTCTTTGGGGTAATGCATAATGCCTCTTTTGCCCTCATTTTAGAAGCTTCTTGAGCATCTAATTGTGGTCTTTTGGTCATGTTGGAGGGGGGTTGGTTGTGCTTAACCGATTGATCCTTATCATTGCTGGGTATCGGCGCATTTGCTAATGCAAGAGCCGGGGAGAGCCGAGAGAGAGAACTACGAGCGATTTCTTGAGGAGTGCTTGAACCATCTTCCTCTTCCATTTCTTGACATATTTTTTTTCATTTTCTTTCCTTCTTCCTCTCCATTCCTTCTGACTATTTCCTTGTCACTCGAGGAAGAGGAGGAGCTTCGCGTTGGAGTTCCTTTCTTGAGGAAAGCATCCTCATTTTGAGAGAGGGGCTTTCTTTAGAACTTGAGACTTTTTCGAGCTCTCTTCCTAGGGGAGAGCTTCATCTCTACACATGAAGGCATCTCCAAAACATCATCAGAGCACGCTTCTCTCGTACTGTTAAAAAAGCTTCTTCTCGAAATCTATTGGATGATGAGCAACCATCACTGTGGTATAAACTTCTTAAACCCCTTGTGTCCACCTTAGCTAACCCTGGGGTTTAGTTTTTATAGGCATGCGAGGTGAATACGCTAACCAGCATTAGTTAGTGCGGCCACATGCCTTTGTGATAGATAGTTGTATTCTCAAGTGGAGGCCTTAAGCTAGGAGTTTGTGCGTGGAAAAACCCCTCACAGAGCTGAGTGATTCCTTGTTGCAAACCCTCGCATAAAGTACCATGGGTTGGAGTCCAAATCCCCCCTTGCTTTGGCATACCAACCTTCCTTGGAGAGGTTAGGATGTTTGCGTTTCGTAAAGTGATTAACGTCTTGTAGCTAGCTCACTTTGCAAAATCACGAGGAGTTTCAAAATGGAAAAAGCTTTGTAGCTAGCCATTTCACAATCTCATAGAGATTTGACCAAAGGAAAATATGTTGAGATTTCCATACCTATTTTATAATTTTTTTAATGATATTGTGCACTTTAAAGAAAGGTATTTTAGATGTTTTATTGTAGGAATAATGAATTAGGGTCATTGGAGCAAAAAGATGCAAAAAGGAGCGAATTAAAAAAAAGACCAAAATGTGGAGAATTGAATTAGGCCGCCGTCAGCGCCCTCGACCCCGCTGACGGCAAGTTTTTCTCGAGACTACACCACAAAATTCTTTAGAAGCCCGTCGACAACGCCCTCGATTCCGCCGATGACAAGATCGACGGTTATGCCTACTAAAGCTTTGAAAAAGGCCAAATTTTGAAGGGATGCTTAGACAACTCTTGGGAAAGTTCATCCACAACTTTAAAAGAACATTTTGGCCAAAAATTGGGAGAGTCTGGAGGCCTTGGAGGTTACTATTAGTGTATAGAATTTCTAATAGAGAGTAATAATAGTGAGGAATTCTTCGAGAGATTGTAAGAGTGGAGAAAAAGTGAGAGATTTCTTCCTCCTTGCTACTTGGAAGAGGAATTCTGTGTGCTGTAAATAAATGAGGAGATTCAGAGGAACTTCGAGGAGTGTTTTTGGGGAGAAATTAGAGATAAGTTATTTGTTTGTTGTATATTTTATGACTTTGATTTTATATATGAATTCTGAGTTTTTTTTTGTGTTTTCCCCATGAGTTCTGAGTTTTTTCTCTGTCTTTCTCCTTGTCTTGAGATTTGTGAAATGGTAGATTTGATTGGTGAAGCCAAGAAAATGTTTAAGAAATTGTGATGATCTTTTCACTTCGATCTTAATTTAATTTCAATTTGTCCAATTGATTTGTTAAAATATGTTGAGTTTTACAACTAAAGTAAAGATTACATCCAAGATTCAGGGAGGTCAAAGCCCTTGGAAGTTGGGTGCAAATAGATAGGAAAATAATAACTAAGGATTTAGGGAGGTCAAAGCCCTTGGAAGTTGGGTGCAAATAAATAGGGAAATAATATTATCGAAAATAGAGAAATAATACTATGGCGTAGAATTGAAGATTTTAGAGTGACAGACTAAAATCCCCAATTCGGTCCTATCGTTTGGCTGTGATTTAGGGAGGTCAAAGCCCTTGGAAGTTGGGTGCAAATAAATAGGGAAATAAAATTATCGGTTTAGGGAGGTCAAAGCCCTTGGAAGTTGGGTGCAAATAAATAGGGAAATAATATTATCAGGCTTAGAATTGGAGATTTTAGAGTGACAGACTAAAATCCCCAATTCGGTCCTATCGTTTGGGTGCCGAAGTGTAGATGTTAGCCCTCAGGTGAGGGGAACGTGGGAGCTCCGAAGTGGGAGCTGGTATCCTCCCAGCCTAGCTGCAAATTCAGTAAATAAACGTAGGATTAATCAATGTTTTTTATGTCTGGACCAAAGGGTAAAGATTAACGCAGATTCAGTAAACAAGTGTAGGATTAGTCAATGTTTTTTATGCCTGGACCAAAGGGTAAAGAATAGTCAGTAAACAAGCGTAGGATTAGTCAATGTTCTTTATGTCAGGACCAAAGGGTAAAGAATAGGTGTGCTCCTATTTGACACAATATAAATTGAACTAATTCATTTTATCCATTCACTATAATTTCTTGACAAGGAGAAGAATGCTTTCTTATATATTGAATATCACAATTAAACCCTCCTTAGTATCATTAGTTATTTATTAGTTTTTAAATCATCTATTTATTTCAATTGCCTATTAGTGACTATAAGCAAATTGAACTTCGTTGTTGTGATTAAAGTATTGCTTTTCTAAAATCTTAGTCCGTAATTCTAAAGTACTCCCTATGAGATCGATATCTAGAACTCCATTAGAGCCCTATATTACTTGAGTGATACGTATACTTGCGTTGATAAGTGTGACTTTACAATTATTAAATATTTATTATGTCCATATTTATCTTATATTTTAAGCATATATAAAGTCGTTGGTCAAGTTTTTGACGCTGTTGCTAGGGAATTAAATCTTATAGTAGCGCTGTAAAATTCTTGTATTTGTTGGTTTATAAAAAGTCACTGTCAATTTTTTGGCACCGTTGTCGGGGAGTGATGGAGTGAGTGAGCAAAATCACGATAAGAGTAACGGACAAATTAAGAGTATTAGAAAGTTTTTACTTGAATTGCAACTTATTTTTATATTTAGTTAATTATATTACTGAGTACTAATTTTAAATTGTATGCGTAAATTTGGACCTGAAAATCTTATACCCTACGATTCAGAATTAGAACGCACTGTTAGAAGGATTAGAAAATTAAGAAGAGAACCTAGAAATTTTGATACAATAGAAAAAGATCTGAACAATCAAGGAATAGAGAATGAACACAAATCTAGACCCCAAAGAGATTATGGAAATCTTACAGCAGATGAAATTCACTTATTTATCCAATATCCTAGTAGCTGCTAATTCATTTGAGTTTAAACCTGCTATTATCCAAATGGTACAAAACAATCAATTCGGAAGACCCATACGAGATTATGCAAATCCTACAACAGATGAAATTCACTTATCTATCCAAAATCCTGATGCCCCTAAGAGATTATGCAAATTCTACAGCAGATGAGATTCACTTATCTATCCAAAATCCTGATGTAGGTGCTATAGACCCCTAAGAGACTATGCAAATCCTACAGCAGATGAAATTCACTTATCTATCCAAAATCCTGATGTAGCCACTAATTCATTTGTAAACCTGCTATTATCCAAATGGTACAAAACAATCAATTTGGAGGTACACCAAATGAAGATCCCAACTTACACCTCACTAGTTTTTAAGAACTGTGTGCTACTTTTAAATATGACAGAGTCTTAAACGATGCTGTCAGGCTTGGACTTTTTCTTTTCTCACTGAAGGGTAAGGCTAAGATGTGGTTAAATTTGTTAGCACCGGGATCTATTAGAACTTGGGGAGAACTTTCACAGAAATTTCTATCCAAATGTTTCCCTCCATCCAAAATTGCTAAACTTAGAAATGACATAACATCATTCTGTCAGATTGATGGAGAGTCAATATATGAAGCTTGAGAGAGATTTAAAGATCTTCTTAGGAAGTGTCATCATCATTCGTTACCAGATTGGTTGACAATTCAAACTTTTTATAATGGATTAGAAGGATCTCTTAGATCGATTATAGATGCTGCGGCTGGTGGTTCTTTAATGTCAAAACCTTTTGATGAGGCTTATTCATTAATAGAAGAGATGGCTACCAACAATTTTCAATGGCCCTCTGAATGGGTAAATCCTAAAAGAGTAGCTAGTATCCATGATTATGATGCAATATCTATGTTAGCTTCGTAGATTGCTGCCATATCAAAGAAATTAGATCATTATGGGATAAATTATTCTCCAACACCTCCGATGATGGAAGAGAATTTGTCAGGGCAATTTTTGGATGTTAAACCTTCATATGAGACCTTAAATGCTATTAATATCCAACAACATTATTTGACTATTATAACCCATGTTGGAAGAATCATCCAAATTTTAATTGGAATAACAATTCTTCTACAGATCAACAATGTTATTATAACCCAGGTTGGAAGAATCATCCAAATTTTAATTGGAATAACAATTCTTCTACAAACCATTACAACCCAGGTTGGAAGAATCATCCAAATTTTAATTGGAATAACAATTCTTCTACAAATAAACCCAGGTTGGAAGAATCATCAAAATTTTAATTGGAATAACAATTCTTCTACAAATCAACAATTGGCAGGTTGGAAGAATCATCCAAATTTTAATTGGAATAACAATTCTTCTATAAATCAACAATGGACAATCAACCCAGTGAACCCATTAGAAAATTCATCCAACCAAGGAAATGGTAACTATAGACTTTCTTATCCTCTAGGATTTAACAGTAATACTCAAATTAAGGAGAAGAAGTTGTCTATAGAAGAGCTGATATTAAACATGGGTCAACAATTGCAGAATCAAGGAAATTAATTACAAATTCAAGGAAATCAATTACAAAATCAAGGAACTGTTATCAAGAATATTGAAAACCAATTAGGGCATATCGCTACTGTGCTTAGTAACCAAACATTAGGAACTTTTCCTAGTACCGTGGAACCAAATCGTAAAGACCAAGGAAAAGAACAAATCAAAGTGATACGATTACGAAGTGGAAAAGAATTGGAAATAAGGGTGCAAAAAGAAACAAAAATTGAAAAAGATAAAGTGGATACCGAAAAAGAGAAGGATCATGAATACCCAGAATTGGATCATGAATACCAATGAAAATTACTGTGGAGAAACCTCCACCACCGTTTCCTCAAAGTTTGAAGCAACACAAATAGAATAAACAATTTTCCAAATTTTTAGAAATTCTTAAGAAATTAACAGTAGATATTCCCTTCATAGAAGCTTTAGAACAAACGAGAATTATGTGAAATTTATGAAAGATATTCTGAACAAAAAAAGGAAGTTCACGGATAATGAAACTGTTGCACTTAGCGAAGAGTGTAGTGCAATTATTCAGAAAAAGCTTTCTGAGAAATTAAAAGATCCTAGCAGTTTCACTATACCGTGTACGATCAGTGGAAAATTTTATGGAAGAGCTTTAAGTGATTTGGGAGCTTTAATCTTATGCCTCTATCAATTTTCAAAAGATTAGGATTAGGAGAAGTCTTACCTACTTCTATAACTCTACAGTTATCGGATCGTTCAGTTACATATCCTAAGGGAGTTATAGAATATGTGTTAGTAAAAATGGATAAATTTATATTTCTTGTGGATTTCATTGTTTTAGATATGGAGGAAGATAAAGAAATACCTATCCGTAGGGAGACCATTTTTAGCTACTGGAAAAGCTATGATAGATGTTCAAAAAGGAGAATTAATAATGAGAGTTAACCTTTCCTGTGGATCTCATTATTTTAGATATGGAGGAAGATAAAGAAATACCTATCATTTTAGATTCTTATGGATTTCATTGTTTTAGATATGGAGGAAGATAAAGAAATACCTATCATTTTAGGGACCTTTCCCATGGATTTCATTGTTTTAGATATGGAGGAAGATAAGAAAATACCTATCATTTTAGGGAGATCATTTTAGCTATTGTTTTAGATATGGAGGAAGATAAAGAAATACCTATCATTTTAGGGAGAGCATTTTTAACTACCTTATTTTAGATATGGAGAAAGATAAAAAAATACCTATCATTTTAGGGAGACCATTTTTAGCTACTCGAAAAGCTATGATAGATGTTCAAAAAGGAGAATTAACTATGAGAGTTAATGATCAAGAAGTGTCTTTTAACATTGTAAAATCTATGAAATACCGTGTTGTTAAAAGAGATAATGAATGTTTTCGCATGGAAATTATTAAACATCTACTGAACGAACATTTTAAAGAGCATTTTGAAGATAAAAAGCATTTTGAAGAAGAACATTTTGTATAGAAGGAACATTTGAAAAGAATGAAGAAGTTATTTTGGACGAATTAGAAAATGAACAATTAGATTATGTTCAGGAAAGATTTGAGATGTTGGATATTACAAAAAATGCTGATAAAAATCTATTTTATTATGTTCAAGAAAGATTTGAGATGTTGGATATTACGGAAAATGCTGATAAGAATCTATTTTTATGTTCAGGAAAGATTTGAGATGTTGGATATTACGGAAAATGCCGATAAAAATTTATTTCCATCGATTATAAAACCACCTGAACTTGAGATGAATTGTTCAAGAAAGATTTGAGATGTTGGATATCACAGAAAATGCTGATAAGAATCTATTTCCTTGTGGATATTACAGAAAATGCTGATAAGAATCTATTTCCATCAATTATAAAACCACCTGAACTTAAGTTAAAAATATTACCTAGCCACTTGAAGTATGTATGTTTAGGAGACTCATATACATTACCTGTTATTATATCTTCAGAATTAAATGAGTGATAGACTTGCTGGGCACAAATATTTTTGCTTTTTAGATGGATATACCGGTTACCACCAAATTTCTATTGCTCCTGATATAGACTTGCTGGGCACAAATATTTTTATTTTTTAGATGGATATACCGGTTACCATCAAATTTTTATTGTTGCTGGGCACAAATATTTTTGTTTTTTAGATGGATATACCAGTTACCATCAAATTCTTATTGTTCCTGAGGATCAAGAAAAGACAACATTTACTAGTCCTTTTAGAACTTTTGCTTTTTTATTGCTCCTGAGGATCAAGAAAAGACAACATTTGCTAGTCCTTTTGGAACTTTTGCTTTTCGAAGAATGTCTTTCGGATTATGTAATGCACCTGCAACATTCCAGAGATGTATGATGTCCATATCTAGTAAGTTAATCGATGATTGATTGGAAGTATTTATGGATGATTTCTCTCTATTTGGAACATTATTTGGCGCATGCGTAAATTACCTTGAAAATTTTTTGGAGTTATGCGAAAGAGCTAATTTGGTTATGAACTGGGAGAAATGCAAATTTATGGTTCCAGGAGGAATTGTGTTAGGGCATTAAATTTCGGAAGATGGTATGGAAGCAGACCCTGCAAAAATTCAGGTTATATCAAAACTAACACCTCCTACTAATGTAAGAGATGTTAGGAGTTTTCCTGGATATGTTGGATTTTGCAGGCATTTTATTAAAGATTTTCCAAAAATTACTAAACCTATATGCCAACTTTTAGAAAAGGACAAGAAATTTAAATTTATTGAAATTTGTTTAAATACCTTTGAGTTATTAAAGGAAAAATTAATCACAGCCCCTATTATAGTTTCGCTTGACTGAGAGAATNAGAAACCATTTGAACTGATGTGTGATGCTAGTGATTATGCTATTGGAGTTGTTCATGGACAAAGGTATGAAAAGATTTTTAAAGTTATATACTACGCTAGTAAACTCTTAATGATGCACAAATTAAATATACTGTTACTGAAAAAGAGTTACTAGCAATTGTGTATGCTTTAGATAAATTTAGATCTTATTTAATTGGAGCTAAATGTGTTGTGCATACTGATATGCTTTAGACAAATTTAGATCTTATTTAATTGGAGCTAAATGTGTTGTGCACACTGATCACGTTATTAAATATCTAATGCAAAAGAAGGATGCCAAACCAAGGTTAATTAGATGGATACTTTTGATGAATTTAGATCGTATTTAATTGGAGCTAAATGTATTGTGCATACTGATCACTCTGCTATTAAATATCTTGCAAAAGAAGGATGTTAAACCAAGGTTGATTAGATGGATACTTTTGATGCAAGAATTTGATAATGTGGTTATTCATAGAAAGGGATTTGATAATCAAATTGCTAATCATTTGTCAAGATTAGAAAATCAAGAATCATCCGACACTGACAATGAAATTACAGACAGTTTCCTTGATGAACAACTTTATAACATTAATGAGTGGAAAATATGTATATGATATTGTTAACTATTGTAAGTGATATTTTGCCACCTATGCTGACATTGCAACAACAAAGGAAATTCATTCATGATGTAAAAGCATTTTTTTGGGATGAGCCTTATTTATATAAACAATATAAGGATCTTATTATGAAGAGATGTGTACCTTATGAAGAAGCTGAACTGATCATTCAAAAATGTCATGATTCTGAATTTGAAGGACATTTTGGGAGTGATAAAACTATTTATAAAATTTTACAAGGCTGATCATTCAGAAATGTCATGATTCTGAATTTGGAGGACATTTTGGGATTGATAAAACTACTTATTAAATTTTAAAATGTCATGATTCTGAATTTGGAGGACATTTTGGGAGCGATAAAACTGCTTATAAAATTTTAATCATGATTCTGAATTTGGAGGACATTTTGGGATTGATAAAACTACTTATAAAATTTTACAAGGTGAATTTTATTGGCCTACCATTTTTAGAGATGTTTTTAGATACAAAAAAACTTGTGATCGATGTCAATGAGTAGGTAATATATCTAAAAGAAATGAAATGCCCCTGAATTTCATGTTAGAAGTTGAGATCTTTGACGTTTGGGGAGTAGATTTTATGAGACCATGTATTCCTTCAATTAGGAACTTATATATATTAATTGCAATGGACTATGTTTCTAAGTGGATTGAAGCACAAGTTTTACCTCATTGTGACGCTAAAAGTGTTTCAAGATTTTTAATGAAAAATATTTTCACAGGATACGAAATGCCTAGAATGATTATCACTGATGGAGAATCCCATTTTAGAAATAAATACATTCAGAGATTGGCAAAAAATTTTATATTATTCATAGAATCTCTACTAGCTTCATCCTCAAAATCAGAGATTGGCAGAAAAATTTAATATTATTCATAAAATCTCTACTGTCTATCATCCTCAAACTAATGGGTTAGCTGAAGTTTCTAATAGAGAGATTAAACAAATACTTGAAAAGACTGTAAACCCTAATATAGTAGATTGGTCCACTAGATTGGACACTGCATTATGGGCTTATAGAACTGCTTATAAAACTCCTATTAGAATGACTCCTTACAGACTAATTTTTGGAAGGATATGTCACTTACTAGTAGAATTGGAGCCTAAAGCATATTAGGCAATTAAAGATTCAATTATAATTTGAAAGATGCTGGTAAGAAGAGACTACAATTAAATGAATTGGAAGAATTAAGAAATGAGTCTTATGATAACGACAAAATTTATAAGGAGTGTTGGGCGATTAAAGAATTCAATTATAATTTGAAAGATGTGGTAAGAAGAGATTGTTATAATTAAATTAATTGGAATAATTAAGAAATGAGTCTTATGATAACGACAGAATTTATAAGGAAAAACTAAAGTTATGGCATAATCAGAAGATTAACCAAAATAACTTTAAACCAGGACAATAAGTTTTACTTTACAACACTAGGTTGAAGTTATTTCCTTGGAAATTGAAGTCTCTTTGGTTAGGACCCTTTATTGTGACTCAAGTTTATACTTACAGAGCTATTGAAACTGAAGATTAGAAGATGAGAAATAGATTTAAAGTAAATGGAAATAGATTAAAACCATATTATGAGGGTAAAATACCAAATTTTAAAGAGGTTTTAATGACTAGTCAACCTGAATGACACTTGAATAGGTCGGGCTGAAGATGTTAAACCAAGCTCTTTATGGGAGGCAACCCAAATCTATTTTTATTTTTATTGTAATTATAGTAGTTTTTATTTAAAATTATCGCTATTTTGTGGTAGTATTAAGCTATACTACTCTTATTTACCCTTGTAACATCTTAAAAATTGGATCCATTAAGAAAAATTGGAACGCATTCGAACCAGAGTGAAACTGTACAAATTTTGCCTTGGGCGCCGACGGTACCCTCAACGCCGCCGACGGCGCCCTCGACGCCACCGACGGCAGTTTTTTCCCAAGAGTCCAGACAAAATTAATATAGAGGCTCGCCGATGGTGACCTCGATGCCGAGACCGGTGAATTGACGGCTATGCTGGTTCAAATGGCGGTTTTTGGCAGTTTTTGGGCAGGAATTATCTTTTCAAACTCAAAAATTCGAATTCTAATTCATATTTTTCCCTCCAAAAATGAAGTGAAACTCTACCAATTTCATTACTGTGGCGTCCAATTCCCCTGATAATCCCATAATGCGAGTTTTGAATCGGCGAAAGTTTATTAGTGCGGAAGCGTAGCGAATCTTCAACAAGTTGCTGACGAAGAAAAGATTGATCAAAGAACGCAGATTGAACAATCCCACAACGGATATTGAAGAAACGATAGTGCAGCGAAGATGGGAAGTGTTGTGTTACACTATTGCCGCCGTGGTGGTTCCTGTGGTAAAAGAATTTTATGAAAATTTATGTGGAATCAACCAAGGAGTTGTTTATGTGCGAGGAAGATGGATCACTTTCACTCCTGCATGGATCAACAAATTATATATGATAGAGAATGTTCCTGTCTGCCACTATTCCAATTTCGTCCCAATAAGAAACCAGATGAATGAGATTTACCAATATTTAACGGACGAAACTAACGATTGAGAAACAAGAGAAAACGAGTATGTTAGTTTTTCTGCAACACTCCTGAATCCCGTTTCGAAACATTGAAACTTTTTCATTTCTGTGAAACTGTTGCCAACAATGAAGATCAGTAAAGTTTCTAAAGAAAGTGCCATTTTAAATTACTGCATCCAAAGGGGACTGTCGATTGACATTGGATCTATAATTGTGAAGTCAGTTTTGGGCCTGATCGTTCACAGATCAACTAATGGGCTTGGACACCCCTTCATAATTTTCTCACTTTGCAGTCAGTTCTAAGTGTCCTATGAAAATTTGGAAAAGGCATTGCTTACCTTGAAAGCCTTTTGATCCAACTAAGAGATTCCCAGTTTTTGAAGATGAAAATGAAATTGCATTTATAGTAGATCAAGCATCTCAGAATTCACTACCAGTTCAACCCTTAGTCCCTGATAAGTCTCTGGTGATCCTGCGTTGAATTAAGAAATTAGAAAAGGAAGTACAAAATGTCATGAATGTGATTAATAATATCTCCAATTTCTTCGATCATCTAGACTAAAGGATGAAGGAACATTTTGAGCACTCTGGACATTTAGAAGATAGCTTGATACGACTGATGAGAAGGATGAAGTTAATAGAAGAGAATTCCACTGAAGAATTTCCATTCCAACCGTTCTACAACCTCTTCGTTTATGTGCAATCAATGGGTGATCTCAGAGGAGAATCGAGTACAGAGTCTGAGGATTAGTAGATTTATATTACTACCTATCTGTCTATCTATGTATTTTGATTTGAACTTTGTATTTGCTTTGCTTTAGAATTATGCTTGTAGATCTCTGTATAGTTGAGACTAAGCATAGGATGTTTTTGTTTTCAGCGTTTTGAGTGTTGTGGCTTGGATTGCGATGCTTATAGTTGAGACTAAGCATAGGATGTTTTTGTTTTCAGCATTTTGAGTGTTGTGGCTTGGATTGCAATGCTGAATTAATTTATTGAGGTTGAGAAAATACCAAACTTAGGTGTGTTATATAACGTATATTGTACCCATTGGAATTTATATATAAATGTGATGTTTTGTGTTGTGAAAATTTATATGTGCTAAGTACATCATTTAGTTACTTAAAATTATGTCTATAATGATTAAACGGATGTCGTTTAGGCTTGGAATTGATCGAAATCGCAAAAATTTGGAATTTGGACCAAATCAACAGAGCCTGCCGATGATGCCCTCGACGCCGCCGACGACGAGTTTTTCCCTAGACATAGGGTTTTAATTTTAATTGAGCGCACCAACGGCGCCATCGCCAACAGTGAGATCACAAAAAACACCTTTAACTGCAATTTTGACGAGTCAACCGCCACTATTCATCATCCTCTTCCTCCTAAAAATGTCATTTTCGACCTAGGGCATAAGAAATCTTGGATTGGGAGGCGATTTTAAGACTTTTTGACACCACATTTGGTCATCTCTAGTTAAGAGCTTCACTCCAAGCTAAAAATAGTTGATTTCCACCATGGATTTTTTCCACATTGAGGAGATCTGAAAAATTTGTAAAATGTAAAAAAAATTTGGGAAGAAATTCATGGATCTTAATGTTGAACTCTTAGAATTACTATTGGAAGCCATGTTTTACATATTTGAAGTAATTTGTGGAATTTTTCTATAATTTGATTAGATTGAAATGGCTCCACGACAAAAGAGAAGAGTTGAGTTTGACGAGTCTCGCTTCGTCAATGTGGTGGCTCAAACAAAATTTAATTTCATATTTAAAGGAAAGAAGTGCATACAAGATTGAGTTTTTGAAAGTCCGGGAGGAGAAATCAAACAAGTTATTGCAGAGCAGAGGTGAGAAAACTTTTGCTACACTACCAATAAAGCTGATGCAAATGTTGTGAAGGAATTCTATGCCAATGTTATTTATTTTGATGACGGAATCGTTGAAGTGCATGGGTTCCCTATTGAGTTTACTATCATCCGCTTCAACACTTTTTATGAAGTCTCAGACTCTTATTGCTGCCACTATGAATCTTTTAGTACAATGGAAGGCCCCCTCAATGATGTGATCAACTTTCTCACTGATGGGAAAGAAACATGGAAGATAAGGCAACAAGAACAGGTAAATTTTTCTACTTCCATACTGAATGCCACCTCTAAGGTGTGGTACTATTTCATTTCTTCTACTTTGTTACCAACCTATCACTATAGTGAGGTAACTAGAGATAGAGCTATTCTGAATTTCTATATTCAGAATAGTAGAACTATAAATGTGGGGAGAATAATTCTTAAGAATATATTGACTACGGTAAAGAGTGAGACAAGTGGAGGTCTAGGACATCCTGGACTTATTTATACAATTTGCAAACTTTTTTGAGTGGAAAGTGGAGATGAAGAATGGGTTTAACCCATTAGTAAAGCTAATTTGAAGACTTATGAATCCCATGAGAAATGGAGAACTGAGAGTAGGAGTCAAGAACATTCTACTAGTAGAGATGTCCCCTCCACAAGTTATGACCTTCCACCTTCTAGTTCCCCTACCGTCTCTGATTTGATGAATAAGTTGACCTTGTGGCGGAAGAGCATAGAATTGATAAGTGAAAGGATTGGAGGTTTAGAACGTCGACACAATTACGATAGTGAGTACCTTCAGAGGCATTCCAATTTTGAGGTAGCCTGTTATGAAGCTCAGGCCCGACACTACAGAGGTGAGCCTGATGTTACGTTTCCTGAGTGCCCCCGATATACTCAGTATAAACCCAATCCAACTGCTGATCAAGGCGATGAAGATATTGCTTGGGATTTTGATATAGAATGATATTGATGTACTTATGTTTGTATTTTTATTTTATGTAATCTTTTTGTAATAGAAATGGATGTTTGGACATTCATTTTTAGTATTACGTTGTACTTGGATAATTTCAATTTTTATAAAGTTAGTGTTATAGTTAAATGTGCATTTGTAGTTCAATAGATGTTGAGAAGTATTGTGGATTGTAATGTAATGTGATTTTTATTTTCACATGTTAATTTTAATTTTATTGTTTAGTATTGTGTTTGTAATAGAAAATGTNGAAAGGATTGGAGGTTTAGAACGTCGACACAATTACGATAGTGAGTACCTTCAGAGGCATTCCAATTTTGAGGTAGCCTGTTATGAAGCTCAGGCCCGACACTACAGAGGTGAGCCTGATGTTACGTTTCCTGAGTGCCCCCGATATACTCAGTATAAACCCAATCCAACTGCTGATCAAGGCGATGAAGATATTGCTTGGGATTTTGATAT
The DNA here is from genome assembly GCA_002079205.1 of Phalaenopsis hybrid cultivar. Classification (NCBI taxonomy): domain Eukaryota; kingdom Viridiplantae; phylum Streptophyta; class Magnoliopsida; order Asparagales; family Orchidaceae; genus Phalaenopsis; species Phalaenopsis hybrid cultivar. The sequence continues at coordinate 18,443 of JXCR01123400.1, read as the reverse complement.
TGAATGAAATTGATGTACTTATGTTTGTATTTTTATTTTATGTAATCTTTTTGTAATAGAAATGGATGTTTGGACATTCATTTTTAGTATTACGTTGTACTTGGATAATTTCAATTTTTATAAAGTTAGTGTTATAGTTAAATGTGCATTTGTAGTTCAATAGATGTTGAGAAGTATTGTGGATTGTAATGTAATGTGATTTTTATTTTCACATGTTAATTTTAATTTTATTGTTTAGTATTGTGTTTGTAATAGAAAATGTTGTGCTTGTTTAATGTTTTAGTTTTATACTTATTTCAAAATTTCATTACCCAAAAATTCCTCTAAAGATTTATATGTGTAGAAAGCTCCTAATATTACAGACCAGGTGAAGTAAAAATTTGGGAAGGCCTGCAAAAATTTTAGAATGATGAAAATGCCTACAATACTGAGGTATGATTTATATTTATAGTTTTTCTTTCCACCTGTATTATTTCATATTTAAAAATTTAAGTTTGGGGGAGTGAAGAAAAAGATTAACTATTAGATGTCCTCTATTTCAATATTCTCAAAAAATATTTATATGATCTCATATAATGAATTTAATTCAGGTAACTATATTTTTTGCAATTATTTAAATATTATGGTAGATTTAAAGAAATATTTTTGTAATAAAAATTAATTTTTGTAACTTAAGATATTTAGTATAAGAGAATAAGATTATAGTTAACTATTTAAAATAAAGGAAACTATATTTTGAAGTATTAAGAATCTAGAAATTCATTTGAGAAGAAAAGATTGGGGCTCAATGATGTAAAAACTATATAATATTTATAAGGTAAAGAAATGCTTTGAGTTTCAAATTTAGGGAAAAAAAAGTGAAGTTCAAAATCATTAAAGGCCATCCAGATATAGTAATCCTCACTTGAAAATGGAAAAAGAGAGGATTCAAAACAATCCCTGAAAAGAAAAGAAAAATATATAGGATTGAAAGCAATCTAAATGAAAAAGAGAAAAGAAAGAAAAATTATGGAAGTGAGGAGAAGCTTGAGGATATGCCTAATCAAAAATTGGTTTCACTGGACCTACCTAAAGGGAAAACTTAAATACATTTTTGAACTTATATTTATGGAATAAGTCTTTTACTAGTAGAGTTCTCATGAAGTTCCTATCTTTTGGATATTCTAAGTAACTTAATATTACAACATATACTCATTCTTGAAATAAATAGAAGACTAGAACTCTTAAACTTGATGATTAGATAATCTTATGGCTACAGAGTTCATTCAATTACTTGAATTTTTTCTGAAAATCTCCCTATGATATTTATTTAAGTCAAACTTATAATATTTCTGAATTAAAACTTTATTGCAGTAGATCATAACTTTGATATAGTACTAAAATTACTTGAAGACAAGTAACAGTTAAGTTTGGGGGATTTTGACCAAGGAAAAATATGTTGAGATTTCCATACCGATTTTATACTATTTTTAATGATATTGCACTTTAAGGAAAGACATTTTTGATGTTTTGTTGCAGGAATGATGAATTAGGGTCATTGGAGCAAAAAGATGCAAAAAGGAACGAATTCAGAAAAAAAGACCAAAGTGTGGAGAATTGAACTAGGCCGCCGACGGCGCCCTCGACCCCGCCGACGGTGAGTTTTTCTCGAGACTACATCACAAAATTCTTTAGAATCCCGCCGACAACGCCCTCGATGCCGCCGAGGACAAGATCGACGGTTATGCCTACTCAGGATTTGGATAAGGCCAAATTTTGAAGGGATGCTTAGGCAACTCTTGGGAAAGCTCATCCACAACTTTAAAAGAATATTTTGGTCGAAAATTGGGAGAGTCTAGAGGCCTTGGAGGTTACCATTAGTGCACAAAATTTCCAATAGAGTGTAACAATTGTGAGGAATTCTTCGAGAGATTATAAGAGTGGAGGGAAAGTGAGAAATTTCTTCCTCCTTGCTACTTCGAAAAGGAATTCTTTGTGCTGTAAAGAAAGGAAGAGATTCAGAGGAACTTCGAGGAGTGTTCTTGGGGAGATATTAGAGATAAGTTCTCTGCTTGTTGTAGTTTGTATGACTTTGATTTTATATATGAATTCCAAATTTTGTTGTGTTTTACCCATGAGTTNAAATTTAAGTTTGGGGGAGTGAAGAAAAAGATTAACTATTAGATGTCCTCTATTTCAATATTCTCAAAAAATATTTATATGATCTCATATAATGAATTTAATTCAGGTAACTATATTTTTTGCAATTATTTAAATATTATGGTAGATTTAAAGAAATATTTTTGTAATAAAAATTAATTTTTGTAACTTAAGATATTTAGTATAAGAGAATAAGATTATAGTTAACTATTTAAAATAAAGGAAACTATATTTTGAAGTATTAAGAATCTAGAAATTCATTTGAGAAGAAAAGATTGGGGCTCAATGATGTAAAAACTATATAATATTTATAAGGTAAAGAAATGCTTTGAGTTTCAAATTTAGGGAAAAAAAAGTGAAGTTCAAAATCATTAAAGGCCATCCAGATATAGTAATCCTCACTTGAAAATGGAAAAAGAGAGGATTCNTATGCCTGGACCAAAGGATAAAGAATAGGTATGCTCCTATTTGACACAATATAAATTGAACTAATTCATTTTATCCATTTACTATAATTTCTTGAAAAGGAGATGGATGATTTCTTATATATTGAATATCACAATTTAACCCTCCTTAGTATCATTGGTTATTTATTAGTTATTAAAATTATCTATTTATTTCACTTGCCTATTAGTGATAGATAAGCAAATTGAACTTCGTTGGTGTGATTAAAGTGTTGTTTTTCTAAAATATTAGTCCGTAATTCTAAACTACTCCATGTGGGATCGATATCTAGGACTTCATTAGAGCCCTATATTACTTAAGCGATACATATACTTGTGTTGATAAGTGTGACTTTACAACTATTGAATATTTATTACATCCATATTTATCTTATATTTTAAGCATATATAAAGTCACCGGTCAAGTTTTTGGCGCCGTTGTCAGGGAATTAAATCTTCTAGTAGCACTGTCAAATTCTTATATTTGTTGGTTTATAAAAAAGTTGCTATCAGGAGTCTCCTTAGAAATCCGAATGGGAAGCTCCCCACATTCCTCACCAAAGCAGGAGGTGGCTATGTCACACATCCAAGTGTTATGCCTACGTGTCCTATGAGAGATTACTAGTGCGATCACGACTCACTATTGTGTATGGTCATTTGCTTTGGACTGTTTGCATGTGTATACCTCACATGAAGCATTCTGCACTCACTTGTGCCTTGATCAACTATCCTTGGCCAATCGGCTCCCCTTGTGCCTTAATCGGCCATCTAAGGATGATCGATATCACTTGCACCATGATCGGCCACCTCAAGCCAATCAAAAGCACTTTACTCTGACTAACTATCACGGCTCAGTTACAACTTTAGTTTGACTGATCACCCCATCTCAGTCAATTGATCACTTAAGCTTGACGAGCAATCCCGACCCAGTCGACGGTCACCTACATATTGAATGTTTTGCATATGCATGTTTATGCATGTCTACTTGCAGGTTGCATCATACTTTATATGTACTTGAATTTGCATGTGTGTTTGTAATTCTCCTGAGAGATGATCATCGCCACTTAGGTCACTTTCTCCTCAGCCAACCCATTTGTTCAGGCAGCCGCCTTCACGGTATGCCTACCCTCAGGGTCGCTGCCTCCTTGACATACCCATTTGTTCAGACCGCTGCCTTCACGACATGCCCTTTTCACGGGTTACTACCTCCTCTACATTCACATTTGTTCAAGCTCATGCCTTCACAGTGTGCCCATTTATTTGGTCACTGCCTCCTCAACATACTCATTTATTTAGGTCACTACCTTCATGACATGCCCATTCCCCCCGACATACCCATTTGTTCAGGTCACTGTCTTCACGACATGCCCATTCATTGGGTCACTACTCTCTCATCATACTTATTTGTTTGTGTTGTTGCCTTCACGACATGCCCATTTTTTGGGTCACTGCCCCCTCGGTATACCCATTTGTCAAGCCTCTGCTTTCACGACATGCCCATTCCTTAAGTCACGACCCCCTCAACATACCTATTTGTTTCAGTTTCTACCTTCATGGAATGCCCATTCCATAGGTCACTGCCTTCTCGGCATACCCATTTGTTTGGGTTGCTACCTTCAAGGCATGCCCATTCCCCTAGTCACTCCCCCCTTGATATCCTCAGCATACACATTTGTTCAAATTGCTGCCTTCGCGACATGCCCATCCCTATGGTCACTGCCTCCTTGACATACCCATTTTTTTGGACTGCTGCCTTCATGACATGCCCATCCCCTAGGTCACTAACTCCTCAAAATACCCATTTTTTTGGGCCCCTGCCTTTACGGAATGCCCAACCTTTCTTGAGTCGTCGTTTTCATTACATACTCAATCTCACCACCTGTAATATGATTGTTTGAATTTGCATTTGCATGTGTACATGAATAGTGAGCCAGACTCATTATGAGAGTGACTCGTGTGTTGCTCGTTATGACTTAATGAGAATTGCTTGCAGTTTAATATCAATAAGCAATGTGAGTTAGGTTATTGATCTCAATGCTCTTTATATATGTTAATGTGATGCATGCAATTATATTCTTAATTTTCCCTTAATTATAATTCTTACTTCGCAACGGTGCTAAAAAATTGATCATCAGCAACAACTAAACATAAATTTGACTTTGAAGCAAATAAGAATACAATTATTATTTTTAAATCTGGGATACTACGCAAGTATGTGTATCGTTATCAAGTAATATATGACTTTTTGATTAAGCCCCAAATATCGAACCCATAGGGAAAACTATAACATGCAACTAAAAAACAAGAGAAATTAGATAATAAATTCTACTTCACAAAATATTCTTACTTAAACTCTAGATACTATATTAGGAATGAAAGTTTGATTCTTTTTGTAATTTTTTGATAATTAAAAATAAAGTATCAACTAACTATGTTAACTAGATGTTTCTAAGATAAAGGCAATATAAATAAAATATCTTTTTCCTTATCATGAATCAGGAACAAGTATAGGAATTTTGTTGTGGAAGTATTGAAATTGTGTTATGCCAAATAGAAGCAATAATATTCTTTACCCTTACTAGGGATATTATAAAGAACATTGGCTAATTTACAATTTGAATAGTCTTGAAGACGGGTTAGGTAAGGAAGATACCAAATCTCACTCTATAGTTCCCTCTTCTCTGTCCACCTGGGGGCTAACATCTCATATCAAAACTTAAAACTATAAATAAAATTAGGGGCTTTAGTCTGTAACTTTAAAGTCCTCTAATTCTACACCCTTCAAAATTTATTTCTCTATTTATTTTTACTCAATCATATGAATTACATTCTCATCCATATAATCTCATGTGATTCTTACCATTTTTTGACTGAGACAAAACCATCTTGATTCTTACATGTTCTTACAACCTGTAGTAACATCTTAATTGGCCAAATCTATAAGTGAATAAAGTACAAGGTTTAAAATCATCACAACTTCTTCAAAAATTAAAGACTAATAATTCACACAATCTCCATCCAATACTTAATCACTTATCATTTTATGGAAAAAAATATAAATAAAACTACTCAGAATTCATGGAGAAAATACAATCACACTTAATTTTGAAAGTAGAAATCATCACACAAACAAGAAGTCTAAATTAAAACCAAATGTAGTCACAAAGATACAAACTTATCTCAAATCCTCTCCAACAAAGTTTTGAAGCTCCTTTGAATCTCTTCATTCTCTTACAATATAAATTACAATTTAAAATAAAAAGAGCAACGACAGCGGTGGCGGTTATGTGCAACGGTGGTGGTGTGTGGTGGTTGGCTCTGAATGGATCCTCTCTTGATCTTCAATCCAAGTCTTCTTTTATAATTTTTAAAAGGTGCTATGGTGTCTCCTCAAAATGTGTCCACATTCAATGAATCTTCTAGAAGTTGTCTCCTTTCAAAACCCAATTGAATGAATTTTTGTGTCCATTAACTATTTCCCACATTTTCACCAAGGCTTGCTTCAAAAACCTCTTCAAAAATTTGTCCAAATTAATTGAATCATCAAGTAACTACTTCTGGCGCTTAAGTGCGAGGTACTTGGTGCTTATGGGCTACTCTCTGTATTTCACTGGCTCGCAAGCCCCAGTCCAGGGTACTTATGCGCCTCTGTTCATTTTCACACCTTTTTTCATTTTTGCTCCATATTTGATCCCTTTTCACTCCTTTCACCATTTTTCATCCATTTGATTGTACCTAAAAGAAAAGCACACAACTACCTTTCATTAAAACACAATATCTCAAAAATAGGTATAAAAATGTGTATATAAAGACTATATATTTTTTCTTATATCAAAATCCCCCAAACTTAAAATGTTATTTGTCCTCAAGTGACACTCCAATCCTTTAAAACCAAAATAAGTAGATTATGTGAATGAGTTTCTTTAGAATATTCTAAAATTTTGATATAAAAATATAGTAGTCCAATTTAGAAAAAAGAATTAGTATATGAGATCAACTTAGAGTTTAGAAATTTTTTAAAAAAAGAAGTTTGAAAATATGAGTTTCTATCTAGTTCAAAAATATTGTAAATTTTCCAAATTTAGATTTTAGGCATTCTATCTTCTCTACTTAAAAATTTTCATTAAGAATAATTATACTTACTATATTATATCCTTGAGCTTAAGAGTTTCTCGAGTCTTATACTTTAAAAGGACAAGAAATGGAACCAATTTTTTATTAGGCACTAATCCTCTAACTTCTCCTCCCCCTTTTTTTATATTTTTTTTAAGAATTACTATTTTTGGACAGGCCTTTAATGATTTTGGATTCCACTCATCCTTTCCTAAATCAAAGTTGTGATATAAATCTTTTACTTAAAATATAATAATACTTTTGAAAATTACTTTTAATAAAAGAAATTCAAGCATTAAAAATAATATTTCAAAAATACGATTTCTACCACTAAAGATAGTTACACAATATTTGTCAATTCCACACTATAAATTTTTAACTTTAAGTTTTTCTTCATTATTATAAGTTTTAACTAAATTCTATTACTCATTTTTATATTCAAAATTTTACTTCCATAATATAAATTCAAATACATAATCAATTTTTTTTTCATATATAAATCACATTTATTTGAAGCACATTTGGGAACAAACAAACTTTAAATTTTTAGATAATTTTTCATCCCCCCCCCCAAATTTAAATTTTTAATAAGATAAAACATTTTAATATCATATATATATATATATGAATTAAAAAAATAAAAATAAAATGCTTGCAAGAGTTTTTACATCTTAAATATACAAGTACAAAAATTAAAAACAGGAGTAAAAATTAATTCATCAAATTTTACTTTAACTTAACATACAGAGATTCATTAGAATTCTATGCAGTGGAGGATAACATGAAAGCAAACAAACAAATAGACATTCACAATTGCAACATAAAAAAATACCTCGTAACTGAAAATTCTAAACATGAAGTTTTAAAGTGAAAGTTAGTAATATTCTAAACCTTCCTAAGCCATAGGATTAAGCTCAACACAGACAAACTAAATACACTAAACAATACATTTAACATAATTACTGTCATAAAGACAAAATATAACTACTCTCAAGAAAATAATACATCACAGTAGTGTCTAAAAAAACAAAACTAAAAAAAACTAACTGTCTCAACAAGTACAACTCAAAACTAAACAACAATACAGTATAACCGTACCACAAAAAGTTCACAACAAAACAATAAGGTTATATTATAGAACTCAATCTAATCATCCTCATCCTCATCGGCATCACTATCGTCACTATGCCAAACAGTTGTAGGCTCATATGATGGATATTTTGCATATTGAGGGAAAACTACACTCTGGTCACCACTTTTGAGGTTTTCCATAGCTGAGTGCAATTTCTCCTCATAATCACTATGTTTGCTCATATATTCATCTATATGATCTGCAAAATTTTCTAAATTCAATATTTGATCAGCGAGAGATTTTCATACCTCATAAACCGTCATCTTTAGCTTCAGAGAGATTCGCATAGAACTCCCGAACAACAGAAATAACGACAACAGCAGAAAAACAACAAAAATGCTCCCACTGTCGACAAACAATAAAGTCTTAGACTACTCCACCTGGACTCTTAAAACATCATTCAGGGATCTATTTTCTCGACTTTGTGCATCACTATATTGATCCTAAGCTCTCAAACTAACGAACTTGTTTGAATTGAAATGAGCTTTTCCTTTGCTCCTCTTCATTTCTGGGGCCATTTCTAAAAAACGTAAGAAATTCACAATAAATCCCAAATTAAACTCTAAATCATTGAACTTAACTCCTAAAAGCTTAAACTATCAATTCAATGTATTTTCCATAGTTTTTTTCTCAAATTTTCACCATGAATAGTGATTTTCAGTCAAATCCATAATGTGCTCAATATACATGGTGAAAAAAAAAAAACTTTTTACATAGAAGTGAAGCTCTTACCTCAAGAAGATCAAATCTAACAAATTTTGCTTGAAACAACCAAAAAATCTTCATTTAAGATGATGCCCCAGCTCCTAAACTTGCACAAACCAAAGGTAGGAGATGAAATTTGGGAAAAAATTCAGTTTTCGTCCCAAAACTTTACTTTAAACCATTCACGAACTTTTTTACGTGAACAGGCGCTTAAGCATGAATGGTTCGGTGCTTTGGCTCCAATCTCTCGGGTTACCCTACGCTTATGCGTAGGGTCGTAGTTCTTAGGTACCAATGCACAAATTTTTATATTTTCAATTTTAAGTAACATGCACTTCTAGCCTCATTCAACCACTCTGAAATGGTCTTATAAATCTTTAATAACTATTTTCTTCCCATTCAACTCTCATCTTCCTCAAGATTTACCAATCTTAACTAATTTTATTTAACACAAAATAACACAAAATTTCATAAAAACAAATATTTATATTAATTCACAAACAATTACATATATTTTCAATACATAATTTCTCAATCCAAAGTCTTGGATGAGATAGTTCCTAACACAAACAATAAACAAACTTAACATTAAAAACCCACAAAACAAACTTAACACTAACAAACAAGAACTTAACATACAAACACTAAACAAAGACCCTGTGCTATCATTAGTCTCTCTTTGGGCATTTGGAATATAAATCTGATAGAATGCACAGTAGTGAAGAACTCTGGTTGAGTCTTCTTCAATCCATTTGTTTTTCAAATGTCTGCTTCTTAACCAAAGCTAGTATGGCTAAATTGTATCTTTAGTTGCCAATTAATATGCTCCAGATGTGCGTTAACTTCCATCACTTTTGCTTTAATTGAAGCCATGTTAGCCTCAATTTTAGTGATTTTATCCGCTATCCCATCGATACTAACAACTAGGAAACCGTGGTATAACTCTTGTATACTTTGACTAATGAACTTTTTCTTCATAGCTTCCTCCTTTTCTTCAAATCACACTCCCAAGATGACATCTTTTTAAGAACTCTCACTCTTCACTTAGAATTTAGGGTTAAATTTGAAGTGCGGTGAGATTTCTCCTCATACCCTTCTATTTATAGGCTCTAGATCACGCCTAAAACTTCTAGACACGTTCTCAGACCACTAAACCACGTTTAAACCCACTAAACCATGTTTAAAACTTCTAGAAATGTCATTTAGTAAGTTTAGTAAACTGCTACGCTTAAGCGCTGAATGTTGGCGCTTAGGCGTCAGTGCTTAATTTAGCACAAGTTAGCTTAACATCCAAAAACTCATTCTAACATGTCTAAGTCATCTTTTAAGCTCATAATATCATTACTAAATCATTATGTATTCAATATACTACCAAAGTTTTCTAAATCAAACACAACAACATAACATTCAAAAAAAACACAAAGATAACTACGGGTTCCCTCCCATAAAGTGCTTGGTTTAACTTCGTCAGCATGAGCTAACCAGTTCTTATTCTGGTTGACCCAACAACATAAGATCATTCAATTTAAGTTGATCCCCTAAAAAGTATAATTTCAGCCTATGGCCATTCACTTTGAATATTCTATCAGTTTTAGGATCTTTAATATCCACATCTACATAGGGATAAACTTTCATCACAACGAATGGGCCCATCCACCTAGACTTAAGTTTTCCTATAAATAATCTTAACCTTGTATTACATATCAAAACTTATTACTCTGGCTCAAAACGTTTAGTAAGAATCCTTAGTTCATGCTACATCTTCACCTTTTCTTTATAAATCTTAGCACTCTCACAAAATTCATTTCATATCTCTTCAAGCTCATTTCATTGCAATAGTATTTTCTCACCAACATCCTTTAAATTGTAATTTAGCCCAATATGTTTCATACTCAAGTTAAACTAGTAAATGACAAGCTTTACCAAATAATAGCTTGTATGGGGACATTCCAAAAAGAGTTCTATATGAAGTCCTATAAAACCACAAAGCATAGTCAAGTTTGACTGACCAATCCATTTTGTTGGATTCACAGATTTTTCTAATATTTTTTTTAATTTCACGATTGGATAATTTAGCCTAACCACTTGTCTGAGGATGATATGCAGTAGCAATTTGATGGTTGATATGATATTTTGTTAATAATTTTTATATCATTGCATTTTAAAATGACTTCCCTCGTCAGTTATGATCACTCTCGGCATCCAAAATTTACAAAATAATTTTATTCTTTAAAACATTACAACACTTTGAGTATCATATCAAGGTAAAGTAACCACTTCTTTCCGCTTGAATACATAGTCTACTGCTAAAAATATATATAAATTTTCGAAAGATGATATAAATGGCCCCATGAAATCTAATCCCCAAACATCAAATATCTCAACTTCCAACACATAATTAAGGGGCATCTCATTTCTCCTAGAAATATTGCCTACTCATTGACATCGAACACAAGTTTTGATTTCTGCATTAACATCTTTAAGGATTGTAAGCCAGTAAAATCTAGATTGCAAAATTTTGTATATTATTTTATCAACACCAAAATGTTTCCCAAAATTAGAATTATGACATTTTTGAATAATTTCAAAAGTTTCTTATAAAGGCACACATCTTTGAATATAAAGATCATTTCCTTGTTTATATAAAAATGGGTCATCCAAAAAATAAGGGCCCGTTTGGGGCAGCTTAAATGTGCATCAACGCTTTTAAAAATGCCACCCTAGTGTTTGGATATCACATTTTACAGGGGTTTTTGGAAACAACTTTTTAATATTATATTACACGCGGATCGCGGGTATATCCCCGTGATCTGCATTTGGGCTCCATTTTTTTACTCCGCTACCATCCTAAGCCCGCAGCCGACCTTCCTTCAAACATTTGGCGTCAATCTCACCTTTGTTGCTCCGCAGGTAACAAAACTCTTTCCTCGCTCGGCTCCTCCCTCCTTTCCCCCATTTTGCCGAGAGATCTAAGATTTTGGCATGAAATTTCACTCAATCCATCTGTTTGGAAGTGTTTGGTGGCTAAAACCTAGATCTTTTCTGAATATGCAAGTAGCACCGGTAAAAATATAGATCCACTATTTTTGTGATATGTTTGAAGCATCCAGAGAGTTTTCTTCTCCATTCCTCATCCCAACCTTTCTTCGAACAGTGTATATTCATATTAACTAAAATTTTTCTTTTCATGTTTTGTTCATATGGTCTCCATGCTATTCAAAGTTACTAATTCTTTTAGGGTATTTGTTGAGGCTAGAAGATATTGATGCAACGCTTTGTTCTCTGTGATTTGATTCTTTTAGGGTATTTGTTGAGGCTATAAGATATTGATGCAATGCTCTATTCCATGCGATTTGGTATTAAAGTTGCTTTATATTTTATTTTTTTATGAGAATATGATGAACTATTATCTATGAATATGTAGAAGATATGGGGTAGGATAAATATGATCGTGTTAATGTGAAGAATATTGTATGTGCTTTGCAATAAAAATGATGTTCAACAAAGTCAAATGGCATAGTGCAAATGACAATTGAAATTGGATTGCCTACTATTTCGAAAATGGAGTGTATTGCATTTATTGAACAAAAAAATGGAGCTTTTGTTGTCGACTCATTTGTGCAAAATGGAGTGTATTACTGTGGTATTCTTTGAGCCATGTTTTCTGACTTTCTTCAACAAGTCACATAATTTCTTAGAAGTCAGTACTGTTTTTGGGACCATTCTATTTTAATTAGGAAGATTTACATAAACTTCGGTTTTTACATATATGTCATCTTACCTATGCATTAGATGGTGTATTTTACTTTTTTAAAATTAAATATAGTTATAGTTTTTATGTGATTTGAAAGATTTGGATGGTATAAATGTAAAAAATAAGGTTTTGTTATTAGATATGTAAATATTAAATAATTTGGTGGTAGGTATGTTATTGCCCGTTTTTATTACTCATCTTGTTTATGGTGTAGACAAGCTGAGCCGAGCTTATTATTTAAAAAAGTGAACTTGATTGGGATGAGATTATTATGACAGAATTGGTTAAAGAAACAATTTTGTTGTGTCGATGTTTGTTCACAACTGAATGGGTAAAAAAGCCTTGCATTATTGTTATTTCTTGCATATGTTGTTTTGCAACAATGAAAGTTTGGGTGATAATTATTTTAGAGCTCTCACGTTATGTTTATGCAAATAGTTTGCACTGGTTCAATGAATATTCTATTACTGAGATGGTGATAAGCATGTTTACTTCAATGAAGGTGTTATTATTTATGCAACTCAGCATTTTTTGTTTCGATGAGACCCCTGTCCTTACTTGTACGAAATAAAATTGACTATCTTATTATGGTAGATCCAATACATTATTGTTGAAGTAGGTTTTCCAATTATGCTTTTTAACAAACTATAATGATGTCAGTTGGGTTGTTGGTTTAGAATTAGAAAGTTGGGCGAAGAAAATATGATTTATGGTCTATGGTCCTTTGGGTTGTCTTTGCTAGCATTGGTTTAGAATTTCTAATATGCTCTGTGTACCAAATTTCAATTAGTTATTACTCAAATATAGTGGTACTATAATAATAGAGAAAATTAAAAAGAAAAGGTCTCATAAATGATGTTTATATGAAAAGCACATTTATGTTTCACCCATAGACCGATATATATTTTAATTCATTATATTTTTGAATTTTGTTTTACATATGCATATTCCATATCTTAAGTGTCTCATTTTCAGTCATAATGTCATCTAACCATCCATTGATATGACAGTAAAAGATGAGTAAATCTAAAGACTCTGGTTCATCGACTATGTGGGATAGAGAGACTACTAATATTTTTTGTGATCTATGTGTGAGGGAAGTCGAATTGGGAAATCGACCCACAAGTTTTTTTTATAAAGAAGGTTGGCATAATATCACAATTAAATTCAAAGAAATAACTAGAAGAGATCACGATAGGATGAAACTAAAGAACAAATGAGATCAATTAAGGAAGGACTGGAAACTTTAGAAAGAGCTTAAAAGGGAATCAACTGGATTGGGATGGGATCCAGTAAAATGGACAATTGATGCACCTGAGGAATGCTGGGCAGAAAAGTTAGCGGTAAGAACATCACTATTTTAACTAAATTTTAGAGACATATTTTTGGAATATTAATTAGAATTTCTTTTTTTATAGGTAGTGCCAGAGGCAAAAAAATTCAAATTTAATGGAATTGAACCAGCTTTGGAGGAGAAGTTGGATGGCATGTTTACTGCTGTTGCAGCAACAAGAACTCATTTTTTCACCCCTAATGAGCAGGGTGTTACAAACCTAACAGAGGATAAAGAGACCGAGCATATAGGTGATTCAGGAGAAGGTCCCATCCAAATTCACAAGGATATCCAATCCACTGGTGGAACATAGCGCCCCCGTCCTGCCAAAAATAAAATTCTTTGCATTTGTTAGAGGTTCTATTGAGACATTGATTGAAATTTCCAAAAATAGTTTCAAAACTGCGAAGACAGCACAATCCATGAGTGTGTTAAGATCCTTAACACACATCCTGGTATTAAGGAAGACCAGGATATGTATGTTAAGTATGTGAAGTTGCTAGGGAACTCTACCCGGAGGCAGTTCTTTGAGACTTTAGATCCAGAATTTTGTCTTCCTTTCTTGCGCTCTTTTATGAAAGATTGAATGTTATTTATGTAACTTCATTGACTATTTATTTGATGGACTCTTTCTGTCTTATTTTCTATTTATGTGATGAACTCGTTATGTGTATTGTGTTTCTTTCATCCTTGATTATGTTAGCTACATATCAAAATTTGAAGTTTAGATATGCAAATATCAATGAAATGTGCGGCATGTATGTAACTTTCTTCATATTTCTATTGCATGCAGTCAAATTTACAAGCACGTACTCTTTGTATAGTTGTCCTTTTTTATATGTTTTTTGATATTACATCACTATTTCATATCTGGTTTAAAATTCTACCTTTCTTCAAGATTTTGTATTATGGAGGAAGGGCAAATTAATCAAATCCGCATTGTTACTCTCACCCTTACGTTGTTATATCATTACTACAGCGCATATGCAGATCGAAACCCATGCATGACGTAAAACAATATTGGAGATAGATGGATCAGAGAGTTATTACGTGGTCACCCGACACGTTTTGCAAATATGTTTCGCACGACAAAAGTCATTTTTCTTGACCTCCTAAATGAACTTCGGACCATCCACGGACTTCAAGGATCATCAAGAACAACATCTAGAGAGGTGTTGGCAATAACACTCTACATTTTGGCCCATAACGAATCGATGAGAGGAGCTATGGAACGGTTTCAACATTCCTTCGAAACCATAAGTAGATATTTCTCAGCTGGGTTGAATGCATTGGTGAGTCTAGCTCGTCAAATACTCAAACCAGAGGACCCAACATTTCAGTCCATTCTCACAAATATTGCGAATGACCCTCGTTATATGTCGTTCTTTAAGGTGCTTCCCATATTTAAATGTTAGTTAATAAAATTTCACACATATGATTTTATTATTGATTAATTCGTTCATACTAGGATTGTATCGGAGCTATTGATGGAACACAGGTCGACACACGTCTTTCTGGCACAAAGAATGTTGCATATATTGGACGATGCAGATCACCAACACAAAATATAATGGTTGTTTGTGATTTCAATATGTGTTTCACATATGTGATGGTTGGATGGGAAGGTAGCGCACAAGATAGCCGCGTTTTCAAGTTTGCTACTAGTAACATAAAATATGGTCTCCCTTATCCACAACCAGGTATGACCATCGTGTTGAGATTTTGACCATCTAAATTACTTTAAAATTTCTAAATGAAAGAAAACTTTTCTCAGGTAAGTACTACTTGGTGAATGTCGGGTATCCTTTGCAAAAGGGCTATTTGAAGCCATATCCAGATACAAAACATCATATACCTGATTTCGAGAGATCGAGCGGGGTTGCATGAGGAAAAAAGAAATTTTTAACAAAATACATTCATCCTTACATGGTGTGATCGAGAGATCGTTAGGGGTTTGGAAGAAGAAATGGGCAATTCTACATGATATGCCAACTTTTCTATTTACAAAACAAGTCCAGATTGTAGTGGCAACAATGACACTACACAACTTCATTAGACAACATCATTCCATGACAAATGCAGAGTTTTCCATTATAGAAGAAGCATCATTGCAAATACCACCCGAGGCATTTGAATACTACGTTGGACGTTCTATCTCAGAAATTGATATTGATTCAACTGATTCACAAACCTCAGATGGTCAAGGAACTTCAGAGATGGTGGGTTTGAGAGAGCAAATAACAAATGACATAAGCCTGGACATTTAGATTTGATTACGTATTATGACTTTCAAATATGTTTAATTATTTTCTTCATATTAAACCTACGCTATAGATGACATCATGGTGGTGACATTTTACATATGCTTAGCTCAAATTCATGTCCTCATTAATATGGTATTTAAATTTTGAAACTTTTTTTCTTTGACGAGCATAGTTTGTCAGTTGTTTCTATTGTTTAAATAATTTGTGACCCTTTAGAATTATCTTTAGGCTTCTTGGTTTACCTCTGTTTGCTATTTCCATTTTGTTGTCATTACTCAATTTGAACCTTGCTTCATATGGATGTCAAAAAGGCTTTACTTTGTATGGTTCTATCCAAAGGTATTAATTTGGGGCAACCAGCAAGTTATGTTGTACACAGGGAGCAAGGTTGTAGATTTCAGAAGCTGTGTATAGGACATTTCATTTGATTAATATGTTCCTTTATATTAATGTCACTTTCAGTAATGATGAACAAAGTCTTTGGTACCCTCTGAATATCCTTTCGGTTCTGTAGTCCAAAAATTTATGGCAAATTTATTAAATGCATAATGCAAGATTATAGAATGTCACCATGTTGTATCTAACTAGTTTCCTTGCATTCTCTAATAATTCTATTACATACTTTTTATTGAGAGATGAACATATTCTGCTTTGAATATAAATCTACCTGGGAAGATTTCTTATATGCACCTCTTTGATGACTATATATTCACAAACTCAATATTTAACTATCTCACATTTATGGCACCTAAAGCTTTCTCACCAACATATGAGATGTATAGTTTTTAGAATCCGGAGATTTTTGAATGTGGATAGTTTATTTGAATATGCAAAAATTGTTATATTGGAATGGGTTATTAATGCATCCAGGATTTATTTTGGTGACTCGGTTTTACTCCTTATGCTACTACTTTGGTTCAAATGCATGTTGAGATGTGTTTTAATGGTGAGAAAGATATATATGGGGCTCATCTTTTGATGCTTGCAGCTGTCCCTTGTTCAAATATCTATTGGAATTCATTTTTATGGCTCGGGTTTGATGTTTTTTATTAGTCCCCTGTTTGCATACCTGCTGGAGGTCATTTTATGGTTTGAAAAATACACTTGGGGCTCAATTTTGATGCTTGCAGCTCTCCCTTGTTCAAATATCTGTTGGAATTCATTTTTATGGTTCTAAAGATATACATGGGCCTTGGGTTTGATGTTTTTTATTTGTCCCTTGTTCGCATACCTACTGGAGGTCATTTTTAGTATTGTAGTTGGCATCAAGGTAGTTTGTATTTAGTTTCTGCTGTTGGCATGAATTTAGTTCCTGTAGTTAGCATAAAGATAGTTTGTATTTAGTTCCTGCAGTTGGCATGAAAGTTAGTATGGAATGTTAACCCCCATTGAATGTTATGCAGTTGGCATGTATTTTCTGCAGTTGGCATGAAAGTTCTTGTATTTCAGTTAGTATGGAATGTTATGTAGTTCCTGCAATTGGCATGAATTTTGTTTGTATCCCCCATTGGTATCAAGTAGTGTTAAATATAAGCTACAACTCTTTAAGGGCTGTGTATATGAGTTAATGCATGATGTGCTTATGAGTTAAGCCATCTCATAGATTGCTC
Source organism: Phalaenopsis hybrid cultivar (assembly GCA_002079205.1). Taxonomy (NCBI): domain Eukaryota; kingdom Viridiplantae; phylum Streptophyta; class Magnoliopsida; order Asparagales; family Orchidaceae; genus Phalaenopsis; species Phalaenopsis hybrid cultivar. The sequence goes on along the minus strand of JXCR01123400.1, from coordinate 950 downwards.
TTAATTATGCATACTCTTTTGTGAGGCATGAAATTTTTTTAATACTCAATTGTAGTTCCTGCAGTTGGCATTAATTTTGTTTTAATTGTGCATATGAGTTAATGCATGAAGTTTTTTGTGAGGCATTTACTAGAAGGATGCTATATGAAGTTGATAAGTGTTTTGTTTGGGGGAATTTTTTGAGGTAGTACAACTATCTTGCAACATTGATTTAGAAATTTGTGATTGTCGTACTACAATAATTTATATTCGTGTGCTGTCATCACACTCAAGTGGTCTCATATGTTTGTCCTATTTGTTCAACCTCTGTTCTCTATTGTCTTGTATGAAAAAAAATGGTACTTTAGGATGGCTTAAATAATTACAGCAACCATTGTGCCATTTATTTTTTTGATGATGGAATTGAGGGAATCAAGTATGCAAGTCAATGTTGATTTGAAAAAGCTTTTAACTATTGTAATTAGAATTTTATTTTATGATACTCTTAAGGGGAGATTCTGTAGATACATAGGATTTGGGTGGTATTTATGTAAATGTTTTTATTAACTATTTTGTTTCCAACCAATCAATACGTTGCTCACTTCTAATGCACATTTTTATGACACTAAAATGCTGTAAATGTAAATATCAAACTTAAGATGTTTGATATGTAAATATGTAGAGATTGTGTGATATTCATGTAAATTTTTCTAAATAATAATTATCAACTATCTTAGCTAATATTATTATTATTATATCAGGATCTCTTGATAGTGAAAAATGCATTTATGCTCTTTCATATGATATGAGTGGTACAAGACTTGTTACCTGTGAAGCTGACAAAACTATTAAGATGTGGAAGGAAGATGAGATGGCCACACCTGAAACTCATCCTCTTAATTTCAGGCGGCCTAAGGAGTTCAGGAGATACTAAGAATATATAGCAAAAATATGTGATTGTTGAGGGGGCA
>JXCR01123397.1:0-13665 GCA_002079205.1 Phalaenopsis hybrid cultivar | reverse complement strand
CATAGAATTGGATAAATATCCATTCTAAATGAACCATGGATTAATGTATTGTGAAGATATGGTGTACCTTAGTTCCAAGTCAACACCCAGGGTCAACCCTAAAGCCAAGTAATCCTATAGGGATTCTTCTTGAATTCTCTTATAATGATCTTACCTGCTAAATGTTGGAGGTTAAGATCAATATGTGGAATTTCAAGTTGAGTAAAAAAAAAATTTGAATTTCTAATGGTGGGGTACCTCTTCTAGTTTTCTAAGACTAGTCAATAGGAAAGTCCTATGGCTAGACCTAGGCTACTAAAGAAGTTTTCTAGACCTCAACCAAAAGTGAGGTCAACATGGTTCTCAGTCAATGGAATTTGAACTTCATCACGAGCTGGAACCTCAACAGGTAAAGGGACTTGCTGCTGATCACACAACAACCAATTCCTAATTCTTCAGGCCCTCTTACTTAATTTAAGGGCTGAAGAAGCCTTAGAGGGACCTAGAACAAAAAGAGTCAGGTTAACAGCAGGTTCGACAGGAGTTGGCACCTTGATAGTGCCTATAACGCTCTTTGATGGTGTGTTATCTGTAGGAGTATAAATCTTATAAAATACGGATGGGTGACCCGAGAGTCTAGATAAGACTGAGAAGCACTGCGGCGCATCACAATCAGATATTGGACTCGTCCTTGAGGGAGGAGTAGTATCAACACGAGCTACAACAGATGTACCATGTGTTTGACTCCCATATTTTAGGGGAGGGCATATGTTCAATGCCTCAGCTAGTGTGAGATTATCCACAGTGATCCAAATGGGGTTTTTAAAGGAACCAAAAGTTTTGGTCCCTTGCTTCGCACAGAACACAATTGAGGAGAAGGAAATAGTGTTCCCCATGAATGACTCAATCATGGTCATTCCTTGACTGTCCATTTCTACAGTCAAAGTGATACAAATCAAAATTTTAGAGCTCACCTTATAGCGGGGGACCGATACCAACCAATGTTAGTCACTTCTGAGTTGTGCCAAAATGGGGTGAACCCCTTAATCTGTTGCAAGATGTGCCCACTGAAGACTCTATGGACTCCTTGAGCGACTAGATATTATGTAAGAACACGATGTGATCCCTTATCACAGTGTGTATGACATTAAAAATGGATACCAACACTTACCGAGTAAACAAATTGTCGCCTTAATGCCTGCACTTGCATTAATGCTAGTGCTATGGTGTCTTTATCCATCTTCTTTATTGGATTCTCAGAAGAGGCAAAATTAATCATTAGGCCCAGTCGATAGGCAAGTGTAAGCTCAATTTTTATCTCGATGTTCAAATTGATGAACATATCAAACTTAACAAATCTTTTTATCTTCACTTAGGCTCAAAATCTATCTAAACTTCTTGGATGGCACAAGATTTGAAGCCTTCTTAGAGTGAGAGCAATCCTTTTTTTTTCTTAGGTGTAGGCTCACCCTTAGCATATAAAACATCAGTGACTACCTTGCCTTTTTCCTTATTAGCAGTCATGCAAATGTCCTTCTCATACCTGCTCATTAGTAAACAACAACTCAACACCCACTTGTGCTCCTATTCCTCCCTTAAGAGATTTAGAGCTAATTTTGGGCACTTCCAAAGCTCTATAAGGAACAATCTCGATCCCCATTAGTTGGTTGGTTGTTGTGGTGGATCATCTCTTATCCGCAGTCATCACAAAAGTAAAACTCTATAGAAGAATTTAGGTTAGTACAACTCTCTTATTCATTGGAATTAAATATTTTTTTTCTATAAGTATTGTAATAATCAGAAGGGTAATCAATAAAAATTAGGATATCAAGTTTAGAAACTTAATTTAATAAATCCATGAAGTCAACATTCAAAATAAAGTTCCATATCAATTTTTTTTTTAAATTGAGAGATATTCCTTATTACAAATTACATGATCCAAGCACAACATACATCTAGACAAATACACTAAACATAATGACCGTGACTTTTTATATACCGACGAATACAAGAATTTGACAGCACTACTAGAAGATTTAAATCCCCGGCGGCGACGCCAGAAACTTGACCGACGACTTATATATGCTTAAAATATAAAATAAATATGGACGTAATAAATATTCAATAATTGTAAAGTGACACTTATGAACGCAAGTATATGTATCGCTCAAGTAATATAACACTCTAATGGAGTCCAAGATATCGATCCCACAGGGATTAGTTTAGAATTACGAACTAAGATTTTAGAAAAGCAATACTTTAATCACAACAATGAAGTTCAATTTGTTTATCTGTCACTAATATACAATTGAAAAAAAAAAAGGTAATTTTAATAAAAATTAAATAATTAATGATACTGAGGAGGGTTTAATTATGATATTCAATATATAAGAAAGCATGCTTCTCCTTTTCAAGAAATCATAGTGAATGGATAAAATGAATTAGTTTAATGAAAATATCAAAATTATAGTGAATGGATAAAATGAATTAGTTCAAATTATATTGTGCTAAATATCTAATGATATAAAGTAGGGTTTAATTGTGATATTCAATATATAAGAAAGCATCCTTCATAGATAATTTTAATAACTAATAAGTAACTAATGATAGAAAATAGGGTGTAATTGTGATATTCGATATATAAGAAAGTAACTAATTGTACTAATAAAGATTTTAATGTGATATTCAATATATAAGAAAACATCCTTCTCCTATTAAATAACGAATGATACTAATGAGAGTTTAAATGTGATATTCAATATAAGAAAGCATCTTTCTCCCAAGAAATTATAGTGAATGGATAAAGTGAATCAGTTCAAATTGTATTGTGCCAAATAGGAGCACAGAAATTATAGTGAATGGATAAAATGAATTAGTTCAATTTATATTGTGCCAAATAGGAGCATAACTATTCTATAGTGAATGGATAAAGTGAATCAGTTCAAATTGTATTGTGCCAAATAGGAGCATACCTATTTTGGATAAAATGAATTAGTTCAATTTATATTGTGCCAAATAGGAGCATACCTATTCTTTACCCATCTAATGTGATATTTAATATATAAGAAAACATCATTCTCCTTGTCAAGAAATTATAGTGAATGAATATTCAATATATAAGAAAGCATCCTTCTCCTTGTCAAGAAATTATAGTGAATGGATAAATTATTCAATATATAAGAAAGCATCCTTCTCATTGTTAAGAAATTATAGTGAATGGATAAAGTGAATCCAATATATAAGAAATCATCATTCTCTTTGTCAAGAAATTATAGTGAATGGATAAAGTGAATTGGTTATAAGAAAGCATCCTTCTCCTTGTCAAGAAATTATAGTGAATGGATAAAGTGAATTAGTTCGGAAAATATCAAATGAATCTGATATTCAATATATAAGAAAGCATCATTCTCCTTGTCAAGAAATTATACTGAATGGATAAAGTGAATTAGTTCAAATATAAGAAAGCATCATTCTCCTTGTCAATAAATTATAGTGAATGAATAAAGTGAATCAGTTCAATTTTGAAGCATCCTTCTCCTTGTCAAGAAATTAAAGTGAATGGATAAAGTGAATTAGTTCAAATTGACTTCTCCTTGTCAAGAAATTATGGTGAATGGATAAAATGAATTAGTTCAATTTATATTGTGCCAAATAGGAGCATACCTATTCTTTACCCTTTGGTCCAGACATAAAGAACATTGACTAATCCTACGCTTGTTTACCGAATCTGCGGCTAGGCTGGGAGGATACCGACTCTCACTTCGANTATAATTATTTTAAATTATTTTATATTTCGAACAATAACGATTCGAACACGAACGAACGTACCACTGTTCATTTTTGGTTCGTTTAACTAACCGAACTAAAAAAAATTGTTCACGTTCGTCTCGTTTACTTGTCGAACGAATCGAACACGAACTCATTGACGAACCGAACATGAAGTGTTCATGAACAACGAGCTTTTTTGACAGTCTTAATTGGAACTCTAGTAAATTCTCTATACACTAATGAAACATCTCTAACCTCCGGACCTTTCNACCTCCCTGAATCTTGGATCTAATCTTCACTTTAGTTGTAAAACTCAACATATTTTAACAAACTATTTGGCCAGATTGAAAGTAAATTAAGATCGAAGTAAGAAGATCATCACAATTTCTTAAACATTTTTATGGCTTCACCAATTCAAATCACCGTTTCACAAATCCGAGACAAGGAGAAAGATAGAGAAAACTACTTAGATCTCATGGGGAAAACACAACAAAACTCGAAATTCATATATAAAATCAAAGTCATACAAACTACAACAAGTAAATAACTTATCTCTAGTTTCTCCCCAAAACCACTCCTCGAAGTTCCTCTAAATCTCTTCATTTCTTTACAACACACAAAATTCCTCTTAAGAACACTCCTTGAAGTTCCTCTGAATCTTTTCCTTTCTTTACAGCACACGATTCCTCTTCAAAGCAGCAAGGAGGAAGAAATCTCTCACTTTCCCTCCACTCTTACAATCTCTTTCTCCCCAAGAACTCTCCTCGAAGTTCCTCTGAATCTCTTCCTTTCTTTACAGCACACAGAATTTATTCCTCCACAAGCAAACTCCTCGAAGTTCCTCTGAATCTCTTTCTTTCTTTACAACACACAAAATTCTAATTTCTCCCCAAGAACACTCCTTGAAGTTCCTCTGAATCTCTTCCTTTCTTTACAACACAAGCAATTCCCTTCGAAACGAGCAAGGAGGAAGAAATCTCTCACTTTCCCTCCACTCTTACAATTTCTCGAAGAATTCCTCATAATATTGCTCCTCGAAGTTCCTCTGAATCTCTTTCTTTCTTTACAGCACACAGAATTCTTCTTCGAAGTGGAGGAGGAAGAAATCTCTCACTTTCCCTCCACTCTTACAATCTCTCGAAGAATTCCTCACAATACAAGAAGAAATCTCTCACTTTCCCTCCACTCTTACAATCTCTCGAAGAATTCCTCACAATATTGGAANCAAATCAAGAGACAAGGAGAAAGACAAAGAAAACTACTCAGATCTCATGGGGAAAACATAACAAAACTTGGAATTCATATATAAAATCAAAGTCATACGAACTACAACAAGTAAATAATTTATCTCTAATTTCTCCCCAGAACACTCCTCGAAGTTCCTCTAAATCTCTTCCTTTCTTTACAGCACACAGAATTCCTCTTCGAAGTAACAAGGAGAAAGAAATCTCTCACTTTCCCTCCACTCTTACAATCTCTCGAAGAAATCCTTACAATTGTCATACACTATTGGAAATTCTATAACCTCCGGGACCTTTCTAACATCCAGGACCTCTCTAATTTTCGGCCAAAATTTTTTTTTAAAGTTGTGGATGAGCTTTCCCAAGAGTTGCTTTAGCATCCCTTCAAAATTTGACCTTATCCAAAGCTTAAGTAGGCATAACCGTCAATCTCGACGTCGGCGGCCTCGAGGGGGCCGTCGGTGACCTAGTTCAAATTTCCACATTTTGGTCCTTTTCGCTTCAAATTCGCTCCTTTTTGCATCTTTTTGCTCTAATGACCCTAATTCATCATTCCTGCAACAAAACATCAAAAATACCTTTCTTTAAAGTGAAATATCATTAAAAATAGTATAAAATAGGTATGAAAATCTCAACATATTTTCCTTTAGTGAAATATCATTAAAAATAGTATAAAATAGGTATGAAAATCTCAACATATTTTCCTTTAGTCACATGACAATAAGAAGATAAGAGAAATTTCACACATCGATTAAAAATGATTTCTGTCAAGACTTGGCTAGCACAATTAAATCTCTGCAGCAAAAACTCCCCACCAACTTTGAATAAGGACAAATGACTATGTTTGGCTTGGTCTAGAAGTACTAGACCCCTATTCTTCAGATCGACCAACTCATTCCATAGGTCATCAAAAAACCTTATCAAATCAATAAATTTATGCTTGAACTTAGCCATATGCTGTATGAGATCAACTAAACTACCAATTATAGTGGCTCTAAGGGAGTCTCTCAAGAAGTCCTCTCTATATTACTAGAATAGGCAGGCGCCACAACCACCCAATCCTCATGGTTCTTGCTTACAATCTTCATTTGGCACACAACCTCAATCACTGAGCAAACTATTTGGGAGAGCTGCCGAATGACCTATTCCACAGCTTGTTCATCCTTCCTTCAAGAACATCTAATGATACATTCAAGTTCAGCTTGCCTACATTCTATGTGCAAGAATATGATCCCATTAGTTTGCTAAAATTTAAAAAAAAAACATTGCAAGAAAAATAGAGAGTAGAAATGATATGATATATATTTAACATAGTTTTATTTTGATGCATTGAATTTACATGCCATCTGATCTGCATTGATGCAAAAGTTATGATATATCTCATTTATCTCGACAACACCAACAGACAAAATTGTGTCCTTTGACAACTTCCCCATAAGGCTCTAGTTCAGAAAAGTTGGATCCTCGGGAAGATTACTCCAGATGAATCAATTCATAATAGTGGTCCTTGGAGATATGTTTGAAGAGGTACCTTCTTGAACAAAGGCAGAACCTTCCTTCGACATCACCACCTTCTTCTTCCTAGAGCTAAATTCCCACTTGCATCTTCCAAGAGCTCAATAACGGACATGCTAGTATGCGCCACAATACATTCTCCATCCAAATTTCTTGCAATGATGAAGATATTAAGGGCCAAATACAGGCAAAAATAGTAGCAACAAAGCTGAGCTTAACATGGTAGCATCATATTGCTCTATTTATAAGGATTGAAGGATTTAGACTCTGACAGAGTAATCATGTCATAAATATCATTAAATATATCTGTAATTCAATATTTCATTATTCTCTTTTTTTGCTGCAAAATTTTTTAATTGAAAATAGAATTGGGAATTAAGTATGCATCACAAAAAAAAAACATTTTGGGCTGGTAAGAGTCTAAACATGTTTTGAGCGTCCTTTTGCCCAACTCATTATAGACAGTTCAATGTGCAGCCAAGTACAAATAACCAAGTATGAGCAATCATGCAAGAGCTAATAAACATAGCAATCACCCATTAAAGGTCTTTCATACGAGCCAATTTGGAATAGGACAGACAATCTTATTATCCTTCCAAGGATCGCACTATCATCTTTAATCATCCCACAATGCATGAACCTAATCACTCCAACAATTAGTTAGCCTTAGGGCCAATCTAAAAAGCTGAACATAGGTTGGATGTGACTTGAAAAAATGTGTCGATGATAGAAGGCCAAATACAACACCAATAGGAGATAATGCATCAAAAGAATATAGTTTATAAACCCGAGAAAAAACATGACATACCCAAACAACAATAGATTCCTAGAGATCTTAGTATAATCATCACACATGCATATTTTATAGGAGAAATACCCCTATCTAAAATGAAAAAAATTATGTAAAAGGGATGAATGTTTTTTTAACAGTAATTGGGAGAAATAACTGAGCTTTCATCACATATAGCGATCAAATATTTAACATCACATAAAAAATATAGCTATTATCATTTTTTAAAAGTGACATACACATTTCAAGTATAGATTTAAAACACCAAAATGATATATATATGTAAATATCAAAGTTTAGACATGTTATATGTAACACATAAGAATTGTGTGCTACATATGTAAATTTCTTATGTATTTTCTTATTTATTAAAGAAGTTTTCAATTTATATCTTGGACATTAGAGCTTTTAGAAGATTCCAAAGGATTCATTGGGTCACATTTTATATTTTCTTAATTTTTTATTTTTAATTTATTTACTTATATTTTTGTTTTATTCAAGGTCTTCTAACTTTCTTTTCCAACATTAGATTTTTGTTGACTTCAATTTATACTCAGAATTGTGCCTCTAAGAGAAGGATTGTGGAGTTCTATCAATACTCTGCTTGCTAATATTAATGAGTCCTGACTCGTAATGGGTGATTTTAATTATATTTTAAAATATATAGACAAAATTGGGAATGTGGTTCCCATTCCATGCAAGCATATTGATTTTAAATCATGCATTATTCATTTATGTTCTTTTTGAACTCCCAAATAGTAGTTAATATTTTAGTTGGTGCAATTAATAATTGTATAGTCTTATCAGATGCCTACTTGGCATAGCCTGTCGTAATGATCATTAAATGAATACATTCCCTCTTTCACATTAAAGTGATGGAACCTCTTATCTCTAACCATTCTCTTTTACATATTTGTTTTGACAATGCTTTTAATTTTAAGTGTATATTCATGTATACAAATTACTGGAGTTGTTGTCCTAATTTTCTTAGCATCATTGCTAATACTTGAAGTTATTTTGTGATCAAGGATCCCATATTTGCTCTTTGTTACAAGCTAAACAATATTAGATTTTCCTTCAAGGATTACTGTAAAACTTTTCCAATAACATATATAATGCCATCATTGAGCTCAAAAATGACCAAAGAGATATTATGAACCAATTAGATAGCCAAACCTCTATATATTCCTTTTTTATAAAACTTTTTTCATTAAAATCAATTGATCAAAGCCACATCTTATGAGCACAAAATGAGTAAAGTATGTTTGTCTTACTAAATAAGAAAATTATATTAAATTCCTTTACCAAAGAATTAAAATTAGGAGTAACTAGTATTACATCGAAAAACCTTTTTTCTATTAACTCACTCAATATGGTATTGCTAGATAATTTATTTTATATTTCTCAGTTTTACTCAATAACCTTACTAATACCACTAACACATATTTTAAGGATATATTTATTGGACTTAGACTCAATACATCAATACATAAGAATGTAAAACCTTCATTGAAGAATTCACTAATAATGAAAATAAATGTGCATTATTTAACATTAGCACAAATAAAATCCCCGGTTCTCAAGATTTACTTCCAAATCCTTCAAGTTACTTCATCAATTAAAGGACTTTCATGTATTAAGGAGAATAAATATTTTTTCAACACATCAAATCTTCTTGATTGGGTCAAAAATTCTACAATTACTCTGATTCGTATCATTTCTAATGGCTATTCTCTCAATGACTATAAGCATATTTCTTTTTTCAATATTATTCATAAGGTTATATCCAAATTTCTTGTTGAGATACTTAAAATATATTTTTCTAAGCATAATTCAAATTCCCTAAGTTATCTCCAGTTTTGGCTATGATATTACTGATAATATTATTTTAACAACTGAGCTCTTGCATGATTTTAATTCTACTTATTTTGCCAAAATATTTGTTCTAAAATTGATCTAATGAATTAACCGAGTTAACCGTCATTTTCTCTATGAAAAAGTGGAGTCTGAGTTTCACTTCTTCCTTATTTGATGGATCAAAGCCAGCACTCCTTAGGTTAATATTTTTGTTATCATCAATAGTTAGATTCAAGGTAATTTCAAATCTTCATCAAGTTTGAGGCATGGTTGATCACTTTTTTCAAAACCTATTTACCATTATTATAGATGTCTTATGTAGGCATATGGAGTCTCAGTGTCTCAACTCTAATTCTGATGACATAATTTTGACTGGTTGTAGTAGTTCTTATCAAATAAATGTTGATGATGTGTTTGTTTATAAATGGCCTAATCATAACTGTAATAATAATAATTTTTAAATACTTCAAACTTTTAATATGGCTTCTAATTTATTTTTAAACCATATCATTTCTGTAATTTGCTTCTCTAAATCTATTAACATGCACACTTAATAGAAGATATGTGAATCTAGTGATTATATATTCAAGCCCTTCCCTTGGTATCACTATTAGCTCATCCAAACTTAAAGCTTTTGATCTTTCTAAAATACTGGATAAAATATGACATTGGTTATTTGGATAGAAATAGAAACTTCTTTCATTTGATGGTACTCCCTAGTTGATTAAATCAATTATATGGAGTTAATTGTACTACTAATTTTGGTCCACTATCATCCCAAAAGATTTAAGAAAGAAAATTTCATTTATTATAAACAATTTTTTTTATAATCATGAAGTTGATAAGAAAATACGTACTGTTCATTCGAACAATACTACTAAAATCATATATTGTAGTTGATTGGAACTCACAAGTCATGATATTGTCAATCTTATATGCAAATCTAAGATTATATAAAGACATTATAAGTTTATCTCATAATTTTCTAATTGGTGCCTTAAAACTTATTCTTTGGTTCAAAATTAAGTTCAACATCCATATACTTTAGAAAGCCTTGAAACATTTGATAGTTTGAAAAAAATGGTTATCTTATGCAAGTTAATTTAATAGCAATCTCCATTTTTTTTGTTTTGATTCCTGGCTTAATGGTTTCTTACTTTATGTGTCCATTTTCTCTTGGCTCTCATTCCTTTTTCATTCTAAAATTTTTGAATTTAAAAATAACAATCAATGTTTTTTATTATCAACCTCTACAACCTTGGAGGAATGTGCTCAACTCATACTTAGTATCCCAATTGGAAAAAACCAACATGTTTGCTTTTGGTGGGGCAAAAAGCTTTACTGTTTTTGGTGGGGTAAAATTTTTTACTCTCATAAATTTGTTTACTCTTTTATTATAAAAAATTTCTCAAAATGTATTGGAGTAAATATATTTGGTTTATAAGACATTCTACTAAATTTATTGACAGTATGGACAATACTCATAAAGGACCAAGGAAACAAATGATGCTAATTTCAGTAGAGGACTTCTTCTTAATTAACATTTTATCTCTTGTCACACTATGTTGGACTCTCATTCTCACTGGCTTTTTCGAGTGCCCTCAATCTCATCCATTACTTAAAAGGATGCATTCCTAAATGAAAATTCTTCTTTTTTGGAGGCAATTTGCTTCAAATTCTCACTCATTCTGATACGTTTACAAGCAAAATAATTAAAAGATGGAAATGAATAGCAGAGTTTTCAAGAATACCATCACTCATTTTGATGCACTTATACAAAATGTGCATTTTACTATCAGAGAAAAATTTTTTTTTTAAAAAAAAAACTATCTTAAAGTGTGGAATCTCATNAGTTTTCAAGAATACCATCACTCATTTTGATGCACTTATACAAAATGTGCATTTTACTATCAGAGAAAAATTAAAAAAAAAACTATCTTAAAGTGTGGAATCTCACATCAAATTAGCAGATTATAGATTATAACTTATCTAATATTCAGCTGCTCTTGATATTTACTTTGTGTTCCTTTTTGGATATATGTTCATTTTTCATGAAAATATATATTCNTATCTAATATTCAGCTGCTCTTGATATTTACTTTGTGTTCCTTTTTGGATATATGTTCATTTTTCATGAAAAAAAAATTCTTTTTTGGCTTTGTATTTGTGAGCTATAATAAAATCCAACAATTTCAATGGGTTCAACTGATTATCTAGATATTCATCTTTGTTTGTTGCCCAAGATTAGAATATAGTCATTTTGGCCTATACTTTGCACTTGCTCGGTTATATGTTTATTATAATTTATTGGACTTTGCCTTTATATTTGATTCTAATTTCCCTGTATGAAGCTTCAAGCTGATTTTATATTTGGCTGTTCTTAGGGACGCCTTTACTTCTTGGTTGTCTCTAACTTGTGTTGCCCCTTCTAAGCTGAATAAATACTCTTTGGCCATCTACTCATCACTGGAGCTTGCAAATTCATTGATTGTTTGTGTTTGTTTTCAATTGTTTTGTAGGGAGCCATAGCTTATTGAACTGAGATTTATATCTTTTAAAGTTCTTTTTTTTGAATTATTCTCTTCTCATAAGTTAATTTTTTTACTAGTTTATTTTTGGGTTTACAGTCTTTTGCAATTTTAATTGTCTTTTCACAGTCCCATTAGACATCCTACTTTCTTTTAAGATAACAATTTTCAAAATTAAGGAATAGATTGGGCGAAAACCTCATTAACTTTTCTTCATATATTCATCACCATAAAAACTATTAGATATTGGATGCTCCAAATATATGCGTTTTGCCCGTTAGACTACAAGTGAATTTGAGGCGGTGGTACAGTGGCAGTGTGATGCCTCACGACAATTTTTTTATTGGGCAAAACTGCATCCCATCAGATTTGACTACCTGTGATGACTGCTAGAAAGTTGCAGTTTGATTCTTCTAAAAAGAAAATATTTTTGTAATAGTCACCGCAGCTTTTTGAATAGCAGCTGAACAAGAAACTGTTTCACAACTGCTTCAAACAACTGCAGCTGTCCCAAACAGACCCTACCGTATTTCATTAGTGATATGCGAAGGTCGATCAAAAAATTCACCATTACAATATTTTTCCTTTATTCAACAGGCCTATGAAACCAGAATAAAACAAGTACGCCACATCAAACATGGAAACATGACGAATTTTTTTTAAAAATATTTAGCCAAAAACTGCATGCGACTCCTGGCACATGCACCATGATGATCAAGATGAGTGTAATTATCAACAGCGGCCATATGAGAAGGAAATTTTATAAAAGTCTAAACTTTGACATGAGTAAAAAATATTTGTTACTGCTATAAATATGGAAGAATATAATTAACTACACCGACAAAAAAAATAATATAAAATCTAGATCTAACATTAAAAATCTTCAAAATTATAGCCACGAGCGCAAACCTTCCATGTGACAGATCCTAATAACCATGCAAATGATAATGACAACCACGGTACCACATATATTGCATCACCATCCTTGCGATACTTCCAACATTTAAAGTTCAATAAAGAACTCCAACTTTATACTTAAAGCTCAATCATCAAAAAGTACCCTTTTGGCCCACTCACAGATCCTACATTTATTTCATAAAGCACTCAATTTTCCCAAAAAAAAAAAAACGATTGGTCCTTAACTTTGTTTCATACTCAGATGCTTGGATGGACAAATAATACACATATAACTTCAAGTCTGAATCTAACCAGTTTGAATTTTCACAGTACATAAAGCACTCAGATCTCCTATAGTTCCTACAGGAAAAGCAAATCAACAACCTCCAAAATTATTACTTTTCCACAGCCACAAAGCAATTAACCACCCCCCTCTCACATGCTAACATTTCCTTCTGTTTACAAGCGACCCTTCTGCTTTCAGGGTTTCTAAAGAATCATAAAATCTTCAGTTAAAAGCAACAGAAGCCCAAAAATGAAAAATAATCAAAAAAGTAAGAAGCTTGAATGGGAACAAACAAGCAGAAATAGCATTACAATACCTACACAGATTGATAAATCTATTCCTGAAGGAAGTGGGAGTAAAACTTGAGGTAGTATAAGTTGAAGGTTTGGAGTTAGTGGTCTTTAGAAGGTTCACCAGTCCAGTAGCTCTTGACAGCAAGCAGGATCTTCTCAGGATTGAAGGGACCGCTTTCGTGATCCATGATCTTACTATTCCACCTCATCCCCTTCGTGATAGCCTGCACCTTCACCAATGTCTCCACGGTGTCTCTGAACACTACCGTGCCCTCCGGCCTCAGTATTCTGTCCATCTCCAGGAGAATGTAAGTTATATCACACCTGCAATTTTGTAAGGAGAGATTAATGCTTTCGTGCATTTTCCTAAACCGAATTCATTTACATTAATTGCATTCTTGGAGACTTGAAAATGATTTTAAATGCCTCCACTATGATGTGCAGGCCAAATCTCTCTAGATGTGGAAACAATAAGATTACATAAATCAAAACCATCTATGATGGGCTTTAT
>JXCR01123394.1:282645-294771 GCA_002079205.1 Phalaenopsis hybrid cultivar | reverse complement strand
AATATAAATATTATATATTTATATAATATAAGTTATATAATTAATATAATATATTATTTATATATATTAATATTAGGGATGTCAAACTGGCTCGTCATTCGCGAACAGCTCGTGTTCGGCTCGTTCGTTAAGAAATGAACACGAACAGTGACTTTACGAACAATTTCAAACACGTGCTTATTTCAAACAAACTAAATTTCAAATAAATCAAACACGAACATAAGTTCTATTCGTTCATGTTCGATTTGTTTACACCCCTAGCTTTGACTCCACTGGCAATTCTATAAGGAGTCTTACTTGGATTTATGTCCACATGAATTTTTTAGGCATATTAGTGCCTACACTTTGTTCATGATAGAATGTTTTCTAGTTTCAGACGTCTTTGAATCACATGTTCGCTTATAATATTTTCCATTATGGCGGATTTGAATGAATTTAGACAATACTTTTTGGGTGGTGCGGTTCTAGCATATCTATATAGAGAATTGAATCTATCTACCAAGCCTATATGTGCCATGATTTCTGGATGTTTGTACTTCCNGAATGAATTTAGACAATACTTTTTGGGTGGTGCGGTTCTAGCATATCTATATAGAGAATTGAATCTATCTACGAAGCCTATATGTGCCATGATTTCTGGATGTTTGTACTTTTTGTGGGCTTGGGAGCATTTACATGTTGGTAGACCCACTATTTATGTTATGATTCCTCAGGAATTAACAGATGAATCCCTTGGATTCATATATAAAATTATTTTCTCTATTTACATTTACACTCATTGATTTTTTAATTATGTTCAACTCATTTGGTTAAATAATATGAGGGTGGAATGAAGAGTGGGCACGAGAAGATTCGATTCTAAATATCACGATGTATAGAGATGAACTTGATGGAATCAGACAAATTCAGGTATAATGCTCATTTTTAGTTAATCCCATAATATTTTCTTAAATATATATATTAAATAAACTTAATTTATATTGTCATACGCATGTTAGTTGGACACTATATTTTAAATGTAAATATAATACTATTACTTGACATATGTTTTGAACAGATATATTTGGACAACCAGTGTTCCATTAATAAACTGGAAGCATGTCGAGTGACATCCTTCTTGTGTTATGCGACAATTTTGTAGCATTCAGTCTATTACAATTGAACCAATCGAACAAGATTTTCATGGAGTCAATGAGAGAGGTAGAGTATGAACTTAGTGAGAGCAATATTACAATACATGTATCAAGATATGAAATAATTGCCGGGTATTCATTGTACCAATAAACCTAGCAAAAGGAGACAAAGATGAAGAATTAGCACATTACTTATAGTGGTATCGCTCTTGGGCATCACTCTACTTAGCAAAACCTTCAACTCAGCCTTCTGATACCTATTACGCAAGATCATTAGGAGAGAATAGTGGTACGTATTTGCATTCTTTTATAGTAACTATTAAATTTTTTTTATTATAATATATAATAATAATTTGGATGATCAATTTTACAAGTAGATTATTTCATTCGTAGCGGACATCGCAGAAAGAATTGGAGGGATCGNATTACGCAAGATCATTAGGAGAGAATAGTGGTACGTATTTGCATTCTTTTATAGTAACTATTAAATTTTTTTATTATAATATATAATAATAATCTGGATGATCAATTTTACAACTAGATTATTTCATTCGTAGCGGACATCGCAGAAAGAATTGGAGGGATCCTGGCGTAAGTGCTAGCTCCATGAAATAAGGTCATGACGAGATTTTGAAGCTATCGCATCAAGTGAAAGAATCACCACACAAGGATTATATTGTATTTGATAGACAGAGTGGTCATGATGTTGAAGTAGGGTCGTCTCATACAACATATGTCAGGCTAGCGGTGTCAATTCGAGTCAACGGGTCGGATTCGAGTCCGATCCGAAAATGATCCNGCGTAAGTGCTAGCTCCATGAAATAAGGTCATGACGAGATTTTGAAGCTATCGCATCAAGTGAAAGAATCACTACACAAGGATTATATTGTATTTGATAGACAGAGTGGCCATGATGTTGAAGTAGGGTCGTCTCATACAACATATGTCAGGCTAGGGTGTCAATTCGAGTCAACGGGTCGGATTCGAGTCCGATCCGAAAATGATCTGACCAAAATGGAGTCAACTTGAAAACAACTCGATTAAAAAACGGGTCAAAAACTAAAACCCAAACTAGAGCTTTACTCTTTTAACTCGAACCCCAGCCCGAAATTTCGTGTTTATTCGAGTCATGTTTGGATTTTTGGGTTCAACCCTAATCTGACCCGAATAAATAACAAGTCAAATTCTTTGACCCAAATCCGACTCAAAAAATATTCGGGTTAATCCTAACTAGAAATATTTCAAGTCGAGTTCGAGTTGTGTTGGCGTGTTTGGTCAATTTTTGACACCCCAATTTCAGACCACAAGACCCCTCGTAAACGAACCTCTAATGCTCCGCCCTGATTGTCTTCCACTACTGTAAGAAGATCAACAACAGATGCTCTAAGGAAATTTTTAGCTAATAGAACACAAAGATCTTCGTTTCAAGAGTCACAAGAACGACAACAACCAGAGTCATATGATTTTTCTATCCAATTAGTATATGTGATACCCTCTAGTTATATAGGAACCTACATATATGTTTTTTTCATCATTTGACTTGCAGTGGAAAACTACTTATTGAGGATGACTTGAATTTAAAATTTCAGAACATTCTCATTTATGTTCTTATTTTTGATGTTGACAAGAATTTTAGTACACACCAATTTTATTCTCAGCCAAATCTAAANCTAATCTGACCCGAATAAATAACAAGTCAAATTCTTTGACCCAAATCCGACTCAAAAAATATTCGGGTTAATTCTAACCAGAAATATTTCAAGCCGAGTTCGAGTTGTGTTGGCGTGTTTGGTCAATTTTTGACACCCCAATTTCAGACCACAAGACCCCTCGTAAACGAACCTCTAATGCTCCGCCCCGATTGTCTTCCACTACTGCAAGAAGATCAACAGCAGATGCTCTAAGGAAATTTTTAGCTAATAGAACACAAAGATCTTCTTTTCAAGAGTCACAAGAACGACAACAACCAGAGTCATATGATTTTTCTATCCAATTAGTATATGTGATACCCTCTAGTTATATAGGAACCTACATATATGTTTTTTTCATCATTTGACTTGCAGTGGAAAACTACTTATTGAGGATGACTTGAATTTAAAATTTTAGAACATTCTCATTTATGTTCTTATTTCTGATGTAGACAATAATTTTAGTACACACCAATTTTATTCTCAGCCAAATCTAAATGAAAAAAAAAAAATCATGAATACCACGAGATGCTACAAATGACTCAACAAAAAAAAAATATTGGAAAAAAATTTCACAAATAACAATTCTGGCATCAACATCTACGACCACCATCTCGATGTACATTAGGCTCTGTCACATTCCATCCTGATGTAGAAAATAGTACTTTTGTGTAAATATTATGTTGCAAGAATACTTTAATATTAAATAAATTGTAGGAATTTCATATTTTTTGTTATTTCACTTTATTTAATTATAATTTAATATTAAATATAAATTAATTTATGTGAAAATTAATTAACAAATTTAATTTTCATTGATACAAAAAATAATTAACAAATCTATTTATAATAATAATAATTAATATATATTAATATTTATATTATTTATAATAAAATACTTCCTATATTATAATTTTTTTTTAAAAATAATTTTTAAAGAAAGGACCCTAAGGGAAACTTTTTTGTAAAATACCCCTTAAGAGGGAGCGTATTGTCACCCTTCGCTATATTCAAGAAGTTGGCAAGACAAGCATGCAGCGGAGGATTCTAGTGAAGACTGGAATGTAAGGAGCCATCCAGGGGGTTCTAGAAGATTCCACCCAATTCTAGAGAAAATAAAAAAGAAAAACTCCAAGAAGAAATTAAGAATAACCTAGAATGTTCTAGGGCTATGTGTGTAATAAGAGAGAAATATAGAACCCTTTAAAAACTATAATAATTTAATATGATCTAGAATATTTTATTAGGCTTGGAGGGGGTTATAAATATGTGTCCCTTCTCTCATTTGTAATCACTCAAGTATTGAATCAAAACATTCAAGTATTCAAGTGTGAAGTGTTTCTTTCTCTCTACTCTTTTTCATAAGAGTGTTTGGTGCTCACAAGTCTATGTGTTGTAAGGATTAAGTTGATTTAGAGCTAAATGAGAGCTTTAAAGCCAGACATGTGACTTGGGTAAAGTTGGTTCGTGACATTCTTTTAGGAGGTGACAATTGGTATCACAACAGATTATTGTCTCTTAGGTGTGTGAACTCTTCGTTATCTAGTGTGACCATCGGAAGAGCCGATCTATGACATGGGCGTCACGTGATTGGGTGTAAGAGAATATCACAGACAAAAAAGTCTCACATCGGCTAGGTGTAGGCTCGAAAAGCTGTATTTAAGTCATGGGCTGCTCACCGCCCTGAAAAGCTCTTTTGGGAGGTGATAGTATGCTCCTTTTTTAATTTTTTTTTGTGTAGAGCTCATTCCCCATAATCTACTATTAAATGAACTTCTTTTAAAAATTTTTAGGTACTTCAAATAAAATTTAAATCATATAACAAAAATAGTAGAATTCGTGTTTAAACTATACTTATATTTTAATCCTAAATTAATATATTTTGAGCTACTAGATTATTTTATATTAAAAATATAGGAGTCGGATGATCTTCATGTAAAAATTAAAAATGAACGGTAGATATGTTAATACATAGAAATTGGGTGGTAGATATGTAAAAGCTCTGTATATAATTACATTGGCCACACGCTTTCCCCGAATTTCTCTCCCGATTCCTATAAATGGTGTCCTCCGTCTCAGTTGCTCTCGTCTTCTTCAACAAGAAAAAAATAATTTTCTTTCCGATTTCGTTATGTGCGGTGGAGCGATCATCTCCGATTTCATCTCGACGTCTAGCCTGCGGTCAAGCAGAGTGACCGCCAACAAGCTATGGCCGGATCGGAGGAGGAAGAGCAAGGGTGGCCGGAAGATTCGAGCGGCGGAGTCTGACGATGATTTCGAGGCCGATTTTCAGGAGTTTGAGGACGATCCTGAGGAGGAGGAACTGGAGAATTTGTTCGAGGTTAAGCCGTTGGTCTTTCGCCCTAAGGCGTCGTCTTTTTCCCGAGGTGAGTGGATTAATGGAGAATTCACTGTTTCCTGTTTTTTCTTTTTTTCTTTTTTTTTTGGTTTTCTGTGCTGAAATAGGGATTTGATTGTGTTTTTTCTTAGGGATTTTGGAGTCTTTTTGATAGATTTATTTGGATTTGATTGTGTTTTTTCTTAGGGATTTTGGAGTCTTTTTGATCGATTTATTTGGATGGAGAGCATGTGAATGATTGTGGATTTTTAGGTTTATGACCTTTTAGGGTTCTGACCTTTTGAATTTTTACTTTTCTATTTCGTGCAGTCGTTTTAGAATATTGCTGAGCTTCTATATTCTTAAAGCCTTTATGGTATCTCTGTTTTTAATTAGGTTTTGGAATGGTATCTCTTTTAATGGAAGAAAGCTACGTCTTACTTATCAGTAGAATAATTTTGTGGTCTCTGAGCTAACATAATTCGGTATTGTGTTGCTTAAAGGTTCTACCTTGTGGGGTTTGAATTTCATAGGGGGTGTTGGGCTGCACCTTATATTTTCATTAAATGGGATTTATCAAATCTGATAAAACCGGATTTATCAAACCCAATTGCAGACATAGGAGATCGCCAGCGATGACGGAATAAATCAGCCTCTCAATAGAATTTACTAAATCCAGATTTACGTGGGAAAACAGACAGGACGTTTGAAAAAAAAAGAAGAAACACAAGGAAATTTGAGTTAACAGGGCGTTGGATTAAATTTTCAAACTTTAATTTTTTGTTGGATTTAAGTTAAATCAATGGTTAAGTGTCTGTTTGGGGCAAGTGAAGTTTGAAGAAGCAACCAACTTTTTTTTTTTTTTTTTGGAATACAGCTTTTTGAGATCACGGTTAGGCAGAGCACCGCCACGACTTTGTCTATAAAACGCCTAGAAAACGCCGCCTTAAACTGGTTTTAGGGATTTATATTTGTGACTAGATTTCCTTATTTTTCTAATTTAGTACATGGATAATTAGTATCTTTTTTACCCTTCATAGAACTTTTTTTTTTTTTTTTTGTAAATTGATTTTAAACAAATAAGTTGTTGTGAAATGACCCTTTCATGTTTAGCTTTTTGACAATGAATTGTTGATTCCAAGGAAGGAATTTTCTTGGAATACAGACATAAAATTTTCAACTTTGTGTTGGTATAAGATTTGGTAAGATAATAAAAATTTAGTCTTGAAGGTGGATCTATAATCTATTCATAATCTTATAGAGATAGAATTAACTGCATGGCTTAGAAGAATAAGAAAAGACTATAAGGAGGAGCTTTAGTGTCATAAAAGTAGATCAGAAGTTAAGGTCACCGGTTATAATCAATCCAAAACCTCTTAATATTTTAATTTTCGGCCTTTTTCGATAGGTTAAACCAAAATTGAAGAATTTTAATTGAGCTTCGGAAGAAATTCAAAAGAATCACCTGAAAGTTTGTTGGAACTTCATCAAAATTCTCGAGTAGTTGCCAAAATTCTACTAGAACTCTATCATTAGATATATTTTAATACATCTTGAGCCCCAAATAGTTAATTCTTCTCATTTCATTTAAAAATATAATTTTAATAACATTTTATAAACAAATTATAAGTCAAATAATAATTTTACATCATAATTCTGATTGTTCAGTTTCTATATGTTGCAGGACCTAACGATAAATCATCTAAAAGGAAGAGAAAGAATCAATTCCGAGGAATACGTCAGCGCCCATGGGGTAAATGGGCGGCCGAGATTAGAGATCCTCGCAAAGGCGAGCGGGTCTGGCTTGGAACATTTGACACTCCGGAGGAAGCTGCAAAAGCTTACGATGCTGCAGCTCGTAAGATTCGCGGCAAGAAAGCCAAGGTAAACTTCCCCAATGATGGCCCCAAAATTCCCCAAACTCACCTCCCCAAAATGAGTTCAACAAAAACATGTAAACCAAACTCGTCCCACGAATTTCGCTTCAACAACTCTTTTGATTACTCGAACAACATGAATTACAATGTGTACTCGAGTTCAGGATTGGAAGCAAAGGAGCAATTTAAGGTTGACTCAGCGATCTCTTTGCCTCTCGAACCTCTCATAAATTTCCGTTCCGAGCAAGAAAGCAACTCATTGAATTGCTCGGGATTTGGGTGGGAACGTGAAACTAATTTCCCTGAGATTACATCTATGCCTCCTCCCATTGTTGAAGATATTAAGTCTGAGTTTGTGGAAGAAACTGCTGCACCAATGAAGAAACTGAAGAACAATTCTGGTGAAGCTGTTTCTGCGGATCAAGCGGCGGCCATGAAACTCTCGGAAGAGCTTTCAGCTTTTGAGCCAGACATGAATTTCATGCCTTTCATTGAAGGGAACTCTGATTTATCGTTTGATTCGCTTCTTGGGTCTGAGATGAGTCAGGATGGTATAAGTTTTGGGGACCTTTGGAGCTTTGAAGACATGCCAATGTTAGGAGCTGTGTTCTGAATCTGTCTGAACTGGTTTTGATGGATAATTTCTGTAAATTAAGAGATAAAGTGTCAATTATTTTTATTATCCATTTCATTCCATGGCTTTTTCTTTTTCTTTTTTAATATATTTTTTAGGATTTGTGTTTAGAAGATTATGCAGAACCTGAAATGCTAATCTTCTGTAATGGATTAAATTGCACTGGGGATTTTGGCTTTGATGTTCTCTTTATATAAATATATATTTGTTGATGATTATATGTGATCCTATGTCTTGTTTAATGGGCTTTCTGTAGCTGAAAAAGTGCTATTTATGATTTGTTTGCATTTATTTTCATGCAATTTGGGCCAATTATATATATATATATATATATAATCTGTTGCTGAGTTAGTAATGTATTTTTTCTGCATTGTTCGAACAAAGAGTTTGTTCTTCAATTTGTTTTATATGAAAAGCTGTGCTAAGCTATTTCAATTCGATTTTGATTCTAAAATAAGAAAGAAAAAATATTGTTTTTTGGTATGATTCTGACTTATGAATTATATTGTTTTGGAGTTGTTGGGTTCTAATAGATCTGGATTGGATTTGGATTGGAATGGGACAAAATTAATGGCCCGCCACTTCTGGAGAAAGTGAGGAACATGATATACGCAAATGCACCAGGTACTGTTCTTTTGTTTTTTGTTTTTTTTTTTGTTGGAATATTTACATGCATACCCCTCAATTTTTATGTATTTACATACCTTAATTGTTAATTTGTACATATATGACATCTTATGCAAGAAAAATGTATGTCACTTTCTAAAGGAGAAAATAATGATATTTCTATGTGATATGATAGATTTTGGTGGTATGAATGTAAAAAAGTAAAATTTAGTTGTTAAGAATCGGGTGGTATGCATATAAATGCTTCCTTTTTCAGAAGAATCACAGCTGCTTTTCGCATTGTCATCATTCATGGTCCTAGAAACGTTAGGAAAAGTAAATTAGATAGTCCCAGAAACCGCTGAAAAAGCGATTTTGCTTTTAGTGGGTTGAGCTTAGTTTGTCTTCATTGGATATAAAAAAGTTTGATTTTGATACTTTTAGTTTTGGGATTTATTTGCATGCTATAAAATTATTTGTAACGTTTATCTAATACTTAAAAGCTTTATTACCTAAGAAATGAATTTAAATTTCCTTCCAAAGTTTAGAATATATATGTTTTCATAAAAGAATATGTTCTGAAACTGATTGAATTTTAAGAATTGTTGGAGTCCATTCAAAGCCATTATAATTCAACACCGAAGCTCAGTAAAAGAGTGAAGATCAGGAAGAAAGTAGCTGCTGAGAAGATGAACATAATCCAAAAATAAGTAAAAAGGAGGCCAGACAACAACATAAACAACAAAACTATCTCAAACAGAAATTACTCAAAACAACACATCTCAACACACCCTATAAGAAGAATATAAAAAATCCATCCAAGTTTTAGAGTCTGTTTGGGGTAGCTGCAGCTTATTAAATAATCTGCTGATAAGCTACGTGTGGTAACTATTATAAATTTTTATTTTTTTGGAAACGTCCGACTGCTGTCAGAAAGCTGTCACCGCACGGTGCGAAAACGTTGCTAACGCATAAGCTATCAAAATGGAGTTTACCCAAACAGTCCAGGCGCCCACCGCACCAAATAAACTGCCCCAAACTGACCCTTAATTAATAGAGTTAGGAGGCCAACATTCAATAGGAACTCATCAAAATATCAAAAGAAGACAAAGTAAAGAAGAATACATAGAAAAAGTAAGATAAAAGAGGTGGAAATATATGCAATAGAAACAATCACAAATACCAACAGAAACCATTGAAACAACAACTAGAAAAAAGGATAAGCTCAAACACATCAGATAAAGCAAAAAAAACAAACAAGTCAAAATCAAAATACTAGAAACAGAGCAAACAGAAAATTNCAAATACCAACAGAAACCATTGAAACAACAACTAGAAAAAAGGATAAGCTCAAACACATCAGATAAAGCAAACAAAAACAAACAAGTCAAAATCAAAATACTAGAAACAGAGCAAACAGAAAATGACTTAAAATCATCCATAATGCCATAAGATTTAATAATAATGCTTGGTATATTCCTTTTTAAATTTCCAATTCCCGCTTTTAAAAATAATCATCCAATAAATGTTACGAATAATTGAATCAATTGGAGTAAATTTATAATGAAATCTTCTTCGAATTTTCCAAAAAAATATTATTAAAGTGATACAAAATTAAAAGATATTATAATGAGGAATGGAAAAATTCTCACAAGGAACACAATTATTAAGATGATGATACAAAACACGACATTAAACAAGGNAAATATTATTAAAGTGATACAAAATTAAAAGATATTATAATGAGGAATGGAAAAATTCTCACAAGGAACACATAATACAAAACACGACATTAAACAAGAGATGATCGCGATTCTCAATGATATTCGAACAAAGAACACTAATATTATACATATTAATTCAACTTAGATTAAGAATATCACAAGTTTATGACCTTTATGTATGATTTTCTAAGTAATAAAAGTATATTTAATAATATAAACTTTAAATCATATAAGCTTAAACCAATCAACAATGAGAGAAAGGATTCAAATAAATAGAAGTAAACTAACTTATGACACTACATGTTAACATTCTTCCAAAGACAAGAAAGGCCAAGAAATTTAGAAATTTTCAAAATNACCTTTATGTATGATTTTCTAAGTAATAAAAGTATATTTAATAATATAAACTTTAAATCATATAAGCTTAAATCAATCAACACTAAGAGAAAGGATTCAAATAAATAGAAGTAAAGTAACTTATGACACTACATGCTAACATTCTTCCAAAGACAAGAAAGGCCAAGAAATTTAGAAATTTTGACTACATCATTAATCAAGATAACAAGAGCATTTATAAAAAATACCACGGTTTCAGCTGTTATTCCTTAATACGTCACAAATTTTAGCATTGTAAGGAAGATTAAACCAATTAAAAATAATATCTCCCAAGTTTTCTTTCAGAGATAGCCCATTGAACGAAGTGAAGAAATATAATTGACTATTAGACGTAACTTTGAAGTTTAAATGATGTCTAATTCTTGTAGCCATATTAATAAGATCTTTCCAAAATGGACAAACTTTCAGACACAAAACCTTCCAAATAGAGCCATAATAATTAAAACACCACTTAGATAAAATAGAATTAAAATTATAAGATTTTCAAATGATTTTAATCTTAGTAATGATAGTGTTTAGAGATAGAAGATCAAGCCCACACAATATTTAGGCTTAATAAATTTATCCCAAGCAATAATATGAAGTTTTTTTTAATGATCATTACTTTGAAGAAAATTTGATATCATGGAAGAGATTTTCTTTTTTAAATATTTAGGCATAAATAACTCGAAATAATAAATTTAAACTAAAGCTTTGTACAGAAGATAAAAGAAAATGTTCTTCCATCCTGCCGAACAATTATTTATTTTATTATTAACAATGTGACAATCATTAACTAAAAGTTTGGAAAGTTTATCTGATAATATATAGATTTAAGGTCTGTTTGGGGTAGCTGTAGATTATTTATAATTTGCTGATAATATGATAATATATAGATTATCAGGATAAATTGGTTTACTGTTTGGGGGAGCTTATTCAGAACGACTTATTGACAGTTGTTACTGGATAAATAACTATTTTGCCCATGTTTGTGTTAGCTTGCAAAAAATGTGTTGAATACATGAATACATAGCTTGCAAAAAATACGACACTCAATTTCTTGAATACATAGCTTGCAAAAAATACTTGTAAAGGAAATGGAGCCAAAGGCTAAACTTGCCTAGGTCCATCAAATATCATGAACTTGCCAAATAGATGGCAACTCATCGAGCTTTTGATGTAGTCACTGAACTCATGATGAAATCATCGAATTTTTATGAAACCGTTGATGTTTACAGNAAGATTGTTTTCCACTTTAATGCGTATCGCAACAATCTCCTTATCGTATGAGCATTCTCCATGTTGGTCATTACTCCTCAAATTTACTTTAATATCATTAAATATCAAGCAACAAGAGCACATTCAAATAAATGAAGCCTGCATAAGAGCAACCATATACTGACCTTGCTCAACTTAGTAGATGCTCCTAAGACCTATGAAACATTGTACATTGATCTTTAGTCAAATCATTGGTTCTAATACCATTTGTTGGTATGGTGGAACATTACAACAGCAATAAATCTAATATTTTAGCGGATAGATACCCATAAATAAAATATTTAAGCTATTATATATATATATATATATATATATATATATATATATTTATATATATGTATGTATGTATGTATATGTATATGTATGTATGTATGTATATGTATGTATGTATATATGTATATGTATGTATGTATGTATGTATATATGTATATGTATGTATGTATATATGTATATGTATGTATGTATGTATGTAT
>JXCR01123394.1:249705-263319 GCA_002079205.1 Phalaenopsis hybrid cultivar | reverse complement strand
AGCTTCCCATTCATTGATCTCCCTCATATAATATTCCATGGATGATCCATCTGTATCAAAGTTTCCTATCCAACTGTGTGATCATAAAAAGATTTTTCCTAAAAGATCCTCAGGTCATTAGATAACATTGTTATGTATATAATAATGAACTAAACAACACTTGCATTTTTATTAAAATATTTAAAGAGTCTCATTTTATTTTTGGGATAATTACATAGAGACCACCCAAAACATTGCTATTTACAAACCAAATACCCAAATTATTCTTTTGAAATACCAAACCGATTTATTTATATGTGTGCCACAATCATACTACTGATAGTTTCATGAAAATGAAAAATATGGGTTGGAGTTTTACAATGAATTTTGATATTTAAGTGAGAATTTGAAAAATGGAAGAAAGAGNTACTATTGATAATTTCATGAAAATGAAAAATATGGGTTGGAGTTTTACAATGAATTTTGATATTTGAGTGAGAATTTGAAAAATGGAAGAAAGAAGGTGGTTGATTTATAAATAGTAATGTTTTAGGTGATATAGATGTAATTGCCCCTTTATTTTTAATCAGTTTGTAGATTATAGCATTCAATAAAGCGGTCTAAACTTCAAGGCATCATTACTTTGTGCTCCTAGGTCTGGATAAAGAAAGCCTACAAAATATCAAAAGATCCAAGAGTTTTACATGTCAAATGTTAAGCATTATTTAAACGCACCAAAAAATAACCTTTCTAATAAAAAAAAACATAGATGAAATTCAAAATTGAAGTGGCAAACTAAAATTATGTAATGCGGCGGAGTATTCCTTTTTTTCCTTATCATATATAATTTTTTTCAATGCAAGGCATACTTCAATTTTTTTAATGCATCTAAAACAGAGCGGACATGAAGAGAAATTGTGAAATATATTAATCGACAAGCCTATATAGCAAGTTAGCAACTAATATGATATGATTAGGAAAGTAATCATAATAATTAAAATGATTCCGATGAGCTGGAAGAAATTAACAATTAGATCTTTATAACAATGACTTCGTTTTTAATTTTCAGGATATGCCTGTTACAGCTGAGGCTGACTTATCAAATTCTAATAGTTCACTAGGAGATCCAAAATTAAAGCTCAATATGACATAGTAGAGCTATTATATGATGTGTTGGTGCTGCAAAGCAAAACGGATAAGTATTTGATGAACTAAATGACTAAGGTGTGGTAAAAATTATAGTTGTTTGGTTAAGAAAACTATCGTGACACTGACATGAGCAATTACATGATTGAAATAAATATCATTATAATAGGATAAGATAAACTTAATTTAAATATGATTAATTTAAATAATTTATTTATTCATTAAATATAATTTCTAGGAAGCCATCTAACCTACCATCGAAAGCAAGTTGCATTCCTCACAATAGTTAAACCAGATTCTTTAAACTCTTTCTACTGATCAAGAATATAATAAAATTAAAAAAATCACCAAATGAACCTTACTCTCTATTAGTAGCAAGTGAGACTGAATAATGTAATAACACCAAACCCATTTAGTAGTCCTCGCAGGTATACCAAACCAGTTTATTGGTAACCAACTCTACTTGCTCGTAGAACCTATTTTTAAGCTTAATGACACTCCTGAAATTGGAATAGAGGATGGTAGTGATGGGAGANCCTTAACTATATATTTATGTCACCCAATTCTTATATCTAAATATAATTGAAGTTTAGAGGTTAGATATGTAATTACATAAGATTGAGTGGTGTACATAAATAAAACTTTCACGAATTTTATCTACATAAAACCTATACTTTGGTGATCAATTATTTTCAAAAATAAGTTCAAAAGAGTTTATTAGTAAAAAGGGAGCTTAGTGTTCATACCCGTCTCTTTCAATTATCTCTAAGAGGGGCTCATTTGGATCCATGGATGGGCCTGCGTCTTCCTCTGGCCACTCATCTATTGCTTTGGCCGATTCTTCCAATGCTTGGGGATTCTGGTAGAACAAAAATACTATATTGTAAATAAGGAGAATGTTATATCTATTTTATCCTTCACACTATTTATTAGTTTGTCATTGGGCTATCTATTTATATCGTTGTATCAAGCTGTAATTATGATCAAAGGAATGAAATAATAAAGGATTGATTTATCTTCTTCAAAATCCCATCTTTGATTTCCTCTCTTCTGCATCTCTCAATATATCTCTCATCTTTTTGTTCAAAAACTCAAACAAGATAATAATTATCAAGTTATTTTTTAGCCAATAAATTGTAATTTCAAGATCTATCAACAAAGACAATTCTTCTTTATGAAACTGCAAATCAAGGCTTATACCCGATCACAATTCTTCATAGCATTAAACGTTTCAATCTCTGGCATCACATATTAGGTCATCACCATAAGAAAGTTCTTGAAAGGATAGCTCATTCTCATCCTCACCTCAAAATCTCTCCTCAATTATATACTGAATTTGCTTAAAATAAAAGTCACAAACTATCTTTTTCTCATAGTTCACTACTTAAATTTTTTTTTGAAATGTTACATTCAGATATCTAGGGACCTTTCTCTCATGCCTCTTTAGAAGGCTACAAATATTATGTAACTCTCATTGATGTCTTTCCTCATTTTTGTTGGTGCATTCTCTTACAAAATAAATTTAAAGCCACTGTTCTGTTTATTTCTCTGCATAAAATGTTTAAAATCATTTTCAAGCTAACATAGATTTTTTAAGAACTGAAGGAGGAGGAGAATACACATCACATGACCAATATAATTGTTCGTATACTCCTGAACAAAATGAAATTATAGAATGTAAAAACAAGCATTTAGTAGAATTCACACACATATTACTCAACACTTCTCATCTTCCACTTCAGTTTTGGATTAATGCCATCCAAACTGCCAACTATCTAATCGATTGCCTCCCTTCTATCATCACTTATCATCTATCCCCATTTCAACTTCTATATAGTATGTCACCTGAACCTTTGAGTGCTTATGTTTTCCATGGCAATCACAACATATCACTCACAAGTTTTGTCCAAAAGCATCTCAATATATAGTTTTTGGCTATAGCCCTCCTCATAAAGGTTACAAATGTCATGATATTCAAAAGAACGACACTTTTATTTCGCATCATGTCCTTTTTGCTGAAGATATTTTTTTCTTTCAAATAGCCTTTGGATTCCTCCTCTTTACCTAGTCACTCCACAAATACTCCTCTTATGCTACCTATCTCTACTCTCACTAACAAATCCACATCACTAACTCGTCTCATTACCTCTTCAATTTTATCACATCAATCTTCTCTGCCCACCTCCCCCACTAATATGATGCCCATCCTAACTCAACTCCCCTCCCTCATACACCCTGCTCTTGGATGTGTTCCCCCTCCCTATCTTCTTTACCTTCCCAAACCAAACAACATCCTATGATAACCTGACAACAAGCAAACAGTTTAAAATTGACAAAATGTTTTGATCTTCAACACACCATTAGTTCTTTCAACACTCCCAATACTTATACCCAAGCTGTCAAATTCTCTCACTGACGACAAGCCATGTCCGACAAATTTATGGCATTACAACTGCAAGGTACTTGGGAACTTGTTCCTCCCACCAAAAATTAAAATATTCTAGGATCTAAATGGACATTTTGAATTAAATATCTTGTTTATGTCTCAATAGCCTGATATAAAGTTANCCTTAACAATATATTTATGTCACCCAATTCTTATATCTAAATATAATTGAAGTTTAGAGGTTAGATATGTAAATAGATAAGATTGAGTGGTGTACACAAATAAAGCTTTCAAGAATTTTATCTACATAAAACCTATACTTTGACAATCAATTATTTTCAAAAATAAGTTCAAAAGAGTTTATTAGTAAAAAGGGAGCTTAGTGTTCATACCCGCCTCTTTCAATTATATGTGAGAGGGGCTCATTTGGATCCATGGAAGGGTCTGCGTCTTCCTCTGGCCACTCATCTATTGCTTTGGCCGATTCTTCCAATGCTTGGGGATTCTGGTAGAACAAAAATACTATATTGTAAATAAGGAGTATGTTATATCTATTTTATCATTCACACTATTTATTAGTTTGTCATTGGGCTATCTATTTATATTGTTGTATCAAGTTGTAATTATGATCAAAGGAATGAAAAAATAAAGGATTGACTTATCTTCTTCAAAATCTCATCTTTGATTTCCTCTCTTCTGCAGCTCTCAATATATCTCCCGTCTTTTTGTTCAAAAACTCACACAAGATAATAATTATCAAGTTATTTTTTAGCCAATAAATTGTAAATTCAAGATCTATCAACAAAGACAATTCTTATTTATGAAATTGCAAATCAAGGCTTATACTCGATCACAGTTCTTCATAGCATTAAAAGTTTCAATCTCTGGCATCATATATTAGGTCATCACCATAAGAAAGTTCTTGAAAGGATAGCTCGTTCTCATCCTCACCTCAAAATCTCTCTCTCTTCTCAATTATGTACTGAATTTGCTTAAAATAAAAGTCAGAAACTATCTTTTTCTCATAGTTCACTACTTGCAAATTTTTTTGAAATGTTACATTCAGATATCTAGGGACTTTTCCCTCATGCCTCTTTAGGAGGCTACAAATATTATGTAACTCTCATTGATGTCTTTTCTCATTTTTGTTGGTGCATTCCCTTACAAAATAAATCTAAAACCACTGCTATTTCTCTGCATAAAATGTTTAAAATCATTTTCAAGCTAACATAGATTTTTAAAGAACTGAAGGAGGAGGAGAATACACATCACATGACCAATATAGTTGCTCGTATACTCCTGAACAAAAGGAAATTATAGAATGTAAAAACAAACATTTAATAGAAATCACACACATATTACTCAACACTTCTCATCTTCCACTTCAGTTTTTGATTAATGCCATCCAAACTGCCAACTATCAAATCAATTGCCTCCCTTCTATCATCACTTATCATTTATCCCCATTTCAACTTCTATATAATATGTCACATGAACCTTTGAGTGCTTATGTTTTCCATGGCAATCCCAACATACCACTCACAAGTTTTATCCAAAAGCATCTCAATGTATAGTTTTTGGCTATAGCCCTCCTCATAAAGGTTACAAATGTCATGATATTCAAAAGAACGACACTTTTTATTTTGCATCATGTTTTTTTTGCTGAAGATATTTTTTTCTTTCAAACAGCCTTTGGATTCCTCCTCTTTACCTAGTCACTCCACAAATACTCCTCTTATGCTACCTATCTCTACTCTCACTAACAAATCCACATCATCAACTGGTCTCATTGCCTCATCAATTTTATCACATCAATCTTCTCTGCCCACCTCCCCCACTAATATGATGCCCATCCTAACTCAACTCCCCTCCCTCATACACCCTGCTCTTGGATGTGTTCCCCTGCTTATCTTCTTTACCTTCCCAAACCAAACAACATCCTATGATAACCTGCCAACAAGCAGGCAGTCTAAAATTGACAAAATGTTTTGATCTTCAACACACCATTAGTTCTTTCGGCACTCCCAATACTTATACCCAACCTGTCAAATTCTCTCACCGACGACAAGCCATGTCCGACAAATTTATGGCATTACAACTGCAAGGTACTTGAGATCTTGTTCCTCTCACCAAAAAATAAAATATTCTAGGATCTAAATGGACATTTTGAATTAAATATCTTGTTTATGTCTCAATAGTCTGATATAAAGTTGGGCTTGTGGCTCAAGGTTTTAAATAAAAACAAGGCATAGATTACAATGAAACCTTCAACCCTATTGCTAAATTTCATGTCATTCATCTTCTCGTTGCTTTATCCACCACCAAATAATGGGAAATTCAAAAACTTGATGTTTTCAATGTTTTTTTGCATGAGAAACTTGATGACACTATTTACATGACACAACCATTTGACTTCACTAACTCTACACATCCTCGCCCAATTTCCAAAATAAACAATGTCAGTTATGATCCGAAATAGGATCCATGACAGTTGTATTCCACTTTTTGCAATTTTTTATACACTTAACAGTTTACTCTGAGCACTGACGACATCTCTTTATTAATTTATCATCGCCATAACATATGTATTTATTTATTAGTTTATTTTAATGATATCTTAATAATTGAGAATTCTTCCACTGCTATTATCAAATTAATTACTATACTAAGCGCTCAGTTTAATTTAAAACAACTTGGCTCAATACCTCTTTTTCTCGGTTTACACATACATCACACCTCTCATGGGCACTCTCTCAATCAAACACAATATCTCATTAATATCCTACACAAAACTCATATGGTTCAAGGTAATCCAATTCTAACACTTTTGCCCACAATAATTCAGCAACCCACTGATAACCCCAACCCTCTGATCGATCTAAATGATTACAGAAAAGACATAGGATCACAGCAACGTCTCACAATTACCCGCCCATATAGAACATTCATTTTAAATTACCTAAGTCAACACATGCATCAACCATCTGCCATTCACTACCAACAATCATAACCACTTCTCAAGTATTTAAAAGGTACACTTAATTATGATTTACTTATTACCTCAAAATTTTTGCTCTTAAGTGCATAGGCAGAAGTCGATTGGGTGTCAAAACTTCAACGACAAGAAATCCATTTCTATATTCTACATCTATTTCCCAATCTCATCTCGTGGTCATCAAAGAAACAAACCATGGTCACCAAATTTTCCACCGAAACATAATATAGGGCTCTTGTTTCGGCCACAACTAAAATAATTTAGTTAAGAAGATTGTTGCATGAACTTACAAATCAATCATCCCCTTCTACCATTCTACATAATGACAGAACTCATGCCATCCCACTTGCGCACAATCCCGTATTTGATGCTCGTACTAAACATATAGAAATTGAATATCTTTTTATCAAAGACCATATATCTAGCTCAAAAACACACATCTACAACATCTAATGACAGAAGAACAAAATGCCGACATCTTTACCAACTGCTCGACATAAAAAACTCACCAACAAGCTGACAATCTCTCAACTTGATCCTCAACTTCAAGGATGGTAAAAAAGGAGCTTCCTGTTCATACTTGCCTCTCTCGGTTAGCTCGGAGAGAGGCTCATCTAGATCAATGGAAGGAACTGCGCCTTTCTTTGGCCGCTCATCTATTGCTTCGGCCAACTCTTCCAAAGCTTAGGGATTCTGCCGGAACAAAAGCTTTATAGTGTAAATAAAGTGTGTTATATCTATTTTACCCTTTACACTGCCATCAGACCATCTATTTATATCACATTGTGTCAAGCTGTAATGAAATAATAAAATATCTAATTATCTTCTTCAGGCTCCCAACTCTGATTTCTCTCTCTACATCTCTCAATCCTGTTTTTTGTTTTCTTTAATTAGAAATACGAGCTGAGTGTTTAAAATTTATACTTGGCACAAAACAATATTTCTACAGCTTTTAATATTTGTTCTGTAAATACCAAATTTTGTTACTTCCATGTTGTGCATTCAGATCTCAAAAAACCATATTTTCACCAAGAAAAGAAAAAAATTATATTTGCGATAAAAACATCAAATCACATTCAAACTGAAACCTCGAAATTCCATTACAAATATGACATTTTTGGGCANGCAGATCAAACTTATAATCATGGCTGAACCGAAAAAGGAAGAATGAACATGAACTGAAATATGGTTAAAAATATTAGGTGCAGATGAGCTAGGTATGAATTGGTGATATTGAGATAGTATTAAAATGAAAATATCACCCCAACACCACCTTTCAAAATATATAACTGATTCTTCGAGAAAATCACCTGGCCGCCGGTGTCGGGATAACCCAAGACGTTAGCTTGAGCGAAGTAGCCGTGAGGCGATAAGATGACGACGTTAAACACCATGGGAACTCTACCAAGGAAGCTCTCCAACGTGCATGGATCGGGGGCTTCGAGAAGATCAAGGAGAAGATGAATGGTCTCTTTCACGCGCTCGGCGGTATCGCCCCAACCTTTCTCCAAGCCAAGCTCTTGGAACCTAAAAGCAGACAGTTTTCCGTTGAATGAAAAAATTTAATGGTGGCCACTGGTAATCTTCAGATATGCATGAAACAGAAAGGCAAGATAGCCATGGAATACCTATGGTTGAACTCTGAATAAGGTGTGTCCGGTGGGATACCGAGTAGAAGTGCCTCAGCCTTCCTTAGTGAAGTTTGGAGAGCAGTTAGGCTTTGAATTCTATCATTCAGCATCATGCTCTACAAGTCAATTTTAGGATTACAAGTCAAACTACCACTAATCAGTGGAACAAAAGGAAAGGAGAAACTTAATAAACATGACAGAAAAAAACTTACCACCCCATTATAATGGTGATGCCTCAAGAAATTGAGCAGCGGATACAGGCTTTCCTTGTCATAGAACAGTTTCGAGGAAAGATGGCGATTCAGAAACTGCACACCATTACCAATGGATTTCGAAAGGGAGGGGCGAGGGAAGGATGCATTGAAGGGCTCAAAGTCTAACTCTAAAGTGAAGTTGCTCTGAGATCTGGAAGAGGCAAACAAGTAAATCAGCTTAAATTGAATTTGTAATCTGTAAATTAAGCCATAGATCCATGAAGTTTGAGAACCAACCTCCCATCCACGAGCTCTTCCTTGAACTGTAAGTACTCAGGCACTGTGAGCTCCTCCACAGCCAATTCACTTACATTAACCCTCACATATTCCCACACTCCAGGCCTTGGTCGGATTGCAAGCGCCACCCATGGAGGTACAACTATGGCCTCCTGTAAAACATACACAATGATGTCGATAATGAACAAAAAGGGACTACTTTGGACAACAAAACGCTAAAGAAAGCGCAGAAAAACGGAACTAATCGATCAAACCTGAGAAGCTTTGAGAACATCTTCAAAAATACCACCTTTGAGCTTCTCACGATCTGCTTCAGGGATCACAGACTCATACTCGGCCAGAATCTGGTGGGGCAGTAACATCCCCTTCCCTTGTTTGACAAATCTACACGATGTAACTCATCGTATGAATTTCTTTTAACCAAAACTTGCCATGCAGATTCAAATGCTTTAAACAGAAAATAAGTGANGTGGCTCAAGGTTTTAAATAAAAACAAGGCATAGATTACAATGAAACCTTCAACCCTATTGCTAAATTTCATTTCATTCATCTTCTTGTTGCTTTATCCACCACCAAATAATGGGAAATTCAAAAACTTGATGTTTTCAATGTTTTTTTCCATGAGAAACTTGATGACACTATTTACATGACATAACCATCTGACTTCACTAACTCTACACGTCCTAGCCCTATTTCCAAAATAACCAAGGTCAGTTATGATCTGAAATAGGATCCATGACAGTTGTATTCCACTTTTTGCAATTTTTTATACACTTAACAATTTACTCTAAGCACTGACGACCTCTCTTTATTAATTTATCATCACCATAACATATGTATTTATTTATTAGTTTATTTTGATGATATCTTAATAACTGAGAATTCTTCCACTGCTATTATCAAATTAATTACTATACTAAACGCTCAGTTTAATACACAACTTGGCTCAATATCTCTTTTTCTCGATTTACACATACATCACACCTCTCATGGGCACTCTCTCAATCAAACACAATATCTCATTGATATCCTACACAAAACTCATATGGTTAAGTCAATCCAATTCTAACACTTTTGCCCACAATACTTCAATAACCCACTGATAACCCCAACCCACTGACCGATCTAAACGATTACAGATAGGATCACGGCAGCGTCTCACAATTACTCGCCCATATAGAACATCCATTTTAAATTACCTAAGTCAACACATGCATCAACCATCTGCCATTCACGGCCAACAATCATAACTACTTCTCAAGTATTTAAAAGGTAAATTAATTATGATTTACCTAATACCTCAAAATTTTTGCTCTTAAGTGCACATGCAGAAGTCGTTTGGGCCTCAAACTTCAACGACAAGAAATCCATTTCTATATTCTACATCTATTTCCCATTCTCATCTCGTGGTCATCAAAGAAACAACCCATGGTCACCAAATTATCCACCGAAACATAATATAGGGCTCTTGTTTCGGCCACAACTAAAATAATTTAGTTAAGAAGATTGTTGCATGTACTTACAAATCAATCATCCCGTTCTACCATTCTACATAATGACAGCACTCATGCTATCCCACTTGCGCACAATCCCGTATTTGATGATCGTACTAAACATATAGAAATTGAATACCTTTTTATCAAAAACCATATATCTAGCTCGAAAACATACATCTACAACATCTAATGACAGAAGAACAAAATGCCGACATTTTTACTAACTGCTCGACATAAAAAACTCACCAACAAGATGATAATCTCTCAACTTGATCCTTAACTTCAAGGAGGGTAAAAAAGGAGCTTCGTGTTCATACTTGCCTCTCTCGGTTTGCTCGGAGAGAGGCTCATCTAGATCAATGGAAGGAACTGCGCCTTCCTTTGGCCGCTCATCTATTGCTTCAGCCAACTCTTCCAAAGCTTAGGGATTCTGCCCTCTTCCAAAGCTTAGTGTAAATAAAGTGTGTTATATCTATTTTACCCTTTACACTGCCATCAGATNAATATTGTATGCCTTTCAATTAAACCTGCATAATTTGTTTTATTAAATGGATAAAAATTAATTAATTATTTTAAAACTTATATAAAAGGGCCGTCAAATCATGCATACGTAATTATATCATATACTCTAATTATTTTAAAATAAATAAATAAATATATTATCTTATTTATTCCAGATTGTGAATAAATTATCTGTATATAAAGATCATAAATTAGAAAAATTATTCCATACGGATTGGATCCGATCCTGACCGTAAATCACTTCAGAATGTATTTCGATGGACCCCACTTAAATTTTTTTTAAAAAAAAAATTGAAATAATTCTGACCGTAGATCACCGTGACACCGCATGCAGAAATGCATGCGGTGTCCGTATGCAATAATTTCTCCATAAATTAATAATGCAGACATCAAATCTATACTCCACAAACATAAAAAAAAATTAATCAAATTAAATTATTCAGAATTATGAATAAAGTATTTGTACATAATATCCGTGTATTTGGTTTTTTTTTTTCAAGAAGTTCTTCCGAAATATGTAATTTTTTGCGTCTGTACCTGCCTAAATACAGTGGTAGAAAGCTGCAATATGACCTTAAAAAAAATGTAATAATCACCATAACTTTTTGAATAGATGTTTATTTTAAAACAATTTTATATCTGCTTCTTCAAATAGTTGCAGTTGNAAAAATTAATTAATTATTTTTAAATTTATATAAAAGGGCCGTCAAATCATGCATACGTAATTATATCATATACTCTAATTATTTTATAATAAATAAATAAATCTATTCTCTTATTTATTCCAGATTGTGAATAAATTATCTGCATATAAAGATCATAAATTAGAAAAATTATTCCATGCGGATCGGAGGTGTCCGATCCTGACCGTAAATAACTTCAGGACGTATTTCGATGGCCCCACTTAATTTTTTTTTTTTAAAAAAAACTGAAATAATCCCGACGGTTAGGATCGGACACCGCATCCAGAAATGCATGCGGTATCCATATGTAATAATTTCTCCATAAATTAATAATGCAGGCATCAAATCTATACTCCCCAAACAAAAAAATAATAATTAATCAAATTAAATTATTCAGAATTATGAATAGAGTATCTGTACATAATATCCGTGTATTTGACCTTTTTTTTCAAAAAGTTCTTTCAAAATATGCATTTTTTTGCGTCTGTACCTGCCTAAATACAATGGTAAAAAGCTGCAATATGACCTTAAAAAAAATGTAATAACCGCCATAACTTTTTGAATAGGTGTTTATAGTAAAACAATTTTATATCTGTTTCTTCAAATAGTTGTAGTTGCAGTAATCATATTCTCAGTATTTTGACCAAACTAATTTAATTAATAGTTTTTTATGAGGCTTATAGGGCAATACTTTTAGGTGACAATGACATAGTATTTATCCATGGAGGTATCCACGTTAAGAAAATTAAATTTGTCCGCATGCACATTGGATGCCATCCTGCTGGACCTGACATGCATGATGCATCTCAAATGATTCATCATTTATTGACCCAAAATTATGTGAGGTGGGCCCATAAAGGGCTCTACCCACACTCTCAACTACTGCTATGGCTTTATGTAAAATTTAGTATAGATTTTATTATAGAGGATTTAATTATAAAAAAACTAATTAAGACAATTAAGAATTAATTGAAATTGATCATATTGGATCATAAATGAATCAGCTATGAATTTTTATATAAAGTTTATGNACAATTAAGAATTAATTGAAATTGATCATATTGGATCATAAATGAATCAGCTATGAATTTTTATATAAAGTTAATAAATTAGAAAATCTTATAAATTAAATATGTGAATGTGGGATAAATTATATTCTAATTTTAAAAAGTTTATAGGTTGAAATGAACATTTCTATGAGAAAATCCAATGAAACCAAATTGTTATGATCCAAATCTAATTGGATGTAGATTAATCACTTGAAGAGATCTTAAAACCTTCATGATAATACTCTTAAGTATAAGGAATTAAGATAATCATCTTAATAAGATAATCTAACGGCTAGTAGTGGGCGGGGTCTTCACTAGAAATACTTCATAAAATCAAGTGATTGACGGAGTTTACACTAAATAATTATATAAGTCTGGCCTAAGAAGGTACAAGTGTGCTAAAAATCTCAGAAGACTATGAGCCTCAAAAGATTCAATTACATCAAAAGTCTTAGAAGGCACGAGTCTTGAAAGACAAAAATCTTAATACACGCTCAAATGACATGAGCCTTAAAGGTACATGATTTTTTCTTTATGCAAATAACATATGCTAATCTGGGGGGAGACGGNTTGTTATGATCCAAATCTAATTGGATGTAGATTAATCACTTGAAGAGATCTTAAAACCTTCATGATAATACTATTAAGTATGAGGAATTAAGATAATCTAACAGCTAGTAGTGGGCGGAGTCCTCACTGGAAAGACTTCATTAAAATCAAGTAGTTGACGGAGTTTACACTAAATAATTATATAAGTCTGGCCTAAGAAGGTACAAGTGTACTAAAAATCTCAGAAGATTATGAGCCTCAAAAGATTCAATTACATCAAAAGTCTCAGAAGTCACGAGTCTTGGAAGACAAAAATCTTAACACCCGACAAATTTCGGATGGTACAAGTACATCAAATGCCTCGGAAGGCACGTACCTAAAAAAACACAAACCTCGAATGACATGAGCCTTAAAGGTACATGATTTTTCTTTATACAAATAACATATGCTAACTTTGGGGGAGACGGATTTTGCACAATCATCAACGTTAGCAGCGGTAGTGACCCTTGTTCATCGTTGTACATTTTGTCTTCATCTTCATCTAATTTAGCACGTTGTGGTCATCGCTTTGCAACGTCCTATGCCTATCCAAATTTTCTTGCGACATCTCTAATTTTATATTTGGAAGCACATAAGTACTATTTAAAAGTAAACCAGAGATGCCTAATTATATATATATATATATAT
>JXCR01123394.1:228191-240816 GCA_002079205.1 Phalaenopsis hybrid cultivar | reverse complement strand
GGGAAATGATTGATGTTGGGTTAGAACATAATTTAATTTTTTTTCAATTAAAAATTATTTATTTACTATAATTTTTTAATGGGCATTTACATATATATATGCAAACCGCATAATTCCTATATATTTATTTATTTATCACTTCAAACTTTCATATTTACCTACATAACTTTCAGCCATGACTTATTGGACTGGCTCCGTCGTGGGGACCTGCCTCGCCGTCGAGACTTACTGACCTACAGAACTTGCGGCACAACCCGATGACCCATCTGTTGCTGGCCGCAGCCGTCCACTGCTGACGATCATCGATTCTGCTGCCACCCCTCACCGGCCACCGACAGTCATCCACCGATAGCCGTTGCTTCTGTCGCCGCCACCAACAAAATAATCCCATTATACGTGGAGCAAAGGAAGTATGAATGTGGGGCAACTGCGAAGACTATAAGACACATGACAACTGGGCTATTTAACTTTTCTTATATACTTATAACTAAAAAATTACACACANATAAAACAAATTATGCAGGTTTAATTGAAAGGCATACAATATTTATGATTATTTAATTAAAGATTTTTTTTTCTTTTTTTGTCTAATTTTTGTAGAGATAAGAGATGGCGACTTATGTGGTGAAAGGAGAATTAATACTCATCAAACCAATGAAATCTTATAAAAATGGAAGATTTACAAAGATACCACTCAATTCTTATGTATTTTCGTGTCCAACACCTGTTTATTGATAGTTGTCCCTACAGATTTAGAAAAATGCATTTTATAAATTGAAATTTATAGGAATCATGCTAAGAATATCCAGATATTGGTAGATCTAAAATTAAAAATTAAATAAAATAACATATTAATATAATGTATTTTAGTATGTTACATAAAGTAATATTTAATTTTCTAACTTTAATGTGATATGTTAGGATTTTTAATTTATAAAACCCAACTTGTTGACCCAAAATTCATAAAAATTAAATGATCAAGATCTTTGAATTTATGATTTTCACATACTCATAAATGAGATATATGTACTTGTACTCGTGATCATAGAATTCAATTTGAAGAGATAGAATTTCTCTCTTTAATCATTATTTCTTTTTGTACTTTTCGATTGAGAGAAAAGATACATTTTCTCTTCTAAGGAGAGAGAGGACCCTTGTCTTATTTATAAGAGAAAAAATAATTCTCTTTGGGAAGAAACACAATATTTCTCTTAATTATTCATTATTAACCACCATCTATTATGTTGATTATTGACCAATAAGATTTAAGATAATTTAATTAATTAATTAAAGCGAAAGAATATGATGTCTTTTGGGAAGATACATGACTCTTCATTTAAGATAATTGAATTAATTAATTAAAGTGAAATGATGCGGTGTCTATTGGGAAGAGACATGATCCTCTTCTTTTTAGTTAATGAATTAATATTAAAATAAATGACAGTGGGCAACATAGATAAAAAACTAACACGATATATTTACAACAATTCAAATATGAAAGTTTAATATTTTAGTTATCCCATATGACATATTAACAAATAAGTAGATAACCAAACTAGGTTATCAAAATTTAGGAAAATTACACACAGTTCACACAAAATTTTTGTTTTTACATATGGATCCTCTAAAGTTTGGTATTTATATTTATAATATTTTATTGTCATAAACTATACAAAGAAAAGTTTGTTTCACTATTTAAAAACTTAATAATAAACATATTTTAATGTCATAATAAAGATTTGA
The DNA here is from genome assembly GCA_002079205.1 of Phalaenopsis hybrid cultivar. NCBI lineage: Eukaryota > Viridiplantae > Streptophyta > Magnoliopsida > Asparagales > Orchidaceae > Phalaenopsis > Phalaenopsis hybrid cultivar. The sequence continues at coordinate 239,073 of JXCR01123394.1, read as the reverse complement.
GTGTTATGTGTGTTATTTTGACCCTCAATTATTGAACTAAGGTAAAAGGGCACTTTTGTAATATGGTACCGCTCACCTACCACATGTCACATACTGCTCACCTACCTCTCACCTACCACTCTCTTACTTCTATAAATAGAAAGGGTGTGAGACTTAGGAGAGCAAGGGAAGAGATCTTAAGCTACCACGAAGGAGAAACAAGGTAAGAGAACTTAAGCTACCACAAAGGAGGAGAATAAAGAGAGCTAGAGAGGAGGAGAGCATCTTGAGGCCTTGTATCAAGGTGTCGTTTGAGAGGGAGACCACAGAAGGTAGATGAGGGCTCATCTCTATGTATAAGCTATTTATTCTCCATTTATTTTGCCTTAGTGAACTATTTGATTGATTCCCTCCCGTGGACGTAGATCCAGTTGGATCGAACCAAATAAATGATCTGTGTTTGCTTATGTTCTTTGCATCTTATTTCTATGTCAGGAAGTAGATATCTCACAACAATTGGCACCGTCTGTGGGAAGATCCATACTTCTTGGCTAGAGGTGTCCGTGTAAAGGTGTTCGCGGCCAGCGATGAAGAAGAGGAGTTCGACATTCACGAACAGAGAAGCAAATAGATCGCGTCGCAGACAACCCAATTGCGACAGATTTGGTGAATAGTGGAAGTTTTGATCGACTGGATTCGCACCTTAGGTTGTGCGGTTCAACGAGACGGAGGAGGAACAGTTCACGAGCGAGGGTCGAAAATTTGTGATAGGGCTGCCAGCAGAGGATTTCAGAGCAGGAGTTCGGACTTGCGAGCAGCTCGGCCAGAGGGAAGAGACGGAGATCGCGCAGAGAAGGGTCCGGGGAGTTCCCAATTCGGGAGTTCGCGAAGCAGGAGGAACTGAGCAGTTTGGCGAGGCGCGACGACTCTGGAGAGGCAGTTATTCTCGTGCGAAAGGCAGAGGAAGAATTCATGATTTGTTCCGCTGGACGCAGAGGAGTGCATGCGGGAAGGAGGANTATAAATAGAGTCATACCCCCTTCATGAAAGGAGACTAATACCTAAGTTTGAAGGAGGATCGGGAAGAGAATGAGCTGAAGTGATCTAGTGTTCAATGTTGAAGATACGGTGAGCAAATCCCATTGTCGCCAGCCACTGTCAAACACTGCCAGCCACGGCTTGTCAGCCATCGTCAACGACCCCTATATTTATTACAACGAATCCCCTCGCACAATGATGACATGCACTTCAGAATCCTAACATACGTTGTATAGGAACGAGCTCTTTGTGGAACAATGACCAATTTTACAGAGTAACAAAGCATTGTTCAGAGTGGCAACTAATGTTGCGAGTAATAAAGTATTGTTTTGAGTAACAACCAATGTCCATAGCATTCTATAAAGCAGCGTGACGTAATGAACATCGCGTAGTGACACTTCGAAAAAGTTGTACCGTTCTGACAACTACAACCACTCCCAACCGTTGTGCGAAGAGCTCTCTTGCATACTTACATCGTAACTGTGTGACCTTTTCCCACATGTGGGACAAGAACCTCTACCTGTACTCATAATGCTATAGTGGATTCTTTCTAGTTGTGTTAGACCCTATGATTTTTTTTCCTTTCTAGGACTGACACGTAAAATTTGTTGATACACTACTTGTCACTTTTATTCCCTCAGTATGTACTGATAAAACTAAGGCGATAATTTGTTACTCCGTCTCTGCCTCTGCTAAATCTCTAACACATCAGATGCCAGGACTAAATCCCAGAACTGGGCTATGGGAGCTTATATGTCATTTTCATTATTTGGCACGANCATAAGAATCATGAAGCTTTTATGTGAAATATATATATATATTAGTCATCTCTGGTTTGCTTTTAAATAGTACTTATGTGCTTCCAAAAATAAAATTAGAGATGTCGCAATAAAATTTGGATAGGCATGGGACGTTGCAAAGCGATGACTACAAGGTGCTAAATTAGATGAAGATGAAGACAAAATGTACAACGATGAACAAGGGTCACTTCCGCTGCTAACGTTGATGATTGTGCAAAATTCCGTCTCCCCCAAGGTTAGCTTATGCTATTTGCATATAGAAAAATCATGTACATTTCAGGCTCATGTCATTTGAGGATCGTGTTTTTTTAGGTATGTGCTTTCTGAGCCATTTGATGTACTTGTACCATCCGAAATTTGTCGCGTACTAAGATTTTTGTCTTTCAAGACTTGTGTCTTCTGAGGCTTTTGATGTAATTGAATCTTTTGAGGCTGATAGTCTTCTGATATTTTTAGTACACTTGTACCTTCTTAGGCCAGACTTATATAATTATTTGGTGTAAACTCTGTCAGCCACTTGATTTTATGAAGTCTTTCTTTTGAGGACCCCGCCCACTACTAGCCGTTAGATTATCTTAATTCCTCATACTTAAAAGTATTATAATGAAGGTTTTAAGATCTCTTCAAGTGATTAATCTACATCCAATTAGATTTGGATCATAACAATTTGGTTTCATTGGATTTTCTTATAGAAATGTTCATTCAACCTATAAACTTTATATAAAAATTCATAGCTGATTCATTTATGATCCAATATGATCAATTTCAATTAATTCTAAATTGTCTTACTTAGTTTTTTTATAATTAAATCCTCTATAATAAAATCTATACTAAATTTTACATAAAAGCATAGTAGTAGTTGAGAGTGTGGGTAGAGCCCTTTTTGGGCCCACCCCACATAATTTTGGGTCAATAAATGATGAATCATTTGAGATGCATCATGCGTGTCAGGTCCAGCAGGATGGCATCCAATGTGCATGCGGACAAATTTAATTTTCTTAACGTGGATACTTCCATGGATAAATACTATGTCATTGTCACCTAAAAGTATTGCCTTATAAGCCTCATAAAAAAACTATTAATTAAATTAGTTTGGTCAAAATACTGGGAATATGATTAGTGCAACTGCAGTTGTTTGAAGAAGCAGATATAAAATTGTTTTAAAATAAACACCTATTCAAAAAGTTATGGTGGTCATTACATTTTTTTTAAAGGTCATATTGCAGTTTTCTACCACTGTATTTAGGCAGGTACAAACGTAAAAAAATGCATATTTCGGAAGAACTTTTTGAAAAGAAAGACCAAATACACGGATATTATGTACATATTCTTTATTCATAATCCTGAATAATTTAATTTGATTAATTATTTTTTATGACATTTATATGCACATATTTTATTCACAATCCTGAATAATTAAGGGAATAAAAATTTTTATTCATTTTAAAATAATTAGAGTATATGATATAATTAGGCATGCATGATTTGATGGTCCTTTTATATAATTTTGAAAATAATTAATTAATTTTTATCCTTTTAATAAAACAAATTATGCAGGTTTAATTGAAAGGCATACAATATTTATGATTATTTAATTAAAGATTTTTTTTTTCTTTTTTTGTCTAATTTTTGTAGAGATAAGAGATGGCGACTTATGTGGTGAAAGGAGAATTAATACTCATCAAACCAATGAAATCTTATAAAAATGGAAGATTTACAAAGATACCACTCAATTCTTATGTATTTTCGTATCCAACACCTGTTTATTGATAGTTTATGGGAATCATGCTAAGAATATCCAGATATTGGTAGACCTAAAAATTTAAAATTTTAAATTAAATAAAATAACATATGAATATAATGTATTTTAGTATGTTACATAAAGTAATATTTAATTTTCTAAATTTAATGCGATATGTTTGGATTTTTAATTTATAAAATCCAACTTCATGACCCAAAATTCATAAAAATTAAATGACCAAGATCTTTGAATTTATGATTTTCACATACTCATAAATGAGATATATGTACTTGTATTCATGATCATAAAATTCAATTTGAAGAGATATAATTTCTCTCTTTAATCATTATTTTTTTCTGTACTTTCCGATCAAGAGAAAATATACATTTCCTCTTCTAAGGAGAGAGATGACTCTTTTATTATTTATAAGAGAAAAGATAAGTCTCTTGGGAAGAGACACAATCATTCTTTTAATTATCCCTTATTAACCACCATCTATCGTGATTATTGACCAATAAAATTTAAAATAATTTAATTAATTAATTAAAGTGAAAGAATATGATGTCTTTTGGGAAGAGACATGACTCTTCATTTAGGATAATTGAATTAATTAATTAAAGCGAAAGATGCGGTGTCTATTGGGAAGAGACACGACCCTCTTCTTTTTAGTTAATGAATTACTATTAAAATAAATGACATGGGCCACATAAATAAAAAACTAACACGATATATTTACAACAATTCAAATATGAAAGTTTAATATTTTAGTTATCCCAGATGACATATTTAACAGATAAGTAGATAACCAATCTAGGTTATCAAAATTTAGGAAAATTTACACATAGTTCACACAATTTTTTTTGTATTTACATATGAATCCTTTAAAGTTTGGTATTTATATTTATATTATTTTAGTGTCATAAACTATAAAAAGAAAAGTTTATTTGACTATTTAAAAACTTAGTAATAATCATATTTTAATGTGATAATAAAGATTTGAGTGTTATGTATGTAAATATTAAAATTTTAGTTGTTAGCCATGTAAATACATAAGAATCATGAAGCTTTTATGTGAAGATGTGGTAATAGTTAATTTAATATATAAATACATTAAAAGCAGTAATTTCTCTTATATTAGATTAATATAATAACAGAAAAAATTATAGAGGATTAATGGCTTAATAATTTTGCGTCGTGTGTTTGTCAAACATCAATAATTAGGGAGATGATTGAGGTTGGGTTAGAACATAATTTAAATTTTTTTTCAATTATAAATTATTTATTTACTATAATTTTTTTATGGGCATTTAAATATATATGCAAATCACATAATTCCTATATATTTACTTATTCATCACTTCAAACTTTCATATTTACCTACATAACTTTCAGCCATGGCTTATTGGACCGGCTCCGTCGTGGGGACCTGCCTCGCCGTCGAGACCCACCTGACCTGTAGAACTTGCGGCACAACCCAATGACCCATCTGCTGCTGGCCGCTGCCGTCCACTGCCGACGGTCATCAATTCCGCTGCCAGCCCTCACCGGCCACCGATAGTCATTGCTTCCGTGGCTGCCGCGAGCAAAATAATCCCATTATATGTGGAGCAAAGGAAGTTTGAATGTGGGACAACTGCGAAGACTATAAGACACATGCCAACTGGGCTATTTAACTTTTCTTATATACTTATAAATAAATAAATACACACACATTTATGTATATAGGTATATATATTTAACAATAGAAACAAAAAATATATATATCAAGAATCCAAGGTTACAGAATTTTCGGACGATGAAGCTAGGCTAACAAATTTTCATCATAGGACACAAATTTTGGGATATGACATGAATCTCGGGATAATTTTCTTAGCAAGAAACATTCTTACTCAGATAAAAGCTACATGTAGAAACACAAGAAGTTTTTATGTGGAAAAATCGGAAAGAGAAAAAGACATGGGGCTTAGCCCAAGTAGAAATAATTTACTATTTCTTTATATGCACAGATAGAGGTCCCGCAGATGAGAAATGATTACACAGCCGCGACATCACCTGACGCTTTGGACACACTCTGCAATGGAACATGTCTAACATGTCAGACCTGCAACACGACTCGATGATTCACAATCGTCACTTACTACCACATGCTGTCCACTATCGGTTATCGCCTTCGCCTCCCCCATTAAAATAATCTCATTATACGTGAAGCCAAGGAGGTTTGAACCCGGAGCGGTCGGGAAGTCAACGAAGCACATGCAAACTCAACCACACAGCTTTACTTATAGAGATATACTTCTAATATATATTTAAAAAAAAAAGAAAGAGAAGAAAAATATCAAGAATTCAAAATTCTAGTAATTTTTAATAATGAAGCTAGCCTCGCCCAAAAATGACAGGTAATTGATATGTCAAAAACAAATTTTCATCATCTGACACTAATCTCGGGAAAGTTTTTTAGCAAGAAACATTCAAATTCAGATGAAAAAACATTCAAAACTCTGATTCCAAAAACTTACAATCAAGATGACCTACTCGACGAGATGAACTCAATGAAACCAACCTTGACCCTATCCGAGCCATATCAAGCCTAGAACAAGTCATTAAACCATTTTAAGAAGATTCTTGCTCCCAATTAAACTAACAAATGGTTTCTAAATATGACAATCTTACAGTTAAATTGAGTGTTTTAATGAGATGAATCTAACGAGTACAAGATCATTCAATTCTGACACTATTAATACACTCAAATGTCCCAACTTATTGTCCAATCAAAGGGATCTCCTTGGGTAGTTCAACGGAGTGGTTCATATTCTTTTCTTATTTTTTGGAATGTCTCTCTTATACTCTATAAATAGAGTCATATCCCCTTCATGAAAGGGGATTAATACCTAAGTTTGAACGAGGATCAGGAAGAGAATGAGCTGAAGTAATCTAGTGTTTGATGTTGAAGATACAGTGAACACTTCCCATTGTCGCCAGCCGCTGTCGAACACTTCCAACCACGGCTTGTCAGCCATCGTCAACGACCCCTATATTCATTACAATGAATCCCCTTGCGCAACGATGACATGCACTTCAGAATCCTGACATACGTTGTATAGGAACGAGTCACTTTGCGGAACAATGACCAATTTTACGGAGTAACAAAGCATTGTTCAGAGTATCAACTAATGTTGCGGAGTAATAAAATATTGCTTTGAGTAACAACCAATGTCACAGAACATTCTACAAAGCAGTGTGACGTAACAAACATCGCGCAGCGACACTTCAAAGAAGATGTACCGAAGTTCTGACAACTACAACCACTCTCAACCGTTGTGCGAAGAGCTCTCCTGCATACTTACATTGTAACTGTGTAACCTTTTCTCGCATGTGTGACAAGAACCTATACCTGTACTCATCACGCTCTAGTGGATTATTTCTAATTGGGTTAGACTCTATGATTTTTTTTCTTTTCAGGTTCAACATGTAAAAATTTTTTATATTCTACCGTACACTTTTATTCTCTGAGTGTGTATTGAATTTTCGTATAAAATTACACATATCAGATGCCAGGACTAAAAATGAATAATGTATTATATTTATGATAAAATATATTAAAAAAATGTTAAATCCCGGCATGAATAAATTTTGTGGATAAGATCCAATTTATCTCCAAAATAAATGGAGCTGGGCTATGCGAGCTTATATGTCATTTTCATACTTTGGCACGATGCAGGCTGCGTAATAGTATATCCATTTTCCGATTATAAAGGTATACATATACACCAATGGCCTCATGGGATCATGGACGGCTATGATTACTCACGTCCAACTCGAATTTTGGACGGATGTTAAGCCGCCACGTCATTATTACCTATATTTTATTTCTGTGCTGAAATGAAAAGAATTTTATCAAGACAATCGGCCATAAATCATAGCACGATTTAAATACAATGTAATACCCCAATTTAAGTGTTGCAAAATAAGAATGGGAGGAAATATTAAAATAAATCTCAATAATTCTTGAACCCAAAAGGGGCAAATAAACATACATCAAACATTGGAGGGATAGGCCTCAGCCAACATAGAAAAATTTGCGGACGTAAGATGTTTGAAGAGCTGTGTACATTAGAGGTTATTCAGAGGGTATTTGGGGGTTATATGTAAGTTACAGAGATGTTACAGGAGGGTATAAGACTGATATAACCCTCCAATATCCTCTGAATAGCCTCCAATGTACGCAACTCCACAAACATCTTACATATGTACTTTTTTCTCCAGCCAACCACGCAGATGTTAGCTACTGGTGCAATAAGCTGACAATTAAAGGTTTTAAAATATATTTTTATCAGATACTTTTTTTCATATATATATATATATATATATAGATTTTTTATTCGATTCTTATGTATAAATTAAATAAAAAAAGATTTGATCTCAAAAAATAGGGAGGTACCATGATCATCCACATTTATCGAAAGGGTGGTTACATTTCAAATACAGTTTAAATTATACATGAAATCTAAGGTATCTTCAATCTCTCGAAGAATTTACTTTGTCTTCTCCCGATTCGAGTATTATAATTAATATTATCTTAGTAACACAATATATTTGGAGTTTTTAGAAAAGTTTGTTGTTCGCAAACAACTCGTGTTCGGCTCTTTAAGTAGCTCATGTTAGAATCATTCATTAAGTAAGCGAGACAAACACAAATAAATTGTTATGCTAGAATTATAAGTGAGTCAAACACGAACAACCCTTTGTTTGATGTGTTTAGCTCGTTTTACCTTGAAATAAAGAGATTTGTTTTTTTTATATAATAATATATTAAATATATTTATATTTAATTTTAAATCATAACAGTTCATGTGGTCATGTGTCTTTTATTGCACACAATTTATGCAGATTCAAATCTAATACCCTTAATATTTTTCTTTTCTAATTAGTATAAACGGATCAATTTGGAGCCGAACACAAGCAAATTTCGAACGAGCCGAGCTTGAGCTTGGTGATTTTTTTCAAACTTCATCTCTAGCAACGCTTTTGACGGTTGACTCGACCGATGAGTGAGTTGATCTTCCTGAGCGAGTTAATTTTTTTGGAGAATTGTTGAGTTGCCTTGATCAAACATCTATGTGATTATCATTATTAGCAAACCACTTGGTCGGGTTCGCTACTAAGAATATGAATTGTTGAGTTGATTTTTTTGAGAAAATTGTTGAGTTTTCATGCACTTGTGCATGCCATTTATTCTTAAAAAAAAAAAATTGAACCAATAGACTTTTTCTTCATTCATTAGACATTTATTTAGTTTTTAAAATAATATTAAAAATTTTAGCAAGCCATATTTTTTTTTGATGTCTGAGATGTTTTCACACTTCTATTGGAATACTATTAGCTCCTGCTGCTTTTCCATGCTACTTTTTCTTTAAAGTTTCCTCAACTTCTATTTTCTTGATGGGACGATAAAAATAAAAAAAATTAGTTATTATTTATAATATTAAGATTATGAAATTTACTCTTATTGTCATAATCTTCTTTCAAAATTTTATTAAAATATCTCATATAACTATATTGAATATTCTTATCCAAGAAAATCACTTTTTTTTCTTATTTTCATTTTTAAAATACTTGACATGAACTAAAATTTTTAATTTTCTTATCTCTTCACTTGATTGATTTATACATTTATCTTTCCACATTTTTAGTATCTACTTTATTATAAAAATCAATAAAAATAAAATTTTTAGCATCATCAAATGTTCTTGTAGACTCCATATGANATATATATATATATATATATATATATATATATATATATATATATATATATATATATATATATTAATTTTCAAAATATTTACATCCAATCTAATTTTTACAACAATTTTTTTTTTTTTGCACGTTATTATTCCACTACTAAATTATTTTATTCATAAAATTTTTTTCTTTTGATTTTTCAAACACACATCTTTTATAACTTTCTTAAAAGTACTCATTTATTTTATCCCATATAATATTAGATTCTCCATGAACATCTCAAATTTTAAGATCTTAAAGTTTACTCATAAACATAATTTTATTTGTGTATTTTAGTTGCCTCAATCTAGTTCTAAGAAAATATTTAACTATATTTTTTTTATCTTCAAACTGTTCATTCTAAAAATTAAAACTAATAATCGATGTTAATTACTTAAACTTGTAGTTGGAATGATCTTACAATATTTGTAATCACAACGATCTATTTTTATTATAATAAAATAATCAATTTATATTTTTAGATCCATTCTTATAAACGATAATATGTTAATGTATTTGGTTTCTTGATTGCATAAGATATTTATCTTTCTACAAATCATAATATCTACAAATTTCAATAATATAAATGTAAGGGTGCATATATTTCAAGTTTACATTCTAATATTAGTTCAATTGACTAATTGCTTCATATGCGTTCGTCCATAATATGAGAATCATTACTTATTTAACAATACAAACTAACATCGGTGCAACGAAGTGTGTCACTTTCAGATGATACACTAACATTGACACAATGATTTAAGAGATTCATATCATAATTTTTTAATAAATATTTTTACATTAGTTGTATACCACTTAATGCATCCCTCCATTTTTCTCATCCAATANAGTGTGGGTCCGGTGAATTTAGTATGTTTTCAGTGCCAATTAAAGCTACTCCAACGGGGCATGAGAAACGGACTCTGCTGATTGGAGGGATGTCGGGACCCACCACGTTGCCCGTCTCACACGTAAGTAGAGAGAGAAGGCGACTGATCCGCATCAAACGGGTCGGATTTCCCAATCGGCGTCCAAACTTATCTCACCCGCAGCTACTTATCAGTTATCACACACACTTTCTTTATTTTACTAACCTCCCCCTTTATGTTCTTTCATGAACTGATTTTATATTATATTTAACAAGAAACCTAATTTAATTAAACTACTTGTATTATTTTAACTAAATATCTACATCACTCTATTTTTTTTTATAATGATGATTATGGCCACATGCATGTATGCATGTGCATGCATGACATGCATGTATGCATGTGCATGTCTAAAAAAAAAATTTTTTAAAATGACTATAGTTCCAAAGTATTTTCACTAGTTATGTTTTAAGAAAAATGTATATGGAGGGATAAAATAGAAAGTTTACATGTATGAATACCATGCAATACATGCATTTATATATTAAATGTCTAAAATACTTTAATGTTATAATTATATTCAGATATGCAAAAAAGTTTTTTTTTTAATTTATTAGTATTAATAAAATTACTAATATGATATTAAAAATTAATTTTTTTTTATTTTTCAATAT
>JXCR01123394.1:195142-208239 GCA_002079205.1 Phalaenopsis hybrid cultivar | reverse complement strand
ACATTCCATGTATTTAGTTTTAGTTCTACTTAAATGAAGGCCTTTAGACTCCAATGTAGACATCCATAATTCAAGTTTTTCCTGGGCTTTTTCTCTAGTCTTATCCACTAGAAGAATATCATCAACAAAAAAGTATACACCAAGGTACATCCTCCTTCCAGTAAGACCATCCATAACTNATAAGTCTTTTGGAACGTAAACAAATGAAAGAAATTTCTTATGCATCTATTGTTGGAAGCTTAATGTATGCTAAGGCTTGTACCAAGCCATGCATTAGCTTTGTTGTCGGGATGCTGGGCAGGTATTAAAGTAATCCAGGAATAGATTATTGGAAAACTGCAAAGAAAGTTTTGAGGTACCTGCAAGGAATAAATGACCACATGCTCACTTATAGAAGATCTAATGATCTTGAAGTGATAGGATATTCATATTCAGATTTTGTTGGTTGTGTTAATACCAGAAAATTAACATTTGGCTATCTGTTCCTTTTGGCTGAATAAGCAATCTCATGGAAAAGTGCGAAGCAGTCCATCATTGCTGCATACGCTGTGGAAGCTGAATTGATGGCATACTTCGAAGCTACAATTCAGGGATTATGGCTGCAGAATTTTATTTAAGGACTTGAAATTGTCGACAGTATTGCCAAGCCGCTGAAAATTTACTGTGATAACTCTGCAGCTGTCTTTCTTTCTAAAAACGACAAGTATTCCAAAGGTGTTAAACATATGGAATTAAAGTACCTTGTCATTAAAGAAGAAGTTCAAAAAAATGAGGCGTCAATTGAGCATATTAGCTAAAATCTTATGATTGCGGATCCATTAACGAAAGTGTTGCCACCACAGATATTTAACGAACATGTTGTGAGAATGGGCATTACCGAAACCCTTTATTAATTTTTATGTTTAATGCTCTTTATGTTTTACACTTTGAGCTCAATTTATTGTTGTTTCTGATATTTATGTATATTATTTTTATCGCTAGTGTACACTTTATGTTGTGTGATGTTTAACAAGATTTGTCTTTTAATAGACATTATGAGACCATGAAGTTATTTCTCATTATGTTAAGTATGCAATTGATATTGTGATACATTGAAGGAACTGTGTCCATAAATTGATACATAACCGCCATGATTCATATTAATTTCATATTTATTGATAATTTATTATTTGACTAATATAAAGAAGGATTTTAACTTACATTTTATGCAGTATATTATGCATTATTAAGTATTACGTGGGTCAAGTGAGAGAATGTTAGTTTTTTATTTATGTGACCGACTGTCATTTATTTTAATAATAATTCATTAACTAAAAAAGAAGGGTCATGTTTTTTTCCCAATAAACACCGCATCCTTTCGCTTTAATTAATTAATTTAATTATCCTAAATGAAGAGTTATGTCTCTTCCTAAAAGACATCATATTCTTTCGGTTTAATTAATTAATTAAATTATCATAAATTCTATTGGTCAATAATGATGGATGATGATTAATAATGGATAATTAAGAGAAAGGTTGTGTCTCTTCCCAAAAGACTTATATTTTCTCTTATAAATAAGAGAAAGGTAATCTCTCTCCTAAGAAGAAAAATATTTTTTCTCTCCATCGGAAAGTACAGAAAGAAATAAGGATTAGAGAGAGATATTTTATCTCTTCATATTGAATTCTGCGATCATGAATACAGGTACGTATATCTAATTTATTGGTATGTGAAAATCATAAATTCAAAAATCTTGGTCATTTAATTTTATTAATTTTGGCTTATAAAGTTGGATTTTATAAATTTAAAAATCCTAACAAATACTTTTAATTGAATACAAATCTTTGTAATCTTGTAGTCAATTAAATCTCTTAAAAATATTACTCATCAATATATATATAAGGAGAACACTTTTTTGTGCTTGAAAGCATAAGTATATTAATTATGAATAAAATAAAATAAAAAAAAAACCTTAGATGTGAAGGTTAATAAGTTTAAAGAGAAAAAAAAAGGAAAAGATTTTTTTACATACCAACCATTCAAAATATTAAATATAATACTTTAACAGCTCAAATTTAAAGAATTTGCTTGAGATCAATTTTATTTTTTATTTTAATTTAATTTTTTTTTCTATTTTTAAAACATATTTATGAGATGCGTTATACATATTGTTTTTAAAAATAAGTCAACAAAATTTTCAAAACACTCAAACCAACANTATATATATATATATATACAATGCATTTGGCTAAATATTACATCAGGACTACGCAAGTAGAATTAATGTGCATAGCTAATGAAATCACGCCACGACACCCCGCGCGATAGATAAAAAAAAACGGCGCAGTAACACGGGTAATATTCCCCCCTGTACTATTCTTGTATTATTGTGTGTTATTCATGTGTTATTGTGTGTTATTCATGTGTTATTACTGTGTTATTGTGTTATTATAACACCAAGAATATTTTCAGGACACAATAACACATGAATAGCACACAATAGCACCTGAATAATACGAGGAATATTCTCGATAGAGAAAAAAATGTCGCAGTAACACAGGAATATTCTCCCCCGTGTTATTCATGTGTTATTGTGTTATTCATGTGTTATTGATGTGTTATTATGTTATTATAACACCAAGAATATTCTCATAACACAATAACACATAATAACACATGAATAACACGGGGGGAAAGATTCTTCGTGTTACTGCGTTGTTTTTTTCTCTGTTGCACAGGGTGTCGTGGCGTGATTTCATTGGCTACGCATGTTACTATACGTGCATAATACTGATGTAATATTTTTTCGTGACACAGGCCTTTCAAATGTGGTCCCCAATTGCCGGACATGTGGTTGCGGANACCAACAGTTAGGAATTTTGAATATTTTTAAAAATAATCATATCTCAATCAAATATATCAAATAAGTGCTATGTCAAATCAAAACATAAACAAAACAAAATAAAAACCAAAAATAAAAAATAAAACTCAGCAATCTTATTTTTTTCTTCACAATTACCTTCCTAAATTCACTCATGAAATTGTTGGGCAGTTAAATCTAATATTAAAATTTTAGATGATTAATATGTAAAATTTTATATATACATATATATATATATAATGAATACAATGCATTTGGCTGTGACACAGGCCTTTCAAATGTGGTCCCCAATTGCCGGACATGTGGTTGCGGCGGCTCCTCCTTACTAATAGGAAGAGTTTTAACTCAAAATAGAATTTTTAATGGTAAGAGATAAAGCGATTGGAGAAGGGAGAATGCAAGTTGGGCCCACTAAACCATATATCATTTGGAATTATCTTAATGAGATGTCTTTTAGCAATAAGCTTTGAAATTAAAAAATTATTANTAAATCATATATCATTTGGAATTATCTTAATGAGATGTCTTTTAGCAATAAGCTTTGAAATTAAAAAATTATGCAGGTTCAAGCCACCTCATATGATATTAAAACACTGACTGCTATGTTCTATAAAATTGACCACAATTTTAATATAAATAATAAAATTTTGGACTTGTATGCAAAGATAGAGAGCAAAATCAAGCAAACAGCTCTTGATTACATCCATCTAGTCAGCTTTGATTCTAAATAATTTATATTTGTGGTGAAAACTTTGTATTGCCAAAATGAATAATCTAAAAAATGTCTAGTATTTCTACTTAATTCCTATGAGTCATTATCACACATGATGGGATCACTTCCAACAATTATTGAGGATTGTCTCAATAAAAATCAAGTAGATCTCAACAAAAATAAAGAACAATAAGAATAACCAAGCAAGCTATATACTGTTACCCCAATGCCCAAGGACTTATTAGTATTATGATTGGGTATAACAAGTAGGGATGAAGGGAGAGGTTGCTATTGTTGTATTTGAGATTTTGGGTTAGGGTTAGGGCTTGGGAGAAATCGCCCACCTCTCGACATGCAGGTGCTCATGTTTTATGTCTTTGTTTGACTTGTGTGGTGTTGTATTGATTTGATTAGCGATTTATGAATATTTTGAGCGCTAATTTATGTAGAAAATCATTTTGGATCGTATCACATACTAGTCCAAAATATTTGTAGACCATTCTAAACAAAGAATATCTTTTCACATCTTTTAAAATGATATGAAATGGTCTATAGAGTATCTTTCATGATGTCATTATTATTTTTTAATAACAAAAGTTAGCATGAATTGTGAAACATTTGTAATAAACACAACATAATACAATCAAAAGGCTCAACAAGCAATTCAGAAACAACTTCAAGCAAATGCTAACTTTAAATACAAACTTTATGGGGGGATTTACATACATACCGCACAATTCTTACATATTTACATATTCAACAACTAAATTTTGAGATTCAGTCGTAATCACATCAAAACATATGCAAGAAATGATGAATGTCGTTAGAAATATTTATGTGATATTGACAATTTAGGTTTTATACAAGTAAATATTAAAATTCAGCTGTTGAATGCATAAATAAATAAGAATTGTGTGATATGTAAGACCAACGTAAACTCCCAATATGTAATATCTTTAATAAACTAGTGGCTAGTAGAAAAATCTAAAAAAAAAATCATTAAATGAATTAATGCAATAGAATTAAAAATAACTCCTAAACAAGCAGATAGCACTAAATTTTACAACTAGAAGAGGAGAGTGTTTACATTTTATGATTTTGTTTGCATGAAATGTAAGCAGAGAGCAATGGCAATGAGAACAAAGATAAAACTGCTATTACTTGCAAATTCTAAAATTAAAGAATCTAAATTGGATGAAGGAATGAATAGATTTACGTTGATTTCACAAACTGATGAAATACAAAAAGTAAATATATAAATATATATATACACATTATTAGAAATATGGTTGTGACAATTATGATGGGAAAGAATGGCAACTATGGCACAGACATTGAAATAAAACAAAAATGTGAAATTTCAGCATTTTGGGGAGAAAGGTAGAGGGCCTTCGCATTCCTCTCATTGTTAATTTCTCGCATTTTTTTACCTGCTCCTTAAATGTTAGGTTGATGTATTTCTTTCCGAGGCCGTGATGAAGCCAAGTACTGCAAAGTATATGGTGTTAAGTATAATCAGAGGGAAACTAAAGATCAAAAGCAAAGAGATCCTCCATGGTCAACCCAACGATGAAATCTCTCCGAAAATTCACCAATATCAATATTCTGATCACCAACCCTCGACTGCTCCACTTCTGTAACTGTTCCATTCTGTGGAAGTACACAATAGCAATGGAATGTAGCGATATATTAAAAATCACAGAACATTGATTAGAAGCAAGATATTATAACAAGCATATGCTAATAATTTTTAGGGTCCTGTAAACAATATGTTGTAAATTTTGCATAGGAAAAATTCAAGGCAACAGTTTCAGAGCAAAGCAAATTAAAGGCATCCACTATAAAGGTTAATTTGGTGCCATTAAAAAATTGAAAGTCATTTCTGATTTTCTCCATACCCCGGCAATTTTATCAACTACCTAGTGCACAGCTAACTGACCAAAACAGCAAATTTCAAGAAGTAGAAGACAAACCTTGCAGCTAGATCCATCCCAACTTAAATTTGAAGGTGTTTCAGCATTCAACTCAATAATCACATTTTCACTGGAAAGTTTCTCCACAGGAGAATTAATAAGTGATGACCTGCCAGAACAAAATCAGATTAAATGAGTAATAGATGACAAAAGAATTTGATTTTAGTCAGCATTATTCCGACCCCTTTCTGGTTGATCAACCGCACCAGCCACAAAAATTTTCAGAATTCACTTTTAAAGTATGACTAGATGGCTGAAGATCAACAATAGTGCACTCTTCATTTGACAAAAGCATGACAATGAGATTTTTTGCCATAATTTTAAGAAGATAGATTTTTATAAACAGACCACTCAATTCCTTTGTATTTACATATCTAACACCAAAACTTAAATTTTTACATACACACCAACTTGCACATGCATGAAACGGTTTATTCACTTTATAAAAGTTAAAATTGTGCTATTTTTTATGTGATATGATAGATTTTGGCGGTATATATGTCAAAAATAAAATTTAGGTGTTAGATATGTAAATACATTGAAATTGGGTGGTCTGTATGTAAATGAACCTTTCAAGAAAGTATGAGTGTATGCCTAGTGCCATTGAGTTTAAAACCTAATCCTACAAAATGGCATTAAAAATAACTTCTAATTAAGTTTAGAATTAAGCCATACAGTAATTAATCATAATCTTCAGAACATTCTGGCAAATAATAACATGGCACATTTTTATCAAAAAAGAAAACACAACTATAATAAATAACTTAACCATTCTTTCATTAAGAAAAAGGGAATTTTAAGCCAAAACTTTCATATTTACCTATCTAACCCCTAAATTTTCATAATTACAAATATTATATGAAAAGTAGCGCTCATTATAACATTTTAATAGTCAATCCATCTTTTCATCCATAGGCAAAGTGCTTTGTGTGTAAGAAAAAAAAGTTTACGTGTGAGATGGGTAAATCCATAAGAATTGGGTGCTATGTATGTAATTTCCCAAAAAAAAAAAAAACTGCAACTCAAAATTTCTTATTTGCTGCAATGTTGTTCGGATTGTTCTTCAGATTCAAACCTAATTGAATTAGGGTTCTCAATCACAATGCTCTTTTTTTGTGCAACGCAACTTGTTAGCACACCATAATTGTAAGATGATGCGGCATTGAAGTAATCTAAAATAAAAATGTGTAGACAAATCAGCCACCCACTCCTAAACTCTATAAACAATTTGCCTGTTGGCCACTTTACTTCTCATATTAGATATAACTTTGTCAGAAAAACTTCAAAATCAGAAATAAAATTGGTAAACTAAACCAAGTGAGGCACAGCTGGAATAGTAAATATATTTAAAATTCAAACTCTGAAAATGCTAAGAAAACCAAAAGAGAATACTGTCACCTTTCATAGAATTCCTCTTCACATGAATTTCCTGAAGAAGAAATGTGGTCCAGATCTAGAAAATTTGAGAAGCTTGACTCATCAAATCTAAGTTGATGGAAATAACCATGGTCACTATCAACAAATTGCATCCGACGAGAACTAACAGCAATGTACCTGGCAAAAAATGATGAACATTTTGGAAAAGAACACAAGGAATTTTGATCATTTTATTTAGACAATATGAATTACATGAAAAATGTGTGTCCGTGTGTGTTATGTTTTGGCGAATTTTGCAACTTTAGAGTGCAAACAATGAGAAGAACTTACTTGGAGTAGGATATGACTCTTTCAGAAGTTGGCATCTCGGGCGTTGACTCAGAAAGACCTTTGGTATCCACCGAGGTATGCATGTTTTGAGGACTTCGTTCTCCCGCTTTAGAACTAGAACTAGGTGTGTCACTCTCACATAGAATATTTCCCTCCGAAAGGGATCTTTTAATAAATGATCTATTAAAAAACAAATTATTAACAAGTGATTCTTAAGAAAAAAATCAGACTATAAGATCATGTTAAGGTATTGCATGGCAAATGAAGTTGGTAACTACTACTACAACAACAAGAAAGCCTTAATCCCACTACATGGGGTCGGCTACATGAATCCTTTTTCTCCATTGCGTCCTATTTAGTGTCATATTTTCATTTACTTTGGTCGGCTACATGAATCCTTTTTCTCCATTGCATCCTATTTAGTGTCATATTTTCATTTAGTTATAATAAATTAAGATCATTTTTTATACAATAAGCTCAAGTCTTCCTAGATCTACCTCTGCCTTTCTTAACATAAGTCGAACCAAAAACATCTACTCTCCTAATCGGATCACCAGATGATCGAAGTTTAATGTGACCAAACCATCTAAGATGACTCTCTCTAATTTTGACTGTCACTGGAGCTACACCAACCCTATCACGGAGATATTCATTTCGCAATTTGTCTCTAAGTGCAAAGCCACTCATCCACCTAATCATTCTCATCTCGGCAACACTTAACTTTGTATTATGCTCGTTTTTTAAAGGCCAACATTTTCCGCCATAGAGCATTGCAGGTCTCACCACCATCTTATATTTATTATGCTTCTCTTTTAAAGGCCAACATTCAGCGACATAAAGCATTGCAGGTCTCACCACCAGCTAAGCGGTATTTTTCTATCACACAAAAGGCCCGAAGCATTCCTCCACTTCAACCAACCAACATGAATTCTACTATTAACATCCACATTATATGACCATCGCTTTGAACAGCGGACCCAAGATATCTAAATCATTCACACCTTTTAATAATTTGATCACCCAAAGTCACACTTTTGTCACTAGAGCTACTACTACCAACCAACCAACTTGAATTCTACTATTAACATCCCCATCTATATCAGCATCACTTTGAACGACCCGAGATATCTAAATCGTTCACACCTTTTAATAATTTGATCACCCAAAGTTACACTTCTACCACTAGAGCTACTATTGCTAAAATTACATTCCATGTATTTAGTTTTAGTTCTACTTAAAGGCTTTTAGACTCCAATGTAGACCTCCATAATTCAAGTTTTTCCTGGGTTTTTTCTCTAGTCTTATCCACGAGAAGGATATCATCAACAAAAAGCATACACCAAGGTACATCCTTCTTCCAGTAAGACCATCCATAACTAGGGCAAAGAGATATGGGCTTAAAAACGATCCCTAATATAATCCAACAGAAATAGGAAAATAATTGGTCAATCCTCCTTCTTATCGAACACAAGTAACAACTCTAGTATGCATATCTTTAATAACTTGAATGTAAGTCATATCAAAACCTTTCTTCTCAAGAAATCTCCAAAGGATATCTCTTGGAACCTTATCGTAAACTTTTTCTAAATCAATAAAAATCAAATGTAGATCTTCCTTATTATTTCTGAACTTCTCCATCAAACCTCTCAATAAATGTATAGCTTCCATAGTAGTCCTGTATGGCATAAACAAAGTTACATATTTCACATCTAAACTTTCATATTTACATACATAGAGCTTTGGTGCTTTAAACCTATGCATGAAATGCATGAAAAGGGGTAGATCACTTTTAAAAAGTGGTAATAGTGCTATTTTTGATATGATGTGAAAGATTTGAGTGTTGTGTGTGTGAATATGAAATATTAGAAGTGAGATATGTAAATTCATAAGAATTGTTTGCTATATATGAATTGCCCCATTAAAAGAATATACCAAATGCTTGTTTTGGTGTGAGGCCATAAATGAGAAAATAATCCCGCAAAAAATGAGCTTTAAACAAGTCTAACAAAGCTTTCAGTGTATAAAAGAGAATTGTAAAGAGGATTTTATTTCAGGTACTACATTCACTGTAAGCCAGGCATCATGCTGACAACTTCAAAACAACTTCTAACATTTCACTTTCTAGTTTGGGGGAACATCCCACGTGAGACAACTTGAAACTTTTAACAAGAACTTTACACTTAGATACTGCAAAGCATTTTCAGGTAACTTACTTTGTGTTCTCCCCGGTGAAAGGAGCGGCATGCCTCCCAATATTGTAATGTTGATCAGAGCCAAGCTCCCAAAGTGCTGCTCTACCTTCTTGCGGTTGGAAGTGCCCTAAAAACCTGTTTGTTTAGGGGGAAAAAAAAAACATGCCCGTTGCACACATTTAAATTTTGAACACTGAAACACATAGCTTGAACTATGTCCCACAAATTTGAAAAAAAAAAGTTATGGAAAATGTAAAAACATACACATTTATGGCATCTTGTTTCAATGGATCCATGTATGTATTGCTATAGTATCTTTGAACAGTCCTAAAAAATTCTTGAGACTGAGTGGCTGCCTTCCATTGACCTCTTCTCTCGCAGAATATCTACAATTTTGCACAAAACACAACGAAATGCAAAATGACAGAGAATAGACAGTAGTCATTAAATGTTTAAGCACATTGTCCTGGAAAATCAAATCAATTAAATGGCATAGAATATAATAAACAAAATAAACAAGCATAAGATTATATTTCATGAATGATTAAATTACATCTTTACTGAAATAATTTTGAATATAGTATCAAGGGTTTTGACTATTTATTGAAAACAAGTAAATACTGTCAAATAATATAAGCTGCAGAACTTGAATTACATACAAGTTCTAATCTTGAAATACCTTGTTATGAGCAGCAGAGCCAACATATTGTAAAGAAAGCGTGTCGCCCATTTTCTCGTAAAGATCCATCACATCATCAGACAAAGGGGAACCTAAGTCGATCATCGGAACATCGATCAAGTCCAAGGCATGCAGCTGCTGGCCGAGGGCAGCTAAGCCATAGGCATACTGGGCTACATTTGTTCGATCAAGGCAATCGATACAATTTGTACGGAGGACACCCTTTTGGAGCATTGGCGGTTTGGAGAAAGAAGAATGATCCAAATTGCTTCGATAAGTATTCCTTGAAGAGAAGCCAGAGTTTCCCTCATTATCATTCTGGTACCCATCTCCTGTGAAGATGGCATCGCTGCTTTTATTGTGATTACCATCGTTCCTGCAGTATGTAACACGAACAAGGAGGGAGCCACATCATGAAATTAATTCAAAGAACAAAATCATTGAAATAATCTTTATTTTCTCATCATGGTAAATTAAAGATTGGACATTTAGTTTAAGTTGATGTTGGTTATCTTCGGATAAGCACACTAGTAGCAAATTGTTAATTGGCCACTAAACCCTAAAACCTATATCACCCTACAATAAAACAACACTTGGATGAGAAAATTAAGTTCATGTAATTTTTGCATGGTTACCAATGAGAAAATCGGAGGCAAAAATTATTTGCCAATGAAAGGCAAAGCTAAGAGAAATTTAAAAAATTTTCTCAGAAAATTTCATGGATACACATGCTAAAGCAAATGATCATATTGTCCAATTCACAGGAATGTGTACATTAGAAGTAATCCTATTGATCCATCATGTTTTAATGTACTAATTAGGGTAGTAAATGAAACAATGCACTTCATGAAAACTTGAACTCGACTCAATTAATACTTATACCATATTTGTTCAAATTAGTAAATAAACAAATTTGAACATTTTTTTGAAACTATAAAGTTAAATGAANTTAATTAATACTTATACCATATTTGTTCAAAATAGTAAATAAACAAATATGAACATTTTTTTGAAACTCTAACGCTAAATGAGCCAAATTTAAATATAATCAAACTCAATCNCTTAATTAATACTTATACCATATTTGTTCAAAATAGTAAATAAACAAATATGAACATTTTTTTGAAACTCTAGAGCTAAATGAGCCAAATTTAAATATAATCAAACTCATTTGTTAATGTTCACAAACAAACTTATTTGTTGTTCAACAAGTAACTCGTTAGATGCTTTATACTTATATNAATCAAACTCATTTGTTAATGTTCACAAACAAACTTATTTGTTGTTCAACAAGTAACTCGTTAGATGTTTTATACTTATATGTATATTATTTAAATAAAATTTGATTAACTAACNGCTTTATACTTATATGTATATTATTTAAATAAAATTTGATTAACTAAACCTATTTAATTATATATTTAAAAGAAATATTGTAATTTAATATCAATATGCATATAAATTTAATACAATTTCTTCTTATTTTTTTTATGTTATTTGATTAAAAGGAAACTTATTTACAACTTAGAAATTATTATTGTTTCNCCCTATTTAATTATATATTTAAAAGTAATATTGTAATTTAATATCAATATGCATATAAATTTAATACAATTTTTTCTTATTTTTTAATGTTATTTGATTAAAAGAAAACTTATTTACAACTTAGAAATTATCTTTTTTTACTTGGTATAAAACTAATTATATGCTAATTTAAAATTTATTCAATTGCTTATTTATTTATATTTTTAAAACAATTTGTGAATAAAATAACTTATTTAATTATATATTTAAGAGTAATATATTATAATTTAATATCAATGTGCATATAAATATGTAACTTCTTCCTTTTTTTTATTTCAAAGAAATAATTTGTTAGCATTTAGTTTTGTTATTTGATTGCAATAAAGCTTATTTACAACTTCATGTTATTTTTTTACTTAAANATTTAATTATATATTTAAGAGTAATATATTATAATTTAATATCAATGTGCATATAAATATGTAACTTCTTCCCTTTTTTTTTATTTCAAAGAAATAATTTGTTAGTATTTAGTTTTTTTATTTGATTGCAATAAAGCTTATTTACAACTTACATGTTATTTTTTTACTTAGTATAAAATAGATAGATGCTAATTTAAAATCTATTCAATTGTTTACTTATTGATATTTGTAAAAGTATTTGTTAATAATTTTATATAAAAAATCAAGTACTTATTTGAATTTTTAACTTGCTTGCTAGCTCTATATGAAAAATCTACTACCAATCAAAATTTTAATTTCATATGAAAATAAATACTCTTTTAAATTTCTTGTTTGTTCAATTAATATAAATAAGTCAAGTATAAATCAAGTATGAACATTAAAAATTTTAAACAAGAAAAAAATGAACACACATATGAAAGCTCGGCTCAAGCTCGAACCGGACATGATATGATTTGACCAAGTCCAATCCATGATAGACTCGACTAAAGAGTCTAAACTCAGCTCAATTACAACCCTAGTACTTATACTAAAAGGAAAGTAAGTCTTCAAAAATACAAAACTGACGAAGGAATGAGACAGGTAGAGTTCCTATTAAAACACAGTGAACGGCAGGGATAAAAAGATGAGAAAAAAAGCAAAAGACAAGGTAAGAAGATATGTGCCTACAATTAAAATACTTACACAAGGAAATGTAAGCTTAAAGGACCCGCAATTCTTAAAGAAGAGGGCACATGCCAATAGAAGAAGCCTGTCAAACANGAGAAAGAACACAAAGCTTTGGTTAAAAAAGTGCTCGGAATTGTAAGTCTTTATACAAATAAACTTATTTTTGAAAAAGTCCTTGGAATAAAATAAGAGCACAATTTATTATATATTTGAAGATCTATCATACTATTCATTATTTTATTATCATTATGAAGTTCATGTTTAAAGTATTTTATAAATTTACAAATAAACTTATGTTGATCTAAAGAAATAATATTTC
>JXCR01123394.1:172960-194448 GCA_002079205.1 Phalaenopsis hybrid cultivar | reverse complement strand
TAATCTACCTTGATAAGATTGAAAATAATAATTGGGTTTTCATATCTCTTCATAAGATTGTCAAAATGAAGTCGTGTTGCTTCATAGTTCTGGTCCTTCTCCACTGAAACATCAAGTTTCAAAATCAAAATAAGAACTAGACTGATTATATTGCAGTTTTCAATCACAAGTCTACAACTTACAGATAATATCAGGTTTCATGTTTAGCCATGAACTATCCTGTGACCAAAAGAGGGGTATGGAACCCCTAATCTGTACAACAGAACTTATTTTCTCTGGAACAATTTTAGAACTTGCATCAAATACAATCTGTTCGGTTTCAACTTCATTTGCTACTCTGCCTTTCTCATTGACACCACGCTTTAAGTATCTAATTCATGAAAAAGCGGATGTAAGTTGAAAGTTCAATAATGCAGTAGTTGCATTGTAAATCACTTTTTAAGTTTAATAAGAGAAAACCTTGTGCCAGCATAATGACGAGAGCGCCGAGCAATTAAGGTGAACACAAAATCTTTCCCAGAGATCGACAGCTTGACCTGGACACAAAAATAATTGAGAAATAACACAAAGCTTTGGTTAAAAAAGTGCTCGGAATTGTAAGTCTTTATACAAATTAACTTATTTTTTAAAAAGTCCTCGGAATAAAATAAGAGCACAATTTATTACATATTTGAAAATATATCATACTATTCATTATTTTATTATCATTATGAAGTTCATGTTTAAAGTCTTTTGTAAATTTACAAATAAACTTATGTTGATCTAAAGAAATAATATTTCAATTTTTATGAGTTATTTCTAAACCTAGCCATTCTATTTTTTTGTATATTTTCCATAAATCGTACCAATCGGGGGTGTTTTCGGGTTTCCATTTATAGAAATCTACTCGTTAAAAGACTCGTATAAATCTTCTATAGCTCTTATTAAAATACTTTTTAATTTTCTAATTAATTCAGAGAAATATCTATGTGGATTTCTGTCGATTTTCTTTTTCAACTCTCTCATTTGGAGCGCGAACACCCAAAACATCTACAGGAGCTCAGCAGCTAAAAATAAAAAGTTCCCCATGCATTTGACCATTTCATTCGTTGCTCCCTCACCACATATAGAAAACTTCTTTTTTTACACATTTTTTTAGTCATGTGTCAAAATAATTCGTTTATTACTCCCCTCTGCTCTCATCGACCAAAATCACACCATCCTCTTTTTTTAGTTGAAATCTACAGTGACGTAGAAAAACTTAAAGTTAAAAAATTTTAAGTTTTGAAATGATAAATATTGTGTAACTATCTTTAGTACGAGATGTATTTTTGAAAAATGTAAAAGGATTACACTTTTGTTTTCGAAACTTAAATTTCTAAAGTAATTTTCAAAACTGTTATTATATTTTTAAGTAAAGAAAAAATATCAACTCTTTGCTTTAGGAAAGAATGAGTGAAATTCAAAATCATTAAAGTCCTATCAATATATAGTAATCTTTGACTGAAAAAGAAAGAAGAAAAGTGAAAAAAAAAATGAAAGAAAAGAAAAAGAGTATGTGAAAAAAAGGGAGAGAAACTTGAAGATTAGTGTTTAATCAAAAATTGGTTCCACATCTGAACCAATTTTTTATTTAATAAAAGAAATTTAAGTTTCGAAAACAAAAGTCTAATCCTTTTACATTTTTCAAAAATACAACATCTCCTACTAAAGATAGTTACAAAATATTTATCATTTCTAAACTTAAAAATTTTTAACTTTAAGTTTTTCTACATCATTATAGATTTCAACTAAAAAAAAGAACATGGTGTGATTATGGTCGATGAGAGCAGGGGGAGGTAATAAATGAATTATTTTGACACATGAATAAAAAAAAATGTGTAAAAATAGAAGTTTTCTATATATGGTGAGGAAGCAGCGAATGAAATGGTCAAAAGCATGAGGAACTTTTTATTTTTAGCTTCTGTGCTCCTGCTGATAGGCCACTAGTTTACAACAATATCAATATATATAGATGTTTTGGGTGTTCGCACTCCAAATGAGAGAGTTAAAAGAGAAAATCAACAGAAATCCACATAGAGATTTCTCTAAATTAATTAGAATATTAAAAAGTATTTTAATAAGAGTTATACAAGATTTATACGAGTCTTTTAACGGGTACATCTCTATAAACGGAAACCCGAAAACACCCCCCGATTGGTATCAGAGCCATACGATTTATGGAAAATATACAAAAAATAGAATGGTTAGATTTAGAAATAACTCATAAAAATCAAAATACTATTTCTTTATATCAACATAAGTTTATTTGTAAATTTACAAAAAATTTTGAACATGAACTTCATAATGATAATAAAATAATGAATAGTATAATAGATCTTCAAATATGTAATAAATTGTGCTCTTTTTTTTACACGCGGAATACAAAAAGTGCTCGGAATACAATATTTTAGAAAAGTGCTTGAAATTTCTTTTTTACACATATGCAATAAAAAAAATAGCACAACAGTCAAAATCACAAAAAAGAAAAAAAATTGTAAGTTGGAAGCAAATGCAGTATATACTACTTTAGTAAGTTCTCTCTCAAAACAAGTTGAAAATTTCAAGCACTGAGAGTCTAAAAGTATTTATGTGCAGAAATCAACACATACCATTTAAATCTATACCATTAGAAATGAAGATCATAGTGACTTCTAAAAACTGATAATAGAGTTATTTTTTATGTGATAAAGTTTTGATGTGAATTGTGAGATATGTAAATGCATAAGAATCGTGTGATATGTATGTAAATTTCCCTATTAATTTACCTGTTTAAAAAAACCGTGCACTAGCGCCACAGTCCACAATGTGCTTTTCAGGTTATTGCGAATTCCACGTGTTAGGAACTCATTCCACACGAACATTGTTTCATACAGAACGTCTCCAGACTTTACATCACATAAGTTCTTCTGGAGACTACGCATTATATTGAACGAATAACTAAAGAAGAAGTCCCTTGTAAGATCCACCATGCAAAGAAGCTTCCTGTACCTATAAAATCAACGGAAAATTAAGAATACATTAATTGCTATAGAATAACATAAATGCTGAAATGACAAAGATCACAAAATATAGTTAGAAAAATTTGTAAATTCCCTGCAAAAAAAAATAAAAATAAAAATGATAGAATAAACCTGGGCATCTTCTCTTAGATATAGCATACCAAGCCAAAAAGAAGTATATGAATATACCTCTGGTAGAAAGTGGCCAATTTGGCATAGGCGCCATGATATTGTACAAACATAAATGGGAATTGCGTCTCACTCACCAACCTTAGCTAATTCAGGGAACGTTAAAACATATAAATGCTTGTTTTGAGCTATAATATTTATAAATAATGCTAATGATAGGTTTTAATGCAAACCAAACATACAAAAAGCAAGATCACAGCAAATACAAACAGCTAAATTGAAATAATTTTTGAAACAAATCAATAGACACACGAATCCCTCACCACCTGTAAGAACAAAAATGGGCAAGTAAAACTGTGGAAATCTTCATAATTGGATTGTGCTTTGAAGGAGAATACAAGTATGTAAAACATCATAACAACTGTTTGATCCCTTATAGACAAAATGACCACCATGAAACATCCCATATTTATTACAAAAGAAATTAACAAAAGACCTGTTCTCATCCTTAGAAAATGGCATATTGGCCGACACAGTAGGATTTGGAATTGCGATAATTTTGCTCTTAGAGATGGCAAAGACCGCATGCCCGCATATTGAACCAATTTTTTGCCTTTTTGTAATGAGCAGCAAGTAGTAGGGTCCCAAGAACTTCACAAAACCTACAACAATAACAACCCGTTGATGTTGTGCTACGAAAAGTGCAATTTGCTGTAAATTACAGTAAGAAAATTAAAATAACTTGAGGAAGAACTCACCGATGATTCCATAACACTGTGTAACAAATCTAAGCCCACCACTTGACCTGTTTCCATTATGTATTCTGTTTAACAAATCTTCACACTCGGTTTCAGTGTAGACTGCAGGATCTTCTCGGATGTTCAGCTCAGAAGGCTCTAGCCTGTCAATTGATAAAACTTTCCATATTGTTCTAGTCTTGTCCCATCCAATCATGAAAAATTTCTGTTGCACACAACAAACAAGAAATTATAGCAAGAACAGAACAAAGATTGAAAGAATAAAACAACAAAAAAGGTAAGCTTTTAGTTCATTTGTTGTTCTCAAATGATAAATATATTGATATTTATGATAGAAGTATTTAAACATATATAGTATCAAAGTAATGGCTAGAACATCTGAAGAGATGAAACACTGCAAAACAAACTAAATGTTGAGCAGCTTGACACACGCAATCCTTCAAAAGTAGATCCTATCATTTATGCTAAAAATAGGTTGATTGGCTATCAATCACCAAAAAATAATTTATAGGTAGCAATTCTGCAACTAATGATTTCACGGGAGAGATGGAAAAGTGAGAGAATAATTATAATACAAATATATGTATATATATATATCAGCTAGTGAAAAACCAACATAAAAATTAGAATGGCAAAATCAAAGGATCTCGCAAGAAAAAAATCTTTCAACAACTCAGCAGAACAGAGGGATGAGAAGAAAAAAAAAACTTAAAGAAATAATTAGAAATCAGATATCAATCAAAACAGCCACAAACAAACAAACAAAAAAAAAACACAAGAATTATTGAGCAACAATCAAACAAAAGGACACAGTAANCTATCATTTATGCTAAAAATAGGTTGATTGGCTATCAATCACCAAAAAACAATTTATAGGTAGCAATTCTGCGACTAATGATTTCACGGGAGAGTTGGAAAAGTGAGAGAATAATTATAATACAAATATATAANCTATCATTTATGCTAAAAATAGGTTGATTGGCTATCAATCACCAAAAAACAATTTATAGGTAGCAATTCTGCAACTAATGATTTCACGGGAGAGTTGGAAAAGTGAGAGAAAAATTATAATACAAAATATATATATATATATATAACAGCTAGTGAAAAACCAACATAAAAATTAGAATGGCAAATCAAAGGATCTCTCAAGAAAAAAATCTTTCAACAACTCAGCAGAACAGAGGGANATATATATATCAGCTAGTGAAAAACCAACATAAAAATTAGAATGGCAAAATCAAAGGATCTCGCAAGAAAAATATCTTTCAACAACTCAACAGAACAGAGGGTTGAGAAGAAAAAAAAAAACTTAAAGAAATAATTAGAAATCAGATATCAATCAAAACAGCCACAAACAAACAAAAAAAAAAACACAAGAATTATTGAGCAACAATCAAACAAAAGGACACAGTACATCAATCATACGCAGAAGATAAATTATACAAAGAAGACAACTCCACTGACCGATCGAGTCTCATAAAGCTTAAACTTCTGCAAACAAAAGCTCCCGGCGCCGTCTCCCGCCGCCATCAGATCCCTACTCAGCCGCATCAGCGGCCACCAATCACCTTTCCGGCCGCCTGGAACCAAGATCCCTGTTCGGCTGCTTCAGATACAACATTTCCCGGGCCTGGCGCCAACTTTAAACCTCACCCCCCCATTCGATTACAACTAATTACAAAAGTACATACAGGCAAATCTAGATCTGAAAATAATAGAAAATAAAGAAGGATTCGGACACGAATCCGGCGAGCGAAAATCCGCCCGCGATGAAAAAGGAAAGATATCGAAAACACGAAAGATTCCTCTGCACGAATTGCCGTCGAGCTAGGGTTTGAAGCAGAAGAAGGGAAACCGTATCGCTGCGCCAAGGATTACCACAACTTCCGCCGAATCCTCAAATCCACACAAACTGCTTGAGCGCGACGAGGATTACGAACGCTAAATTTTAACCCCTTTTTGCTTCTTCTTTTTTTTTCACATTTCGTTTCAGCGGTCTTTATTTAATCCTATTTATAGTAAGATCACGGAAATACATTTTTTGCCGTAAATATAATATTGGTATGGATTTTTTTTAAAATTTTTATAATTAGTATTTATTTTTCCTAATTATATTTAAATAGGATGCCATTAAATATATGTACCTTTAAATATAAATTCAAAATAGTAAAACAATATGTACTATAATTCATAATAAATGGTAAAATCTTAATAGAAATGTGACATTATTTACTTGCATATCACACAATATTTACATATCTCATTTTAAATTTTAATATTTACATGTATTTATCACACCGAAGTGAAATAAATAGAGATATGAAAAAGGGCGGAAACAATGTTACCTTGAAAATAAATATATTGAGGGCTAAAAATTACTACATAAAAATAAAATATTAAATTTTATTTAATATTTAATATTCTATGAATGAATTTACTTTTTTTGGATTATTTTTATCTTCAGTTAAATTTAATTTTACATTAAAAAAAATTATTTTATTTTAAAAATAAGGCCATCTTTTTTGGGGTCCACTTGATGAGCGTTTCCAGAAGCTGTGATATTTGATGCTTCCACGACTTACACACGGAAAGTAGTTGCGAAAAAAATAAAAAAGTAAATTGCAAAAATAATTAATTAAAATGAGAAATGAAAATTGCCGGCAGGTCAACATTCGTTGATGTCAATATTTGAAAATCTAGGGGTCAAATTGCANGATGCTTCCACGACTTACACACGGAAAGTAGTTGCGAAAAAATTAAAAAGTAAATTGAAAAAGAAAAAAAAAATATTTAATTAAAATGAGAAATGAAAAATGCCGGCAGGTCAACATACGTGGATGTCAATATTTGAAATTGCAGGGGTCAAATTGCAAATGGTGGTGGAAATATTATTGTGGCGGTTACGCCGCCGCAGTCTATGCCCGATTATTGAACGCGGCAAAATTTAAACGCTATGAGTTGACTCGGAAGCGAATCGGTCTCGCCGAAATATCTCCGCTGGGGATGTAGGTGCTCGATTTTGAGTTGAATTTTTAAGCTCATTTTAATAAATTTATTAATTTTATGAAAAAAAATTTAATCATTAATTTTGATTGTTTTCTATGTTTGTAGCATTTAAAATGCATTTATAAATATGTATTATGTATATAACATAAGATTACATACACGTCACTTAGTTCTTATGTATTTACACATTGTATATACTAGAACTATTAGCACGAATCTTAAAAAGAACAAACGGCTGAAAATACAAAGCTTCCCTACGAGATAAGCGATCAACTGACAATTCAACGCAAGTATGAGAAGTCGCATCTATAAACTTGGGATAGGTCAAAGCTCTGGAGATGGTTCATCACTCTGCAGCGACAAGTTTCGCCGAGGGTGAGGCGCAAATCATCCCGACAGCGAGTCTCGTCGGATACCTCAATTAGACAATGAAAAAATTTGCCCCAGCCTTTGTGAGAGGGGAGATCCAATCGAGGCAACGAACTGACCATACAGACGAGACATAGTCAAACAAACTTTTAAGACAAGTCAGCACATTGAAGGGACGTCTCGATCATTGATTTCCTAAAGAAAGAAAGAGGTGTCATAGTCAAACAGGTTTTTTAAGGCACCCCCTACCCCGAAAAGGCATTAATTCTGTTGGCCCATTCTCGATACTTGAGGAACTCAAACCTGCCAGGTATGACCCAAACCTTGCTCGGTAAACTCAGGGAATTTATGGCAATTGAGTGCTAAATGAGATTGGTTGGAGATATCAAGACAATAAAAAAGTCAAGTCATTCCTCAGTCTAGACACCCCCAAAAGACCCATAGGTCGAGGTCCTCGAAGCATTTTTTTTCTTACTCACTAGTGACAATATCCACAAGAGAGATGTAAGAATCTCTTGTAAGTTCTAAGTGGACACCCCTCAGGTGATAGCAAGAACCATGCCTGACGAGCGATAAAAAGATAAAGACCCGCGGAAGCGAGCAAAATTGAGGCAAATCCCCAAAAGTCCAGAGAAATGACCGCATGACATTACCATGAGACCACGCGATTCCAGAGAAATTGATCGCCCTAAATAATAGACGATTGGCTGGTGAGGACTTCAACTTACTGCCTTCCACCTCCCGCGGGTAGGCGACAATCTCCCATTCACTTGACATAGAGCCGATTAAGAACTTCTTTTGGCATTTCCTTGATATTGTTTATAACACCAAGCTAGCAAAACTTTTGCCCGGAAGAAAAGAAGGCAAACCCCTCTTTGTTGACCTTAAAGGAGAAGTAATGGCTGAAAATGTCAAACGACCTGGCGATACTAAAATGGCAGCAGAACATGACGAAGGCCATGATGAGCTCGACGGAGTTCAACAAAATTTGGGTCAGAATGACCCCGTACTTGGTAAGCACAGTCTTGAGCTCCGACCGTGAGGGTAGCCGGAGACCGTACTTAAATTGATCCTGGTAGAACATCACATCAGGACTAATGTCATATGTTGGGCGCCCCGTGACCGACATCCTGCAGAGAGTAATTTGAGTACCCGATACATACCGCTTCTAAAGGCTCTCCACATCCTGGTCCGTCAGGAATGATGGGTCAGCTATCAACACGGTACTAAAGAGAACCAGAAAATACTTTTGAGCCATTACAGTTGAACGAAAAGAAAGAGAGGCAAAAAAGAAAAAGAAACTGAAGATGAGAAATTGAAAAACTCAAAAAATAGTGTGTAAAAAAATTGACGTTTCAAATTGCTCCAAAATATTGAAAAAAATTTGAAAAACTCAAAAAAAAAGTAAGTGTCACACCAATTGTCGTTTCAAATTGCTCCAAAATATTTTCTTTTACAAACAAAATTATTATAGGTTTCAAATGAAATGCTCCATGAATGGTCATTTGTGGCTTCATAGGAGGCAAACCCTTTCTCAAGCAATCTTCGGAGGACCATCTCTCCACCAAACCTAATCTGCTCCATCATCTTAACATTAACTGCATGAGCATGCAACCATCATGCACACATATACAAATAGTCAAACTAATCTCAACCGAACTATCTTCGAGTCAAAATATACCATTTTAATTTAAATTTTATTAAAATATGAGTGATTATAGAGCAAATTTTAAACACAATTCTCCACCCTAACAAAGAATATTTCATTGCTTAGAGATGTAGCCTATATTTTTAATATTTTGTGCCAGCTTAAAAAAAATATTATAAAAATGGTGCATATAAGTGGGATTTTATGGATGCGTGCTGATAATTGGAATGCGATTCCGTGACGATGTAAATGCTTGGTAAGTGGGTGATGGGTTGCTTATCCATATTTCTGAATTATGATATCCATTACCCTTTATGTATGGATTACATGTCTTAGATAACTACGCTATTTTATATTTGGGATTTTACATATATGGCATGTAAAATATCATTATTTATGTATCCCACATGTGAAATTTTTGTTTTATGTACTCCAAACACTAAACTCTTCATGTTATTTATGTATCTCACATGTGAAATACCACTGACGATGATGTTCAGGCATCATTAGAAGCTGTTGCTTTTCGGATCGATGGGATCACAACATACAAACACATTCGAAACTCTCATCTTAATCTCCTTCCACACTGGCCCTCGTGATCCTTGAGCTGGACGCGAGATCAGAAGAGAAAAGACAAGAACTGTGAAAGAAATGCAGGAAAGACAAGAAAGACATTGAAGAGGTTTCTATTAGATGTCTTGACTTCTATAAAGTTATTACAATATATAAAGTGAAATATAGGTTTCTAGAGATAAATGGTTGTAAGGGTAATGCAGTAAAAATGTAAATGTAGAAAGTAGGGAGAAGACCAGCTGTGGTTAGAGAGTGGAGAGTTGTCGTTGTTATGCTATGTCTAGGTGCATTATGACAGTCGACGGGATCATGACGTACAAAGATTTCTGAAACTTTCATCTTTCTTCTCGAGCTAATGAGCAAAAAAGATAACATTAAATCATGTAGTATCTTAAAATTCGTTCCACCTGCGAATCAACAAAAATGTCATCACTAAATCCAACAGGTTCTTAAATCTCTTATTTTCTTTGTTTTATCTTAAACCAATGCGGAAGGAATTAGAGAAATTGAAGCTCATAAAGGCAGTGGGTGGGATGAAGTGAGAGAAAAAAGAGGGTTACCTTCCTTAATTGTTTCAAGTAAGAGCGGGCAGAACGATGAGAAAGATCAGAGTTTCAAAAGTCTTTGTTCGCCACGATACTTTAGTTGTCATCACTAGAGACAAGAAAGGAGAAAGTGAGGGACCGAGGTGTTAATGGTAGGGGCTCCACATTTGGAATCTGTAATAATAAAATTTTGAGGGTGAGATACATAAAGAATGAGATTTTCCATGTTATTAAAGTAAAAAATCTTTTTATATTTTTGTCTCATTTAGTGTAGTGTCAATTCTAAAAAAATGTGAGAATATTATAATAACATATATTTCCATAAATTTGATTTAATAATTCTATAAATATTTATACAAACTTAAATATTGAATGAGGAAATTTGAAGAGCTTCTAGCTCGATTTGTTAATGAACATAAAAAATAATATTTAAAGCTCGTGAATAATGCTCTTTATAAAACTAGATTAATGCTCGATAAAAAACTGGGTATTCAAGGCCTTTACAGTGGGCCATATAAAGGTCAATCTATAATTGAGCTAAAAACAAATGTAAACAAAAAAGGAATGAGTTTATATGCCACATAATACCAATAATTTAAAAAAAAAAAAATCATTTTTTATTTTCTTGTAAAAATAAGCTTGGATGAAATTAACGAGCATAACGACATAACGACAACAACAGTAAGTCTTTATCCGAGTAAGTGGGTCTGCAACACGAATCTTTTTTCTGTATTGCATCATATTAATCCAAGTGGGTAAAGTAAGAAATTAGATCACACATAAATTCAAGCAAGATACGAGCTTGAGATAAAAAAATAAATATTAGTAATTAAGTAGATGTACATTTAGAGTTTAATAAAAATTTAAATAATTAAGAAAAAAACTAACTTATATATTATATCTTTAGTTGACCTAAGAAATCACTCTATTTATTCTCTTTGTTAACTTTAGTTGAAGTGATTCCCTTTCTCTTGTCACAAATTCTAATGATGACTTCCCAAAGAGATTCTCTTTCTTTCGAACAATATTGCCCTACAACATATAAATATTTTTGTCGACTTTCACGCGCCCTAGGTTGACAACCAGTAAGATCCCATCGCAAATTTCACGCTTCTTCTTTGTTGTCAATGGTTGGCTTTCATACATTGATATTCATCATCAAAGGTTGACATTCACATGTTGTCACTTGTCAACGAGAGTCAACTTTCACATGTTGTCTACCCAATTATGTATTTCATACATGTACATCGAAAATATGCAAGCGTTGATCCCTAGGAGATCTGATGCTCAAGAAGGAAGAGAGTACGATAAAAAAGGACCCACTTATAGAAGTGTAAGAGGCCCACTTATCTGATCTGAAGCAGTCGTCTGATCGGAGCAAACGAGGCCAAAATCGATTAAGTCACGAAGGCAATCGAATCCGAGTCGTACTAGCCCAGTTGGCTGAGCCAGAGAGTAACTGAGCGATAAACTTACATATGTAAAATATTTATAATATCATGTACAATCCCCATTAAAGCAGGGGCTAAATGTAACATCATAATATCGTAATATCTCTCCTACAAATAAAAAGATCATTTTATGAATAAGCTATATATATTACAATTCATTGTTGTTCACTCCTATCTCTATTTCTATCTCTCTCTTCTTTCATACGCTCTATTCATTGAGTTGTGATTCACAGATAAATCAGAATTCAATAACACATCTCATGGTTTAGTGTTTTGAGACTTTGAACAGGTGTCGCATCATTAAAGGCATAGTAAGTATAGTTTCATGATTTTAAATAAGGAGATAAAGAAGTTACTTGAAATTTAACGAAAATTTTTTTATATTATTTATATAATTTTGAGAAGATTTAAAGGTAAAATAATATCTTTTATTCATATAAGTACTGATCATTTTTTTTTTTTTTGAAATATAAGAGGTGTAGAGAACCACGTATCTCCACCTTATGTTATTTTCAAGTATTTTGATGTGGTGGACTATGTGTGCTTATGGTGACCTTCCATCTCCTTTATGTAATTTACTGCTGCATAATACGATATTTCATGAACTCCAAACATTAATAATATTAATGATGCCTCCTAAAATATTTACGGTGGTTGTGCAATGCATTATCAACTTAACATTGCATGAGAATTCAGCATATATTCAAATAAAAGAAAAGAACCAGTAAAGATACAAGAATTTTTTACGTGAAAAACTGTAAAGGGAAAAAAACCCATGGGGTCTGGCCCAGAGGTAAAAATCTACTAAAGGTTGATGATTACAGAGACTCCTTGTCCCACAGAAGATAAAGGGTTACTAGGTTTTCCAAGTTCAATATCAACTCGTGGCTTCTGATCGATGGTGACCGACAGTGATTAGTGGTGATCAAGGATGCTCAACGGTCAACAACAGTCGGTGGCGTCAGTAGTGCTCAGTGACTGTCGGCAATGGTCGACGGCGATCGACGGTGGTAGACAATGATCGACAGCGGTCGGCGGGTGGTCGGCGAAGGTCAGCGGAGGTTGGAGCAAAAAACTCTGTTATTGCGAGTGTTGTGCCTCGTAGCCATGCAACAATTTTAAAAGTACCTTAGTGATGAGAATGCTCCATTTCTCACAGGCAGCGCCAAACTGATGTGTGCTAGAAAATTTGCGGCGATAAAATAATGAATTATTGTCTTACCATTGCACGAGATTTAAGCACACACTCAGGTAAAAGAAAACAACCAATAATGTCACAAGAAGTTTTTACGTGGAAACCCCGTAAAAGGGGAAAAACCACAGGGTCTGACCCAGATGTAAAAATTCATTATAGGTTGATGATTACAGAGACAAATTGCCCGGTTTTCCAATTTACAATGTCGACTAACTGCTTTCGGTCGGTGATGGTCGACAGTGATTGGTGGTGGTCGACTGTGATTGGTGGTCAATGACTGTTGGTGGTGATTGATAGCGTCGTCGTGCTCAACGGTGATTGATGGTTGTCGATGGTGGTCGATAGTCGTCGACGGCGTTTGACGACAGTTGACGATGAGCAAAGGCAGTAGGCGGTAGTTGACGACGGTCAGCAGGTGTCAACCGTCGTCAACAGCGGTCAGCGGTGGTCAACGCCGATGGTGGCGATCAACTGTGACGGGTGTGGTGCTGAACTTCAACTTCCTTTCAAAGCTTTAAGTTCTCCCTCAAGTCTCCAGCTCTCTCTTTTGAGAGGGTGGGATTTTATTTATAATATTCTGGGTGCAATGAATGCAGAAATATGAACTACTTTGATCGGATGGTACAGAGGGCTTACTTTGATTAGACACGTTTGATGAACATTTGAGTGCCTGAATGATTTTGGAATTAAGCAATCTTGGGCTCTTTATATTTATCTTGTCGAGACGCTCAATTCGATTATAAGTGTGCTACATTCGACATTCGTTTAACTTGCTAAATATGTCCAGTGGTTTAAATTTAACTCGGATTTGACTAATTTTGGTAACATTGGGCTCTTCTTGTCTAGCCGGTCATTGTGATTGTGAGTTTCCTAAAATCGGAGCTATGGATGAGTTTTTATCGATGTTTGAATATTTCTTGCTTAAAAAATAACATCTAGATCTATGTCATGCCTCGAGATTCATGTCGAATGATAGAGGTTTATTGGAGATATATAAATTAATAATAATAAGGGGCATTTAAATGCATAGAACATATTTTTAATATATGTACATGTCTCACAGCTATACATTTAAATTTACACATATTACACTTAAATCTTCAATATAACGTCAGAAAATAACATTATTATCATACTTTAAAAGTGAAATATAAGTTTATATGTATAATTTTAAATCACCAAAGTGCTATGTAGATAAATATAAAAATTTAGGTGTGGTATATATAAATAAATAAGAATTATGCGCTAGTATGTATCTTTCCCTCTTAATAGTATATGAGGTCCAATTAACTTGAGTTTTAAAAGACTAGGTTTCATTTGAATTACAATGCGATGTTAAATGTGGCGATATGGGAGCGATTATTGAGTGCGGAGAGCGCACTCAGAGTTATTTGGCGTGCGCTCTCCGATCGCAGCCGCGCATCTCGAAGAGCTGTTTGGCGTGCGCTCTCGGCGATGTGCGGTTGTGATCGGAGAGCGCACGCAGATTAGACGCAATATGGATGGTAGAATGTGGTATTTTGTAACTGGATATTGAATATAGGTTTTAAATATATTATAATTTATATGTAATTTTTTCTATGAAGAAAAAAAATAAGACAATGATATATGGAATTTTGTTTGCATTTGAATTTAGCTTCGTGAATAAGAAATGAGCATTGATGTGTAAATTTTTATTTGCTTTAAGATATACATTTTTACAACATTAATAAATATAATTTGCACCACAATTACACTGGCTAATCGTGCTCGAGCGAGTTAATTATACGCTTACATTTGGCTCATTTGAATATTTCTTTATTTGAAATATGCTTATGTTTGGAAATGTCCATGGGCACGTTTTTCATATGCCAGAGACATGGCAATTTTAAAGAAATAAAAATAAATAAATAATGAGCACATAGAATGTAACATGTAATGAACAAATTACTATCATCATGCACGAATTTCGAGGCATAGGACGAACCTGAAAGCAACATGTTGAGTAACGAATGTTCAAAATTCGATTAAGAGTCATCCAAAGCTTTGATTTCAGCGAATTTATAGTCAAGCTGACCGATGATATGAGACAGATTTGATAAATTCAAGTCAAATCAAGCTCAGATCAAGTCATTAAACTATTATTAAAAGTTTTCCGAACATATTTGAATTGTCAAACAAATGTCGTAACAGGTAAGCTTATAGTAGAATTGAGGGTCTTGACAAGACGAATTCAAGGAGTCCAAGACCACTCAATTCTGACATCATTAAGACAATTACATGTCAATCAAATGTCGTTTGATCAAGGAAATCTCTCTGGGACGTTCGATCAAATTGATTTATATTCTAGCATTAATTACACCCATAGTTTCAAAAATAGAGCCATGCCATCTCATGAGAGATGGGAGAAGATTTTGAGATTTGAGGAAAGAGTTTGAAGTTTTGAGAAGGATCTAAAGTCCAACATCACAATAGCCAACCGTTGTCGACCACCGCCGATCGTCATCAACTTTTGGCGATGGCTCTCGGCCATCGTTGACTGCTGTGGACCACAATTAACCTCCGACAACCATCGTCGACCGTGGTCGACTTTCATCGATCGTCGTCGACCACCACTAACCTTTGTCGACCACTGTCGACCGTCGCTGATCACCTCCAATCTTCGTCGATCACCTCCGACTGCCATCAACCACTGTCAACCACTGACTGGACGTCGTCAATCGCTATCGACACCGCTCATTATTGACCTCACTTTTGGGTGAGGGTTTTGGGACTTTCCTTTAGTCACTAGAATCTAGCCTCAGGACTTTTCTAATGATTATCTTCGCATCTTATAAATGGTACTCACATTCTCCTCAGACATTTCAACCAAATCTCTGTTCTCTATGTTGGTTCTATATGTGATCAATAATCTTTAATACAAAGATTAGAGATTACATAAGGGAACTCTGATGAGAATTTCTATAGGACATTTGGACTTTAGGAAAGTCTTGCACTGCTATATACCTTTTTTGGACTTCAATATATTGCATCATCATTCATAATCATCATGATCATCATAAAAATTGCAGTTTCATATCACAATGTTGAAATCATTACACTCATGAGGCCGATTAAAATTATTTGAACCCAGTTTCCCCTACAATACTCCACTTGAATATTTTAATTTTTCCAAATTTCTCAAAACTGTCATTGAATCACAAAATCCACTTCAAACCATTTGATATTATCATTTAGGTCATTTAAAACCCCAAAATTACAAAAATACCCAATTTTCCCAAAAATTACAAAAAATGCCCCTGGACCCCCAAAATATCAACATTTTCAAAATCTCTCAGAGTCACTGATAAGTCCTAAAAATTACATCAAATTATTTCTTATGTCTTCTTGAGAATTTTGACTGTAATATTGTCATACTTCCGGATAATTGTTTGACACTTCAATACCAAAATAAAGAATACTTAAAAAATATTTCGGCGATCATAAAACCTTTTACATTGATCGAAAATGACCCCGAACACTGTCGTTTGACTCCAAATCTCTTCCTGAACCACCTCAAGCCTTTAAATCAACGTTGACCAATGTCAGCCAAAATTACCAAAATGCCACTCATGGACAAAAAATTCTCAAATCCTCCAAAATCATCTCAAACTCCCATAAAACCAATTCTTGACCATCCATTGGGTCAAATTTGACAAAATTTACTCACTTTGACAAAAATCATCAAATTGAGCTCCATGACTAATCAAATACCTTAATTTTAAATTCAATATGTCTAGATCAAATTTCAAATGAATCCAAATCATTTTAATTAGCCCATGACCAATTTCCAAAATGATTGACCGCGAACCGAAAATTCAACGAAAATTAAATTTAACGCATTTTTTTAACTCAATTGCAGAAAAAGCGGTCTGAACGATCATGGATGATGAAATGGATCGCGCGAGCGTGTCCGGAATGTTGATTTCACCTAAGGAGAACGTTCATTTCACCGCAAGGACGCGTTCGACGAAAAATGCGCGGAGAGATTTAAATAATAATAATATTATTATTATAATTATATAAAAATAAAAAAAAAATTAAAATTAATACTCACGCATGCATTGGCCAGCTTGTCCATGCTCTCTCTCATGCAGGCCTCATTTAATGCAGCGATAATATATATATATATATATATATATATATATATATATATATATATATATATATATCATATTACTCACGCATGTTTACCTTTCACACACCCTCTCTCTCTCTCTCTATGTGCGTGGGAATAAAAAAAATTCATATCCTCTCTCTCCCTCTCCCTCTCTTCCTATATAAACAACAACAACCCACTACTTCACCTCCCCCCACTTCATTCTTTCTTCACACACACATCAGCAGCTCCCTCTTCTCCTCCTTTGTCGGGAAACGCCGACGTCGCCAGAAAATTCGAAACAGAGCTAAATTCTTACGAACCTCCAACCCGACAGAAAAACCACATCAAATTGACACCACTAGGAGTTGGATACGCTCAAAGAGGCCTACTAATTCAAACCTAATTGAAGACAAACCTCTTAGGCTCAGGTATATCTCTTAAATTGAAATTATAATCCCGAACGTCTCTCCCTTCCAGATCAAAAACCAGATCATAAGATACCAAGTATCTATATGGATGTGATCTATTCTTCGAACTGAACAAAACGAGTCCAAGAACGCGAAACCTCGTTGAGAATCGGTGGAGAACGGACTTCGAGAAGTTTCGGTCGTCGTTTCTCCTTCGCAGGTTTCAGCGTCGCCTGAGGAAGGCACTGCAGCAAATTTTATTTTATTATTATCATTATTATTATTTTATTCAAGAAAAATGAATTTAACTTCAAAATTGCATGACTTTTTGTAGAAAGCTTCAAAACATAAACCAAAAGATGCTATGACTCAGAAAAATGAGGAGAATTTTTTAAAACTGAAATCATAATTTTTCATCAACCAAATATTTTTAAATTAATTTTTGAAGTTTTGGAGTATTTAAATCATAAAAATTAAAATATAAATGGGAAAAATATGAAATTTGGCAGAGACATTAAGTGGCTTGGAAACAACCTTCTCAGATTTTTCAAGTCCTTTTGATTCCTCTATAGGGAGATTTCTTTTTTTTAAGTGAAACAGGTCATTTTAAATAATTAAGAAAAACAAGAAATGTGAAATTTCCAAATCTCCATTGATTTTGTTCTTTGACTTTATACAGATCTTGGAAACCTTAAAACCATATTTAAAATCATTTTAATAATCATAATTCACTAATTAGGGGAGTGGGTTTGAGTTTAGTTAGGTTAGCATAAATCGGGCTCAAGCTAAACCTAGTTTAGCCTATTTAAGGTTCATGTTTGTCTCCAAGCATTAGTGAGACTGATCTGAATTCATCCCCTTATGGTCAACCCAATTTAAATCCAATACTTGGTTAGCCAACTTCTGGGTTACATTATTAGCCCCCAAACCATTGGGATTAATTAACCTAACATCAGATTAGCTAACCCTAAACCAATAAGATTATTTAACCTAAGCCTTAGGTTAGTAAACCCTAAACCAATATGATTAGTTGCATAAACCTTAGGTTAGTTAATCATAAATCCATAGGATTAGCTAAGCCTAAACCCTAGGTTAGTTAACCCTAAAATAATAGGATTAGTTAACCTAAACCTTAGGTTAGTTAACCCTAAATCAATAAGACTAGCTAAGCTTAAACAT
This sequence comes from Phalaenopsis hybrid cultivar, assembly GCA_002079205.1. NCBI lineage: Eukaryota > Viridiplantae > Streptophyta > Magnoliopsida > Asparagales > Orchidaceae > Phalaenopsis > Phalaenopsis hybrid cultivar. Next base: position 176,045 of record JXCR01123394.1, on the reverse strand, counting down.
TAGGTTAGTTAACCCTAAACCAATAGGATTAGTTAACCTAAACATTAGGTTAGTTAACCCTAAACCAATAGGATTAGTTAACATAAAAATTAGGTTAGTTAATTATAAACTAATAGGATTAGTTAACCTAAACATTAGGTTAGTTAACCTTAAACTAATATGATTAGTTAACCTAAACCTTAGATTAGTTAACCCTAAACCAATAGTATTAGTTAACCTAAATATTAGGTTAGTAAACCCTAAACTAATAGGATTATTTAACCTAAATTTTAGGTTAGTAAACCCTAAACCAATAGGATTAGTTAACATAAACATTATGTTAGTTAACCCTAAACCAGTAGGATTAATTAACCTAAACCTTAGGTTAGTTAACCATAAACCAACATGATTAGTTAACATAAACCTTAGGTTAGTTAAGTCTAATCCATAAGATTAGACAAGCCTAAACCTTAGGTTAGTTAACCCTAAACCAATAGGATTAGTTAACCTAAACCTTAGGTTAGTTAACCCTAAACCAATAGAATTAATTAACATAAATCTTACGTTAGTTAACCATAAACTAATATGATTAGTTAACCTAAACCTTAGGTTAGTTAACCCTAATTCAACCCTGATCTTTAGGCTAAACAAACTTGAATCATAGCTGAGCGTTAAGCTGAACCTACCAAAAACCTTAGGTTAGAACCTAAGTTGAGCATAGAAGAACCTTTTTGGGTATAACCTTAAACCTAAGTTAAACCTAAACCCGTCAACTTGAACAACAATTAAGAAAATAAATAAAACATATTGGGAGGGGTAAAATTTACATAAAAGGATTTAAAACTTAAACTTAAACCAAACCAAATGCAACAAAGTTTTAAAGCATGGTTTTGAGGTTAAGTCAGCTTCAAAGTCGTCAAATTCACATAAGTAATAACAAGTGAACAAAAATAACTAAAATAAAATACTTAACATCCGACAACAAGATGTAAACAACCTAAAACATTTTAACCCTAAAATCAATAAAGTAATTCAAGAATTAATCAAATCTTAAACACAAAGATCACATAACGCAGCTTAAACCACTTTTTGTTCTAATTTACAAAGATTCATTGGACGATGCATTATGTGGATGTTGACAAGAATCTTTCGGTCCTGGTGGGCAACCACCTTTCGGACAAAGTAAACTAGGGCACCCGGCGACCTGGGACAACGGAGCCATAGACACCTTGACTAGGTTACCATCAATTAAATGATTAAAATTTAATAAAATTTTGATAAAATATTGTTTCTTTATTTGCTCTTGCTCTACTTATTGTTCTATATATATCTCAATGCATGTTCTTTTACTGCTTTTATCAAACATAGAATGCATATGTTAAATACAAAATAATGAAGAAATAAAAATTTTTCAAATTATGGAGAACCTAGAAATCATAACACTAGGGATTTACTTAGCTTAAGTGAACTTAGCCTTGGCCTAAGTTTGAACTATACCTCAGTTACCCTTAATTAATTTACTATAAAATTATCGAAACAAATAAAACTTTTAATAATAAGAGTGGAGGACCTGAAGACTTGAAGACCTGAAGACACTTCAACAAGGAACTTTGAGGAGACTTCGTGGGCAGATCGTTCAAGACCTTTCTTTAGTTTAAACAATAATCCTTAAGATTCTGATGTTGTCTTTTATGACATAAAACCTCTCTTTTTTTTAGGCTTCTGTATAGTCCTGATATGCAGCATGTCTTAACTTGTTTTAGGATTCTAAGGTAGCTACTCGACGTAAAGCCTCATATATTTCTAGGCTTTTTGTGTAGATCATCATTACACAAATTTAAGCTCTAATTAATAAAATTGGCAAGAGTTAACTTAAATTGATATCGTCCTAAACTGAGCCAAACATTAGGATAGTTTGGGGGATTACCAAGAACCTATTTTGGATCTTTAATCTCCCTACTCTTCTTCTTTTGATTTTTAAAATAAAACTTTCACCTTTGAATTAATCCCTATTAGAAATTTCACAATCATGTTTGTTGAAAACCCTTTCTTTTGAATTCATGAAAATAAAATATTCCTCATTTTTATCGAGAGTTTTCTTAGGTAACCCATTTCTTTAAGAAGTAATTAACTATAGGGGTTTGCCCTTATAGGGAACTTAAAAGAACTCAGATTTAAAATAAACTCTATTTGACTCCCATATCAAATAGGAAAATTTGTTGGTCATCATGCAAACTTGCAGATCAAATAGAAGTCATTTATTTCTATAGTTTATTTAATTGAGCTTATTATCAAGTAGTGTATTACCTTTCAGGGTGGTGCATTACTCGTGGTTAGCTCGATTATTCAACTGTAGAAATCAATGAAATCAATTTGACCACGTTTTCTTTAAATTAAAATATCTAATTTCTAAACACTATATTACGTTAAGTTAAACCGCACCCAGCGGCATGATGACCGACACTCATTCCAAGTAATAAGTTCATCAGCACGTCGACGTTGTAACTTGGGAAACTTAGTATCTCTTTTCAGCCTGCGGGACAAGTGATTGCAACTGTAATCATCATTTTATAGTGAAACTCTTTTGTTGAGTCAGGTGTTGTATTTTTTTTTTCCTTTCTAGGTTTTCCATGTAAAAGCTTCTGATGTCATTATTACATATTTTCTATTTTAAGAGTGCATGTTGAATTTACGTATCATATTAAGACATTACTCTACAACACTACTAATTTAAATTTTCTAGCACACATCAGAATGAATTTACTTGCATCCAACAATCAATTAATAAATTAAAATTTGTAATATATTAATAAAATATAATTTGAATACATTTTTAAATTAATTCATCTTTTCAAATCAATAACGAGCATAACACGATGCATATTTGTGTTTCAATGAATTAATCAAAATATTAACATATATTTTTTGTAGTTAAAAAATATACCAAAAAAAAGTAAATTTCAGTTGTTTTTCACCGCCATCGTTTTAACCCAAAACAACAAAATATTTTGGTCAGCGATCCACCTTGACCTACTGATGTGCAATGTCAACCGATCAATCATTCATATATATATATATATATATATATATATATTATTTATATTTT
>JXCR01123394.1:125332-172829 GCA_002079205.1 Phalaenopsis hybrid cultivar | reverse complement strand
TTTCAATGAATTAATCAAAATATTAACATATATTTTTTGTATTTAAAAAATATACAAAAAATAGTAAATTTTAGTTGTTTTTCCCCGCCATCGTTTTAACCCAAAATAACAAAATATTTTGGTCATCGATCCACCTTGACCTACTGATGTTCAATGTCAACCGATCAATCATTCATATATATATATATATATATATATATATTATTTATATTTTTTCATACAGATATATACCTATACCCTGACATGGTCATGTACTATATGTATTTAATAAGCGATGAGATGATAAACATGCTATTTTAAAATTGATGAGGCAAGTAGATCATACATTTGCAATCAATTTGACTTTATTGATAATTTAGAGTTGATGATGAAAACCCCATTATTACGGGTATGAAGATTCACGACGGTTGAGTAATAATTTAGCATGTTAGAATTAGACTAAGATCCAACACAAATAAAAGAAAAGTAAGCATGAGGATATATCTTGACTTTTTTGTGAAAACTCTGAAAAGAGAAAAAACTATAATGCCTACTCCAATACAATTAATCAACTATATAATTGTAAGTTTCTGTGAAATTTCCTGTTGAATTGAAGGAGATGGAATTTGTGATATTGATGTATAATAAGAGTTTAACAATAATAGTTATATCATGCTACAAAGACCGTAATGGATTGTTATAAAGGCAATAGCATACAATGAATGTTATAAATGATGATTAAAGCACCAGCTTGTCGTAGAGGTCATTGAGTTATGTAGGTCGTAATGGTGAGTTGTGATAATATTGGTAAGACTCAGATGCTAGAGTTGAGAGTTGTATGAGCTATGGATAGGGTTGCAAATGAACCAATGCACTCGATGAACAACTTGAACTCCACTCGATTAAGGCTTGATCATGTTCGTTCAAATTAGTATATAAACAAGCTTAAATAATTTTTAAAAGCTCAAAGCTTAAATGAACTAAAGATTAACATAGTTGAATTTGTTCATTTTTGTTCACGAACAAACTCGTGTGTTTTCAACAAGTAACTTATTAAATGCAACATATTAAGCTCGATGATAATTCATATCATATATGATATATTATTTAAATAAAATTTAATTAACTATATTTATTTAAATATTTGTTTGTCAGTAATATATTATTATATCAATAATCCTTTTAAATTCATTACTATCATATAGTTATTTTATTAAAGTTTAAGTGTTAGATGTGAAAATATATACGACTTATGTAGTATGCATGAAATGCCCCATAAATTTAACTTTAAACCCTCGTAAAGTTCACTTTCATTTGTCCTCTTGTAGTTTTGCCTCTTCCAGTTTCACCCAAAACATATGAAACTCTGAGTCACTAAGGCGTGCAAACAACGAAGGCAACAATGAGATTGCTACGTGGAAGGATCTTTGAAACTCTAGTCTTTGGTATATCTTCCATTTCACTTTGTTCCTAAGTCCTACCCGATTAACCCTCATATTTCTCATCTTTCCTTGCACCCCACTTCACTCTCTTCAAGTTCTTTTAAGTTTTGTAAGTCCTCCTTCAACTTTTATTTAATATATATGAGATTTAAGGCAAAAAGGAAGAGAAATGGAATTTAAGATCATGCTTGTCATTTTTTTTGTTTAGACATTATTCGGGATTTAAGGCAAAATAGAGGATAAATGAGAATTAAGATCCTTTAGGGCTTTATTTTGTCATTTTTTAATGATGGATTTAAGACAAAAAAGAGGAGAAACTGGATTTGTGTTCCTCTAGGTTGTAAACTTGTCATTTTTAGTTGTTTGGTAGGATCTAGGTTAAATCACACAAATTATTCTTTTAAATATCCTCTAAGTGAGGGATTTAGGGCAAAATGGAGAAGAAATGAGATAAGATACGGTAGGGTTTATAGTTTATAATCAATAAATTAGAAGATGCGATCAAATTTGTAAAATTATTTAATGATTTTTTTACATGGAAATCTAGATACTGGTTTGAATTCTTAGCCCGTTTAAATACTCATTCACTTGTCATAAATAAATCAAGTTCAAATATTAAAAAATTTAAACAAGTCAAGCTCGACATAAGCTCAAGCCGAACATGAATAACTTATAATTATACCAAGTCAAGTCCAAACTATGATATAATAAAGACTAGCTATGGATCATGTAGGCAGTAGTTGGCTATGTAGATCTTAGTGGGAAGTCACAATAATGTCTTTAGGTTACAGTAGTTGGAGTTGGAATATGCACGAGTTATGGACCACATAGGTCATAGTTAATTACTTAGGTCATACTTATCAGTTGTAATAATGTTTGTAGACTATAGAGGTTGGAAATGGGAGCTGTAATAACGTTTGTAAGCTACAGAGGTTGGAGTTTTGAGCTGCATGAGCTATGCTTACATAGGTCGTGATTGGTCACATAGGTCATGGTGGTGAGCTATAATAATGTATGTGGGTCGTAGAGGCCAGAGTGGGGAGTTGTAATGATGTTTGTAGGTCATCAAGGCCTGAGTTGGAAGACGTATGAGTTACGAACCACACAATTCATAGTCGGCCACGTAGGCCGTGATGGTGACCTACAATAAAAACTATAAGTCATAGAGGTTGGAGTTAGTTGTATTAATGTTCGTAAGCATAGAGGTCAGAGTTGGGATTTACATGAGTTGTGGATCACGTAAGCTATGATGGTGAGCTACAATAATGTCACTTGGCAACCAAGAACATAATAAAAGGTTGCAGTCACAATGAAACACACAGGTCGTAGGCCATAATGAGGAGAAAACTTTAGGAGTTCAAATAAACTCGCCTAGGTGGTTATGGACATTATTATAGCTCCCAACTCTTGCCTCTATGGCCCATAGATATTATTGCAGGCCAACGACATAGCCTACGACATATGTGATAATACAATATCGTTATAACTCCCAACTTCAACCTCTATGGCTTATGGACACCAATACAGCTCCCAACTCTAGCCACTACGGCATATAGATATTATTCCAGGTCACCACCACACCCTTAGATATTTTTCCAGTATTGTTCTACAGTTACTGAGGGAAGTTACATCATACTTAGGGTGTGTTGTTACATCATCTTTAGGGTTATGTTCTAACACCATATTTAAAGTGCATCTTTGCACAAAATTTAGGGTGCTTCATTTCACTATCCTTGAGGTGGTCATTACCTTCTCTTGGTTTAGCTCTAGCTCCATGCCCCCCTCTTTGGTCGAGCTCCTCCATCTCTTTTTATGAAAGTGGGTAGGGCTCTATCTATGGAGTCTGAGAGCAAATCCGCTACAAATAAAGAAGGAATCTAACCACCCTATCAGAAGGTCAAGAGAGATTCCTCTAATCAAACGATATTTTATGGACATTTAAATGCTCTAAAAATTTTATAATTTAGTGACTTGGGCTCGTTGTATTCTTCTCACTGAGATGCTGGATTTAACTATAAGCTTGTCAAATTTTGAATCTATTTGATCTATCATTGGGTATGTCTCATGGAGTCAATCAGTTGAACAATAAGTTTGTTGAAATCAGACTATTAGATGACTTTTAATTTTAGTTTGAATGTTTGTGTGTTAAGAACCTTAAGATTCATAGAAATAAGACAAAATTTTTAATGAAGTATTAGTCCCCCCCCCCTCTCCAAATTTAAGGTAATTTCGTATGCTTGTTCGAAAATTATCAAAATAAACAAAATCGGGCAAATTTTTTTAAGAAAATATAGAAAATTTGGATTTTCTTTTGACGATAATGATTGCATCGGTAGAGGCTACAAAATGCGCAATTCAGATGTTGGTATGATGGGCAGGCAGTACAAGTCATGGTGGGTCAGATCGAGCAGTGATAGGTCAGCAGAACGGGTTGAAGGAGTGTCATGTCAGCTGTAATGGGTTGTGTGGACCATGTACTAAAACCATGTGGTGCCCATGTGTGGTGTGGGATGGTACATTTGTGTGTGAGTGCAATGGTTGTCAATGGTACAACACTCGACGGCTGGCCTAAGATACGGGATGTGGATCAAACTGTGCACATGATATGAAACAGACAACGACTTCTGCAACACATATAACCACATAGATCAATATGGTTATTTTTTATTGGAGTGCGCAAAACATGCATTTTAACACAATAGAGTCGTACAATTAGCTGACTGATCAAACTAAGATGACCTATGTAAATTGTTGCTATAAGCCTCAAATTTTGGCCATTATTGGTTAATTTTTTTGCTTTTCTAAGCCTTTAAAAAGGCTAAAAATTTGAGAAAAAAAATTGAAGGCTCATTGCTTAATGTTGTCAAAAAATTGAGAAAAAAAATGAAGACTCATTGCTTATTGTTGTGTAATCAATGGAGCTCCGTCAATATGTTAATTGGAGTCTCCCCACCTATTTTTATGTAATTAATGGATCTCTCTCGATCCGCTAACTGGAGTCTCCCCATTTGTTGTTGTACAATCAACAGAGCTCCCTCGACCTGCTCACTGATGTATCTCCTTTTTGTGTAATCGATGGAGCTCCCTCGATTTGCTAACTAAATTCTCCCCACCTATTTTTGGGAGATCAATGGAGCTCCCTTAACCCACTTTTGGGTCACTTTGTGTGTTGTTGTTGGGCTTTCGGGAGAAATTTTTCATGTTCAAGGTGTGCTTTCTGGAAGAGAGTTTTNCCCCCAAAAAAATCAGCTGAAGTACCAGAATTTTGGGGAGGTGATGTTAACACTCTTCGAAGATGAGCTCACCCTTTCTTTGAGGGCATGAAGGACTAAGCTTTGTAGGATTGACCACATCTTTGGCAAGCACAAGAAGGTGAAAAACTCTTGTGCAATAGGCATATTGTCATTGGTGAGTCAACTAGCAAAGTGTCGAAACAACTTATCTTCATTGGCGGTTTTCCTCTCCCATTAGCACCAAGAATTGATGGGCACTCAAGAAGAAATGAGTGAGACACGAGATAACCTCAATCAAAGCATAGACACTTTGTAGACTTTTCAAGCGAGAAAGTTGGCTCTTAAAGAGGAGAACATAAAGTCATGATCCCCGCAGCAAGAAAAGAATTTGACACTTTCAGCACAGGGTTCATCTATCGTACTATTATATTGTAGTTGATTTTGAGAATATGTCCTTAAGATAGAGGCTAAAAGTTTCTCTCTTCCAGCTTGAAAAGCAAAAAAGCTTAAAGCATCTTGTATTAGCTTATTTCTGACAATGATGAGGATGTTGAAGTAGATTGATGCCTTTATTTCTACTGTCTTGTTATAACTTTTGTACCAGTGTGTTTTAATCATAGTCACTTTTCTACATTCGATGTAATCAAAATTTTTGACATCTTTTTGAGGTTACTTTCACATTTCTTTTTGAGTTGCAGTTGCTCTTCTTCAAAAATTCTTTTGCCCCACTTCTGAGTGTTGTTGTCTAACTTATGGGACGTTGTTGCCTAACTAGTGAGTCATTATTAATCTTTTCATCTCTGTAATAGAAGCATAGTGGCATCAAACCTTCTGAGTCTCATGTCTTTTGAGATTCTTTAGTTTTTTAAATGTTTATGAGTCTGCAATCAAAGTTATGTTTTGTATAAAGAAAAATAATGTACATTTTGAGGCTTATACCTTCAGAGATTTTTTCTGTATATGTTTATCGTCTAATGCCTGCAATCTTCTGAGATTTTTAAGAAGATGTCATGTCAAACACTTGCTCGTATGGCGTTTTTCTGGTGAAGATTTTGTTCACCATTATCTTTTCATCGAAACTTGCCTTCTGCTCTGAGATTAGTGCCAACCGCATAAAGATTTATGCCAAAAAATAAATTATTTGAATTTTTTTCTTCATATATATATATATATATATATATATATATATATATGACTTTGAACCAAAAAAAAATTCAAATATACCCAATTACACGTTATGTCTAAAAACTCAACATTTTTTTTTCATTTTTATTAAATTCTCAATAATTCGATCGTAACACGCCTAAATAGAAAATTTTTAAGTGATCTACATATATTTATTTATTTATTTATTTTGAAGAGAGACATATCACCTAAAAAATACAGAATATATCGATCAACAACCGCACCTACCGAAGATTTGAAATTACAGTCAATTAAGCATAAAAAATTAATATCAAGTATAGGCTATTACATCATCAAGATTGCAGAATTATTGCAATAAACATATTGCAATAATACCTTTGATCGAACCTCATTTATGGCCATCAATTAAGTTGCATTTAAGCGTACACATCGCTATCAAAGTTTATACATACCACCCAAATTCCTCCGTATTTACATATCTAACACCTAAACTTCACTTTTTACATTTATACCACCCAAATCCTTAACATCACATTAAAAATACCACCATTCTAACCACTTTAAAAATGAAATGAAGCTTGTCGTGCATACCGAAGGTGGCATGCACGTAAAAATTGAAGTTTAGGTGTTGGATATGTAAATACATATCAAATGAGTGGTATGTATGTAAATCTTCCTTTTAGTCAGCTATAAAATGTTTTTAAGTTACTATGATAATAAAAAGGACTTTCGGAATCAAATAAACTAGAATATAATTATGTAATATATAATATTTATGCTATTATATGCCTCAAATTATATGATATTATAATGTCGTCTTTTCAATGTAAAATTAAAAAAAAAAAACAAAAATGAATTTTTGTCTGAAAAAGTTTAAATTTTTCATTGTCATAATGATGTTACTTCAAATTAAAAACGCATTAACTATCATGATAGATTTGGAAAAATCAATATAATTGATGCCACTCAAACAAGTCTTCATAATCTCGATGAATTACATGGATCTCGAGCAAAAAAATATTCAAACATTGATTAAGAGTCATCAAGAACTCTAATTTCAACATACTTATAGTTAAACTGTCTGGCTCAATGAGACAGACCCTGTTGTATTAAAAATGGTCCAATCTTAACCAAATAAAGCCCTGATTAAGATGATAGACCATTGAAAGCTTTTCGGACATAATTAAAAGGTAAAATGTATGTCGAGCCTAGCGAGCTTAAAGTTGAATCGAGGCGAGGTGAATCCAACAAGCCTGATATCACTCACTTCCGACATAATTAAGGCAATCAAATGGTCATTAAATATCGTCTGATCAAAGAAATATCTATGTCATTCGATCAAAGTGATTCAAATTTCATCCTTAATTGCAGTCAAAACTATATAAATAGAGCTTCACGCCTCTCATGAGAGAGGAGAGCTTGAGGCTTTGAGAAGGAGTTGAAGTCTAGCATCAATCCTGTTGTCGTCGACCACCACCAACTGTCGTCAACCACCATTGTCGACCGCCGCCGATCGCTTCGTCACCATCTGTTCCTAGCAACAAGTTTATCTACACTTTAACGTTGTAATTCGGAAGACTTGGTAACCCTTTCCGGCCTATGGGACAATGATCAACTTATAATGGATATCTTCAACTAGGCTAGATTCTGTTGTTTTTCCCTTTCTAGTTTTTTCGTGTAAAAACTTATGGTCTCTACCGGCTGTTTCTTTTATCTAAGTGTGTGTTAAATTCTCTTACAACGCTAAGACGATAATTCATTACTCTACCGCTGTGAATTTTCTAACATCATTAGTTTGGCATCGTTTGTGGAAAATGAAACATCGTTCGACGTCATCTTCAACTCTAAGACAGCCCAATGATGTACATCATCCAACTAGCGAATGAACCTCCTTTCCATCTTAAAAATCATCTATGAAGCATTCTTCGATGTGGTGGGAAACCTTCACTGCAGCCTTAAAAGGTGGTTCACGTCAAAGTCTCGGACGCTATTGTAGTAGGATAGTCTTCTTGCATCCTACCCAGACACAAAGTCATTCAGAACTTCTTTTAGGCTGGGAGACAACCTTCACCGCAGTTTCAATAGGTCGTTTATGTCAACATCTCGGGCATGGTTGTAGTGAGGTATTCTTCTTGCATTCTATTCATGCACAAAGCCTTCAAAACTTCTTTTAAAATGGGGGAAAACCTTCACTCTAGTCTCAAAAGGTCGTTCACATTAACGTCACGGGCACAGCTGTGGTATGGTAGTCATCCCACGTTTCATTTAGATATCAAGTCATAGGGAACCGTTGGTGGAGGTGGGGGGGGTGTGGAATTCACAAACAGTACTTTCTCAGTGCCCCTCCGCCATCATGAAGTTCTTCCTCAATAGTATCAGAAAGTTGATTTCTTCAAGATTCAATACATGGGCCAATTTTCAAGCTCGTGTGGAAACCACCTCCGTTAAGGGATAAAATATTCAAAATAAGCAATTAACAAGTTGCAAAACATTATTCTTGAGCATGGTTGCAACCATATTTTCAAGAAAATATATGGTCCATTACGACTTGCGCCCAGTCTCGAGAAACGCAGAGCATCTATGACATCTCATTGACGGCCCCAGCAGTTACCGACACTTTAATGGTAATTTAATTTAATTCATAATTTCCACTTAAGTGGCAGGTTCCTACGCAAGTGCATGTATTGCTTTCGTAGTATAGGGCTCTACTTGAGTCTGGAATATCGATTCCACAGGGAAGGTGGCAGTGGCTTCGTAATAATACCAATCTAAGGGTAAATTCTAGCATACTACTTGCAGGTCCTAGTTTGGAAGATCGCTAAATATGGTTGTTCTAACAACTACTCTTAAGTATATTTCTACTCCTAAGTTAAACTTGCCTAGATCAATTAAAAAGGTAAAATTCAAGATTGATAAGGTACTTCTTTTTGGTGATTTCCTAGGAAGATTATAGGTGTTAGTACTAAGAATGGTAATGTGATATTGATGACAGGAGCATAAGACTCATTTACCCGTTGTCGAGTGCATAAACAAGTATGATTCAAATTTAGGTAATTGTTTCCTTCTGTCGCACATGAAACTCATGACTTGTCTTTCATAGTCATTTGCACAATGTGAATATTTTATGTTGTTTCACCACCGCTCCTTCGAGTCCTAATGGGTCACAATGAATTTTAACAAGTTATATGGTCAGTACAACATGTAATTTAAGTTTATAGATATACTCATCACATAAAAATAAAGATAAATTCAAAGCATTCGCAGCCCTACAAATCTAACCCATCTATTACAAGAGAAAAGTATAAGAAATCTACTCACTACACATGATCAAAGAAAACTTCATTCAATCCAAGAAAATTAATGATCCTGAAATTATAGATGTGTAAAATTAATAAAGTTGACTCCACTTTACAGCGACGTCAAAAACTTGATTCGTTATTTATGAATAAGAAATTGAGGCAATTTATGTTGGGATTTTACGCAAGTATATGTATCGTTATCAAGTAATACAGGACTTTCTGATTAAGCCCCAAATGTCGATCCCACGAGGAAGGTGTAAATTCGTGATGAAAAATTAAATCAGGAAATTCACAATGATAAAGAAAATCTACTACACTAAATTTCAAATGTTTAGGATGCTAACAGAACTAAATTATCAACTACAAGCGAAATTGTAAAGCAAAGCTAAGCAATTACTACCAAAATATATTTTTGTGACGAAGTTATCAAGTATGAGAAATCATCTTTCCCACTACAATGAGTTTTTGGTTAAATGAGAGAGATAAATGATTTTAATTTGTTTTGTGTCAAATAAGAGCAACTTTAATACTCTACCCTCAGTCAAGTGTTATAGAGAATTGTTGGTTAATCATAGGTTTAGTCTCTAGATCTGTGTTTAGACTGGGAGAATATCGGCTCTCACTCAAGAGCTCTACTTCTCTTCCCCTGAAGGCTAACTCTCGCTTTAGTTCTTAAACACTAAGACCAAATTGGTGATTTTAAACTGTCACCCTAGAATCTCCAATTCTTTGCCCAGTAATATATATTTCCCTATTTATTTGCACCTAATTCCATGAACGAAACACTCCTTCATGGAATCGAATATGATTATTTTGTTGTGAAACTCGTACTCAATTTCCCGGATAGTATGTTTCACAACAGATATTAATATTTCAATTGACCAAATCGAAAAGTAAATTAAGAATTGAGTGAAAAATCATCACAATTTATTTTATATTTTGAAATTGACATATCCAAATTATCTCTTCATTTCATCATATCTCAGAGTATGGAGAAAGATAAAGAAAACTACTCAAATCTCACGAGAAAGATACGAAAAAATACGAATTTCATAAATAAAAAAAAGTTGATAGAACAATAATAAACAAACATCACTTATCTTTAACTTTTTCTCAAAGCAAATCCCTTGTAGCTCCTCTTGGACTCTTGATTCTCTCTTCGAAGATGTAAGAAAGAAGAAATATCTCACTTCTCTCCCTCTCCAACAACTCTTAGGAGAAATCACACTTCGACTCACCACACTACACAATACACACAATGGAACACTAAAGGAAACTCAATGGCACACTAGCAGACTCTTTTTTTCTAATTAATTTCTGCTCTAAATAGAACATCATGTCGGTTGTCAAAGAGGTGCATCAAATAACTCTTCAAAAAGCGTCCAAATTCGTCGAATCTTCTAGATTTTCGCCCTGCACCGACTTCAGCGCTATCGGCGCCCACGATGGCGTTGTTGTTGCCCTTGGCCCAAATTAAATTTGTGCTCTTTATCAAATGGCGTCATCGGCGTCCATGCTGGCATCGTCGACGCTGAGTATTTCTCTCTAAAATGCTATTTTGACTCCAAATTCCTTCTTTTTTTCTTCCTTTTTGCTCCAAGTGCTAAAAATCATCAACCTGCAATAAAACATGAAAAATACAATCCTTTAAAGCGCAATATGACAAAAAATGACTATAAAATATAAGTCTAAAAATGCATATATTTTTTTGTGCATCAATTAACAAAAAATGTGTTTACAACAATAATCAAAAAAGATTACACACTATACTTAGCTTTTATCCTCTAAAAAAAAAGCAAATTCCACCTGACAATGTTTTCCACAGTGCTACACAAGAAGTTGTCATAAACCTTTTACTGATTCTCTCAAATTCCCTTCTCAAATCTCTCTAAAACAAGAATTCCTACTCCGACCTACTGTTCATGGAGAATTCCAGGACTTGGAACTTCTTCCTTACTCTTAAGTTTGCCAAAACTCCCCGTCTGAACCGTCAGCACCCTTAAAATAGCTCTTAGAGTCGTGCAAAAAGTAATTGTCTGAACTGCAACACATAAGAGCCCAATGTGCAGCGCCTAAGCGTTGTGTTCTTTCTCTGCTTGAGAAGTTTGGGTGCCCAGGCACCCAGAACCTGGCGCCAAGGTCTTAATCTGCAACGCCTTGGCGCCCAAAAATGGGTGCTTAGGCGTCATACCACAATCAGCACCTTTGCTCCATTTGGTTTCGTTTCGCTCCGATTTAGTACCAATTTGCTTCAATGCTCCTATTTTTTATACATGTGTCATAAACATAAAAAAACCTTCCATTAAAGTGCAATTTCATTCAAAAACATATGTAAAATAAAGAAGAAATTAAGTATATTCAAAGACATGACTCGTTCTGTAATTAGTCAATCCCAGGAAGACTCGATTTGACTTCTTCTATTACAAGCTACAATCATCAAGCAAAAGCTTCAAATTACAGCTTCGGATAGATAAAAAATCCTTGGTGGATATTTTTCAATCTCCTTCATAATAGATTACAGTCGTCAAACAAAAACTACGACCAACAACCTAGGATAAGTCAACCATCATTAATGGATTTCATATGACTTTGTTTGTAACAGGTTAATGTCGTCGAGCATCTCTAGATATATACTCAGGACGGTTATTAAATCCTTATTGGATTCTCCTTTCAACCATACCCCTGGAATTCAAGCACAAGTGGCAATACTCGATGGGAAGATACACTACTCCTGAGAATCCAACCCAAGAGGCAAGACTTTATATGAGGCTACTAGATCCCTTGGAAGTCGAGCCTAAGAGGCAAGACTCGACGGGAATATACAGTACTCCACTACACCTTGAAGTCGAACCCAAGGAGCAAGCCTCTATGGGAATATAAGGCACTCCTGGAAGTTAAAGTTGAGCCCAAGAGGCAAGACTCAATGGGAAGCTATCACGCCCTGGAAAACAATCCCAAGAGACAAGTCTCAATGAGAAGCTAGAAATGGATAGGATCCTCACTATATAGACTTCAAGAGAGCAAGTGGTTAATAGAGCCTCTACTCAAAGACCTCAGAAGGCTACATGACTCAGAAGACACACGGAAATCAAAGACCTCGGAAAGCTACGAGTCTTAGAAGAAATATGTACATCAATGACTTTAGAAGGCTGGAATCCTCAAAATTCTAAGAGCCTCGAAATATATCAGTAAATTTTAAGCACTTATAAGGCATCAGCCTAAGAAGGCATAGCCTCTGAGGATACAAACCTAAAAGGGCACAACTTAGAAGGCACGAGCCTCAAAAGATACGCGGTTCATTTTTATATTAAATGCACATGCTAACTTTGATTGCAGACTTCCACATAATTAAAAGCCGTGTTACCTCAAAAAGTATAAACCTCAGTAGATGCCAACATAAACAATATCTCAAAAGAGAGATAGCGACAACCCAAAAGTTGGGTAAAAACACCCCAGAAGTTTGACAAAAATAACCTCATAAGTAACGTCTAAATTTTTATTGCATCAAGCTGGAGAAAAAAGTAAAGAAGCGCATCATCACCGTGTACAAAATGCCACATCAGTAAATTGAAAGGCTACAAATATTTGTACAATGGCTACAATAAATCAGCTCATCATCAAGTGGAGTCGGCATCGCCAATCTGAAATTCCAATACTTATGCAGATTTTCAAGGGGTCTCGAGATATTGTTGTCACATAAGCATGAAATTCTCTCCCTCAAAGCACGGTGAAAAAACTCCAACATTTCTTCATCTCTATAGGAACGCGCAACAGCAACAAGCAAGAATATCACCCGCTGGTCAATGATGACTTTCTCTTCCCAACGATGCAAAAGAGCATACCATTGATCGTTTGCTACATAGGTCAAGGATGACTTTCCTCTGCACCTTCAAGAAAAATGACCTCGTTAATCGCCTGACACATGGGTCAATGACAACTTTCTTCTTATAGAAAATCCCGGATCGCCAGCAAGGCAAAGTCGATGACTCCACTTCCACCCTCTACTTCTTGTCTATTTATATGCTAAAAATTCATCATATTGATAACAAAAGTAATTAAAAAATTATAATTATATATGCAATACATCCATTATCCTCGCGACTTCTAGTCTTTGACATTTCCGGCTTTCGTTTTATAGCTTTCCTCTTTCACCATATGGCCGCCATCCGCATTAGTTATCCCAAATAAAAAATTTAAAAAAAAAACAGTTTCAAATATTAGAAGATAAAAAATTTTTCATATTCTCTTTTTTTACTTATTACAAGTTAAATATGCTTTAATTATTTTTCAAACAAATTATATACTTATATATAAACGGGTAAAAAATAAAATAAAATAAAAATCTGAAATCTACTTCGGATTCCAGCCATTGTTTTATCTTCCCGCAGCAGCTAACTGTTCAAATGGAAGGCCGGTGGGGCCCACAAAATCAAACAATTAAATAAAATTATATTTTTTATTTCTACCCCTCCGCTTAATGGGGTTCTCCGTCAAATCAGCTAAGCTCAGTTCTTTGATAATGCTTATGCTATATTATTCACACCCTGTTAATATATAAATAATATATATATATATATATATATATATATATATATATTCATTTATTTATATAGAACTGATAATCCAACAACAAAAGTACATTGATATAAATTTGAATATTTTAGGACGATAAAATTAGAGTTGCCCAAAATGCGGGGTAACTATGAGCCTGACATAAATCTTCATAATTTGACACAAATTTCGATGAATGATACGGATCTCGATGCAATCTTTGAAACAATAAATGTTCAAATTTGATTAAATGTTAACCATAACTCTGATTTCAACAAACTTATAGTCAAACTGATCGACTCAATAAAAAGGACCCAACAATACCAAATTTGGTCCAATCTGAACCAAATAAAACTCCGATCAAGACAATAAACCATTAAAATTTTACATACATATTTAAAAGGTCAAATGGAAGTCAAACCTGAAGTGTCTTGGCAAGAAAAATCCAACAACCCCTAAATCACTCACTTCCAACATCATTAATGCACTCAAATTATCATTAAATGTCCTCCACTCGAGAATAAATGCAGACTGTCCAATCAAAATTGTTCAAATTTCATCATTTAATTACAAACAAAACTATAAATAATCTCACATCTCTCAAGAGGAAGAAGAGAACTTGAAGTTTTGAGAAGGAACTGAAGTCTAACATCACTCCTGCCGCCATCAACCATTACTTGCTAACCGCCGCTAATTGCTTTCATCACCACCAATTCCCTTCAACTAGTTCATCTACACATCAATGTTATAATTTGGAAGACTTGATAATCATTTCCCGCCTGAAAAATAAGGTATTCATGTAATCATCAACTTATAGCAGATCTCTTCGGTCTTTCCCTCCCCTAGCTTTTCAATGTAAAAATTTTTGGTTTCCTCTTGCTGTTTTCTTTGTCGAATTGTGTACTAAATTCTCGTGCAACGCCAAAACACTAATACACTACCCGTAATTTTTTTAGCACACATCAATAATATAATAATATACCTATAAATATAACAAAAAATACATAATAATACAATTCACTTGTTCATGATTCCATTACCAGAAAATCCTCATTTTCCAATCTTCTGTACGATAGGAGCTAGCGCACCAAAAACATATAATTAAATAAAAAGACATTTACATGCATACCACCCAATTACTATGTATCTACACGCCTAACACCTAAACTTTTGCTTACATTTACACCCCCAAATCTTTTATATAATAAAAAAATATCACCATATTAAGTTTTAAAAAGTGAAACATTTTCATACATAAATAATGTGACATATATTTATAACTTAAAATTTAGATTTTAGGGATGCAATACTTAAGAACTGAGTTATATTTATGTTTATCACTCTAAAATATATGACATTATTGTTCAGAGAATTATCTTAATAGTAATTTATTTCTCCAATATTCTTTTCTAATGCATTATTGCCAAAAGACCACACTTGCGCATAGATATCGTATACTCTTTACAGTGAGTATGCAGCAAATATTCCTCAATCAATAATGCCCATAAATTAAAAAAGGCTCAATCGGGCATAAAAGCTATGTGAACTGGCTTCTGTTATGCGGCTAGAATTCTTACTTAGCTAGCAATAGGTATAGCAACCATTGAAGGAGTAGATAAACTAATCTTTCCGAGCTAGTCTTCCATGTGCACCGCCCTTCACTCGAACATTCAGCTCGGTGGCTCGACCATTTCAATTGGTTTAACAAAAGTACAAACCAATGTCGATTACACTCACATTAGTGCTAATTAAAAGCAAGTTCTTGGGGTTCTTGACAATTTTCACTAGAATCTCTCCCAACTCAAATAAACAAGGCTTAAGGCTTAAAATTATCAAAATTCATATTTATATCACAAAACTTCCTTCTAATAATCACTTAATAGCTCACTTCATTTCAACATTAATTCTAATCAATATTATCTCTCTTTCGTAACAAAGAAGCGACGATGTAGACTTGCAATTTTTAGAAATGTCACCTTAATTATTATGACTTATTTTAATACTAATATAGTGACATTTCTGATATATGACATACATGAGTAAGGTGGCAGACATTAAAAAACAAAGTGTGTTAGACGTAAATATATAGTAATAAGTTTGTCAATCATGACAAATTTACATTAATGAACTTACTAAAGCTAATTTTAATTTTTTCAGAAAAATTAACGGCTAAAGCAACACTTTTTTGTTGGCTCTTTCCATACGACAAAAACAATATAGTTATCTCAATCAAAGTCATTGTCTACACAGCTTGGGACAGATTTGTAAAACTATAATATTAATATAAATTTTAGCCATATGGTGCCATATCAAGACATTATTAACCAAAAAACAGCACAATTCCAGACCATTGAAAGCAAAGTTTGGCCTAAAAACCTTTTGGCTGCAAACATGACTGGTAATTTTGTAATATTTATAGTTGGGTACACAAATTATTCAATATTTACAAGTGAAACAAAAAATGCACATTAATAAGAAACTATTTTCATCATACAACTTCTATTTATAAATGAATCAAGACTAGATTTCCTAAAACGTCTAAATCACAGCCCAAAAAATTCCAACAAACATAGAGCTCTTGAAAAAAATTTTAACAGCAACTAAAATTAAAGAAAAATATTAACCGCAAGCATTAAAGTAAGGCCTAAAAAATATAAAAAATTAAACCAAAAATGGCCAAGTGAAATTGAACGGTAAAAGTAGACGGTAAGCCCTCACATAAAAAGTATAAAACATTGGTGTTTTATGCAAAAAAAATATAGTTCAACCAGAAACTTCATCAATTGCTAATCCAAATTTAATTAAAATATTCTGCCAATCAAAATATCACGATGAAACAATGAGTAAAGAACATGAAATGACGCACTTCAACCAGCCAAAAAGCAGCTAAATCATTTGTCAATCATGCTATAACTGCTACATCTCTCATCAAAACTGTAGTTTTACATTTACACCAATTGCGTTAAAAAAAAAAGGACAGCTGAACTTATGATCCAGACTCTATTCTAGATTCTTCAAAACAGCCAAACTGTGAAATAATTTTGGGAAAGAAATACTCCTAAAAGTAACTTCTAAAAGAGGAAGTTAGGAGATAAACATCAAATAGGAATCTGCGAAATTCGGTGACAACAACAGGAATTTCTGAACAGACAAAGGAAAACTGTATCAAGAAGGCTACATCGACAAGGAAACCAAAAAAGGGATGAATTTATGATGTTGAGGGCAAATCGCAGCCGTCTGATTCAGAATAAGTCATTGAAATATGAGGAAAGGTTGTTATCCAGAACTATATCTATGTTATTTACAAGGGGAGACGGTGAAAGTTGATTCAGGTCTCTAGATCCAAATATCTGATACAAAAGAAAGGGTGAGAAGAATTGAATAATCCTATAGAGTTCTGTAAAGGATTAATGAAAACATGAACAAGGGAGAAGGGGGATCTACTATGGGAAAAGTTAGAGCATGAGGGCACCGAATCACTATTTTTGGACTGATTTGTTTAGAGGAAAATTGAGAAAAAGGCATCACCAATGATCGGGATTGGCGCCCTGATCCAATGTACCCTAGAAGCATACGAGGAGATATCATGTATCTCGCCAATTTACGCAATTAAGTTCATTATGCCACAATTGTACACAAAATCATAATAAATAAAGCATAAGAAACAAGATCCTATGGCGGTAAAACGTGTTTTCTTATGTTATTTTTCAGATCAAGAAGTGTACAAATGCTTTGCCTTGTTAAAAAATTTGTCATTCTAGGATGCCTATCCTTGATAAAACAAAACCTTTCTTTGAAAAAAGTATCAAGGGGGAGGGTAAATGGTAACTCAAAATGATGAGTGAAATTTAAGTCATTTTAATGATGAATTTACCCATACTATTCTTAGAACCTTCAGAACTTGGCAATTCTACTGATGAAAACTTACCATATAAACCATGATTAAGCCAAAATAGAGAATGAACCAATATGGATAAATCATTGAACTAAATTAAGTAAATGTTCATCTAATGGAAAAGAATCTGAGGGTCATCTACGAAACCATAATTACAACCCAAATCAAAGTCATAACTCACAAAACAAGTCTCCATCATATCCAAATTCTAAAAAAAATTTTTGACGATCTCAAAATGCTAATTAGTTCTCAAGGATGCAAGGATGCAAACCTAACACTAATCATCCCATATCTAATTTTATCCAAAAGAGAATAGTCACCCCCTTTTTTGTACCTTCAAAACCAATCTAACATTGATCAAGATTCCCAAAAATGCGCAAGAGACTTTAACTGAATAAAGAGGAGATCTTGACAAAAACACAACTTGAGAGATGGTGACTTGAGAAATGGAAAGACAATAGTTATTAGTTATAAATAAGATATTTCAATTAATTTCAACTCAAATGAGTCACATAGAAATATAAGGCTCCTTAATTCTTAAAGGATTTACTAAAACCAATGGAATTAATCAGATGAAAAAAATATCACCCCTAAATCAAAATTTGTATACGGTTAAAGTATTTATTTTTTTATGGCAACAAATCTTCGTTTAACCATACCAAGTACATGTCAAGAAAGCATTTCCCAACAAAGATCAATAAATATTCCACAGATCCACCTGGATTTTAAAGGAAAAAAAGTCTAGAGAATGAAGGACACAATAATAATTGCTTACATAAATGGCAACAAAGTCACGATAAATGTTATGGATGGAAATTAATTGGGAGATCAACTAAAAGTACACCTTGCTAAATAATTTGAAATCAATCACCTGAAAGGCCTCAAATATTTTCTAAGAAAGAAAATAAGAAATTCAATAAAATGGAGTAATAATTTCTCATATTTCAACAAGCTGAGTAGATTCAGCCTACTGACAATACAATTGATCCGATGATTAAATTCAAAGAAGTCAAGAATACAAAATTTGTTGATGTGGCTTATCAAAATTTAATTGTCATATCCCATACAAGAATCGATATAGCCTTTAATGAAATCCAAAGTATGTGCTCTCCAACCAAGAAAAAACAATTAAAAGTTACATAGAAAATCTTGGGGTACTTAAAAGTTATTCTGAACAGAAACTAAATCAAAGAAAAACACAATATGCTATATCAAAAAATTACATTGACGTAGATTGGAATGGCTCTACTACTAAACATAAAGATGATGCGTGTGTGAATTATTATGGTTATACCATGTGTTTATTTAACCAAAAAGTATTTTCAAATTAAATTTTATAATTGACAACAAAGCTTCTATAAGCACAGCCAATAAACGTAGTCAAGATAAAATCAAACATGTTGAAGTTAAATGACATTTCATAAGGAGAGGCTTAAAGTAGCAATTTTTTGCATGTTTTTTATTCCAACTTTCCAAAAACTTATAAATATACTTACAAATCNATAAGCACAGCCAATAAACGTAGTCATGATAAAATCAAACATGTTGAAGTTAAATGACATTTCATAAGGAGATGCTTAAAGTAGCAATTTTTTGCATGTCTTTTATTCCAACTTTCCAAAAACTTATAAATATACTTACAAAGTAATGTTTGAATTCAATTTTATTATCATAATAAATTGGGTTGGTTCCTACTAATTACAAAAGATACGCTCCAAGTTAATGTATCTATGTAGCAATTTTTTTGCATGTCTTCTATCTCAACATTCCAAAAAATTATAAATATCCTTACAAAGGAATGTTCAAATTCAATTCTATTTTAATAATAAATTGGGTTGGTTCCTACTAATTATAAAAGATCCGCACCAAGTCAATGCATCCATGTATGAGTCAAATTTGTTACTTAGGGAGAAAAATGTGAAAGGCGTATACTGGAACAGTGATGAAGTTGCAATATTCAAGGAACAGTGATGGAGTTGCAATATAGGGTCATGAATAATGATAATGTTCATTTTTAACAAAATGAAGTTTCAAATGAGACAATATTGTGAGACAAAAATTTCTGCAAGTATAGCCAAAAATCTTGTCTAAGATGATAGAACCACAAATGTTGAGGTTGATCAACGTTTTATA
Source organism: Phalaenopsis hybrid cultivar (assembly GCA_002079205.1). Lineage (NCBI taxonomy): Eukaryota > Viridiplantae > Streptophyta > Magnoliopsida > Asparagales > Orchidaceae > Phalaenopsis > Phalaenopsis hybrid cultivar. The sequence continues at coordinate 153,151 of JXCR01123394.1, read as the reverse complement.
GAAGGAAGCTTAAACGTAAGAATTATTTGCATGTTTTTTATTCCAGATTCCCAAACTAACTGTAAGTTCACTCACAAAAAAAATTATTTAAATTCAATTTTCTCATTAGAAAGTCGTTATTCATTGATACATACCCTCTGACTTGATAACTACCATAGAAAGGAAGGAAATCTTATAAGTGCTAGCTATACCAAAACAGAAATAGAAGAACCAATTATGGGGCGGGTAGCTGAAGTAGGAATAGAAAGACAACTTTTTAAAGTCGTCTGCCTAACAAGAAGTTGAGAAAAAGCTATCACCGTTGATTAGGAAATCCTAATTCTTTAGATTTCAAACTTGAACATTGTTTACTTAAGAAAGCTATCGAGCCATTAATTGTAATAAATATCTATCCAATAAATATATGTATTGTTCCTCATAAAAAAGATTTCAATGATTCTTAAAATATTTAAAATGCTGGTCCACATGATAATACCATATGTATCATATTAAACTTGAACAAAGCTTTTGACAGCAACAAGTTGCAAATTGATTATATTCCTCTAAACGAGTGAATATTTTCCGATACCAGATATCTAAAGATAAGAATGAGTAATATATAGGTCATTGATACGAGTAATAAGATAGTGCTGTAATCTGTCTCACAGCAGGTAAAGCAGCAGAAAAAAAAATTCACTTCAGATACAAAAACTTCATAAATGAAATCTTTAGTATCACATAAACGAAAGGATGAAGCAGCGGCGAACTACAGGTAATTAAGCTAAGTAATCTCAGCAAAACTACCTACAAGATCTGAATATCAACGAGTATTATTTTACCCAAAAACTTCAGAAAGGACCATACTTTCCCAATAGTCCACGCAAAGTAGCGTTCATATTGAAGATAAAACTGTTTAAAGTGAAGTAGCCCTAAATGAGATTTTTATGAACAAGCTTTTTTCCCCAATCAAGTGAGTGAAGAAAGAAAATGGTTTATTCTAACTTCTAGAAAGTATGGAAAAAAGAAAGTTCCTCGTCATTTTTTCAGTATTCCAAGGAAATGTATTGTTCCATAAATCCATCACATGTGCAAAACAGAGAAAGGGAAAAAAACACAGATATAATACAGCCAATCTATTTTGATAATCAAAACGGCAACACAAAGGAGTTTATCTACCAGTTTGCAAAAAATATAGATTTCAAGCATGAGATGGTTGCATTGACAAGAAATAAATTGGCACATTTCCAGTTCACATAGCACACATTGCCTCCGAAAGTAAGATACAGAAACAGTGCACCTTTGAACATGATCTAAGTGAATATAATCCGTTCAGATGGAAAAAGTGCAAAGCACAGTTCAGTCTTACAACGAAAGGATGCAGAGGTTTGAAATATAGTTGAGAAGATGGGTACGAATATACCAGACAACCAGATAAAAAGATTCGAAAGAGAGCACTCATACTGATAACAGTGACTTCTGCTCTAACAGCCATAAAATTAAAGAGAAATAGAAAAGAACCTAAAACTTCTAAGATGTCCACAAAAAAGCATCAGCATAGAGAATTCCACCTAGTTTCTTGGAAGATTCTTCATGACCCTGTTTGATAGGAAAAGTAGATGTTAAGGGAAGAGGAATTTAAGGATCCTACTACTTCCTCTCCAGAAAGAAATGACGGAACGAAGGAGGATAAACATGAATACCACATTACAGAACAGAGACTAACTTTCTGGGTCTAAAGACTGGATGTGAATGATCAGGTTGACATGATAAATGCCTGAATTAAATTCTCCGCGGAACGTTTCTGATCTGGGGTTCCTGAAATCTGAGCAATACGCTCATAGCGTGACGATTTAGAATCAACAATTTCTATATCAGCTCCAGATATCTGCATGAAAGTAAAGAACAGTCAAGAGAGAATTCAATGATGAATATGGATAGGTCAATTTTACAGATAGTTCAGAGCTATAATCTAAAAGCAATGCAAATCTGTAAATATATCCTCCATTTACAATTCATTTACTAAATGTACCCGCAAGATTATGCAGCTACATAAAAAAACTACGTGGAAGGAGTTTCTATGTAAGTGATCAGTTCAACATTATCTTTTGCACAAAGATTTGTTTTAGAAATATTTTTTTACTGTAGCTGTCCCTTCAGCTAATGAAAAAGCTTTATATTAAATCTTGTATTATAAATCTTTGTATTTTCTGTTGAAACACAAGGAATAATTCAAGAAACTACAAGACCAAGGTCAAGAAACTTCACATACTTTGTATTTTCTGTATGACCATTTTGGATAACTAGATATTGATCTCCCGTTTCTATCAAGGAATGCCATGAATAACATTAAAAAAGGCTTTCCCTTTCAAAAAATCACTGTTAGATAGATTTGCTTATAGGTTTCACCAGGAGTATAAAAAAAGTTTTCAAAGAAAAGATAACCACGACCGTCCAAATTTTCTTCTGACGGAGGTTCACTTTACTTGCAATCTAATAGTCAGAATCATGCTAAAGAAAACAGACTAAAGAGTAAGAAATAATGTAAGCTAATTTGCAATCTGGAAAACATTAAGAATTAATCCAATGCCACTAGAAAAGATAACAGCAATTAAAAAAAAACTAAATGGGAAATATTGTGCCTATTTACAACAAAAAAAAAGAAAAATAAAGTGACTTCCAATAACTTCAAAAAAAGGGCAGAAACTCTTATCCGAGCTCAAATTTTTTTTTTCTCCCGACTCCCAAAGTGCTATGAACCAACTAATCAAATAATTAGCAAAAACAAATAAACTAACAGCGATTAAAAAAACCAAGTTTCAACATTAAAGAATCTATATATGCCATTTTTCACCATCCAAAAACATTACTTGGGAGAAAAAAACAGCCATAGATATGGAAGCCACATTCACCACTATTGAATCATTTTAATTGATGTCAAACTAAATTGGGAGACAAAAATGAACAAGTTGTTTACACATTAGTTGTTAGAGTAGGATAACCTCACAACCATTTCCACAAAAAAGAAGAGACAATCATTTTAACTTCTCTAAGAACCAAACACCAGATGTAATGAGTAGTGTAATAATATTATCAAGGGATTCTATTGGCAGGGAACGGTTGATTTGATTGTTTTTCCTTGAGGACTTCTATAACAGCAAATAGTACAATAATATTATTTCAATTATACAATTAAATAACAATAGTGTATAAGAAACAATTTAAGGTCTTAGATTACATAAAACAACAGATTAGTAGATGTGATGAGAAGCTACAAAAGTGCAATGAACCAACTAATCAACTAATTAGCAAAAACTAACAAACTAACAGTGATTAAGAAATACCAAGTTTCAACATTAAAGAATCTAGATGTACATTTTTCACCATCAAAAAACTCGACGTAAGGAGTAAAAATCAGCCATTAGATATGGAAGCCACATTCAACACCATTGAGTCCTTATTAATTGGTTTCAAACAAACTAGCGAGACAATGAACAAGTTGATTTCACATTTGTTAATTTAACTAGTTCTTAGAGTAGGATTAATTCACCACAATTTCCACACAAAAAAGAAAAAAAAAAGAAAGAGAGATTCATTTTAACTTCTCCAAGAACCAAACATTGGACATTGTGGATAAAGAGATGGGGATTCAATAAGTACATTGGACAAGGCAAAATTATTTAGTTTCTGACTTAGATTAGATAATCTCAAGTCAGTGAAATTGGAAGCCAATCAATCACGCTTTCTTTCTAATTAAATATGCTTCATAATTAAAAATAATGATATTTATTAAGCTCAATTAGCATCAAAGCAAATAATTAATAAACAATCAATTAAAAGAATTAGATGTTCGCTACTTTTTCAATTGCATGCATGTGCACGCATGCGCGACCGCGTGTATGTGTGTTTCATTTTTATAGAGAAATGGAGTTGGCATTTGGAGTGCGTTTGAGGGGGCATTTTGGGTGCTTTTCATTTTGAAAGGCAGTTAAGGGTTTGTTTGGCAGCTAGCTTTTTGGGGGCTTTTCACGAAATCCCATTATCAAAACAAGGAAGCTCGGTTCAGCATAAAGATCCATGATCTGGAAGGAAATGACCTCCATGCCCCTCGTCTTTTCCGAAGTTTCCTCTTATTTCCATTGATATTATTAGAGATACTTTCCTCTTTTGTGGTACCATTCGCTTCACCCCTATCTTTATTTCCATCTCTCTATATGTCTCTCCAACGATACTGGTTGGTTTAGGGTTACATGAGGGTTTGGTTTTTCATTTTTCTTCTGTGGTTGTCAATTGTGGCTTCCCACTTTTTTCTGTTGTTGTGGTTTGGTGCTTCTCATTTTAATTTTGTGGTTGAGGTTTTGGGCTTCTCCTTTTTCTTCTATGTTTGGGGTTTAAGGTTACATGAGGTCTTGGATGTGGTTTTGCAATGTCGTTTTTGCCATGGGTGTGGTTAGGTTGTCTCTGTTAGTTGTTAGTTATAAGTATGGGTGTGGTTGGTTTTTGGTGGGTCGTAGTTCGATTTATATATGCTGCAGTTTGAGTAAATTGGTTAGAATATATGTGAAGTGGTTTTGGTTGGCTGTGATTTTGGTTTTGATTTTGGACGAATGACTTTTAACTGTAAGTATGGTTTGGTGGGTTATATTGGATGTTGGATGTGGGTGGTGCTGTTTTGATATGTTGGTGTAGGTGTGGTTTTGCAATGTTGGTTGTGGGCATGGTTTGGTGATCTTTGATTGTCATCGTTGGGTTTATATGGGTTGGAGTTTGAGTTAATTGGTTGGGTTATAGAGGATGTGGTTGTAGTTTTGGATTGATGGTTATTTGTTATATGTGTGGTTTGTTGGTCTCTATTGGCCATTGGTTGTGGGTGTGGGTGTGGGTGTGGGTGTGGGTGTGGGTGTGGGTGTGTAATGTTGATTGTTGGTTGTTAGCTCTGGGTATGGTTTGCTAGTCTTTGATGGTTGTGGTTGGGTTTATATATGTCGCGATTTGAGTTAATTGGTTGGGTTATATGGGATGTGGTTGGGGTTGGGGTTGGGGTTGGGGTTGGGGTGATTTTTCATTGATGGCAGTTAGTTGTGGGTGTGTTTTGGTGGTCTTTGTTGGTTGTTGGTTGTTGGTTGTTGGTTGTTGGTTTTGGTTTTGCAATGTCGGTTGTTAGTAGAATTTGGTCGTAGTTTTGGTTGTGGCTTCGCATTGATTGTTTTTGTTGTGGTTTTGCATTGATGGTTCTTGGTTATGGTGTGGTTTGATGATCTATGTTGGAAGTTGGTTCTTGGTTGTGGGACCATGTATACTTCTAGGTTGTAGAGTAATGATGTGAAAAAAAAAACTCAACCAATAACCAACTATTATTCATATAATTGTCCTCACTTGTTTTCAATCACAGTTAATCATACATACTACATGGTCTTAAAGGCGACTAACCAAAGATACTATATGGTTTTAAAACATGCAAGATATTATTAACCACAGATACTACTTGGTTTTAAAGTACACATGACACTGTCAACCACAGATACTACCCAATCATAAAGCATGCATCACATTATTAAGCACAGATATTGACTAATCTTAAAGCACACATGACAGTTAACCAGATATATTGTCTGGTCTTAAAGCACACACGACAAAGTTAACCATAGATATTATCTGATCTTAAAACACACATGATATCGTTAACCACATATGCTACCTAGTCTTAAAGCACATCACATTATGTATCTCATCCTCAAACACACATCACACTGTTAATCACAGATACAACTTGATCTTAAAGCACACATCATATTGTTAACCACAGATATTATCTAGTCTCAGAACACACATTACACTATTAACCACAAATATTACCTAGTCTTAAAGCTTATATTATGCAGTTGATGATCCTGAATGAAACATTAAAAATTTGACCTCACTGAGCTCTAATTCGATATGTTGTCGTTTTAAAATTTTGTTTCAATTTTTTAATTGATTTTTTAATTACAAGTTTAATTATATAATTTTCTCCATTTTTTTGTCTTCGTGATACATCGGATAAGAAAACAAAAAGAACAAGGTATATCAACCATTTGAGAAAGGGAAGTAAATATTATATTATGTGATATGCTTGAAAGAAATTGATATTTGATAAAAAAAATGTTTGGCAAAACATAGCAAAAACTTTCATGAAAAACCAGAAAGGTTGTATGATAAAACTTAGATGAAGAACAAATCGGATCAACTGAAAAAAGATTAAAAATTGTGAAAGGAGTTGAAGAGAGGCAATTGAATTAAGGTAAGAACTCAGGACCATGTTAAGAAAACAATGAATGTATCACGGTAGTGGAGAGAAAAAATTTCATGCAGTAGAAAATGTTATATGAATTTTTTATATTCTTATATTAATTGAACTACAATTTTATCAATTGTAAGTCTTGCTCGACGCCAAAAAAATATATGATTTCTAGCAACAAGTTGAAGAAGAAACTTGAGTTTATGTTTCTTGGTGTTGTAGCAACAAGTTCCTATGTCTGGGCAACAATAGAGGGCTTCCCCCATAATTTAAATGAGAGCAAATATGCTCATTCAAATGAATTCCAAGAGGAAACGTTACAAAAGAAAACAAGGTGAATTAAGTCATTCCAAACGCTATGCACCCTCTACAGAGAAGCGTAAAAAGAAATTAAAAGTCGACGCCCAACATTACTATGAGCAGATTTAACAGCTCATTACGACCTGCACCAGTACGACATTCAATGCCCACACAGCTATTCAAGGATACCCAACTATGATAGAAATCGTGAAACTAACTCCACTTCTGCGAAATTTGATGTTATGTCCCAATATTTATTTGTAATAAAATTTTCAGAGGATCGAACAAAGCAGGAAACTTTCATGACGATAGTGTCACAGCAAAAGATTGCTTACCTCCAATATTCTTTTTAAAAATCATTCTAGTTAGGTAATATTTTTTTATTTTTTTTTTCCGATTAGTATGTGATAAGTTAAACTTTTATCTCGAACAATATCTTGTGATGTGTTCATGTGACATTTCAACCTTTATATTTTGCATTACATTTAATACTTAATCATATAGTTATTCATTTATAACATAGCTTGTTATTTTTATAGACTCTAACATGCATAAAATAGCCAAATAGACTCGTTAAATGAAGAGAAAATTATAGAGATAATGAAACTAGCAACAAATTCTGACATATTACAGTATGTCTTATCAAAGAGTACAATCAAACAAATGAGTGCATAACACCTATTGTGTCATTGTCATTTGTGGGTGACAAGTGGGTTGGTGGTATGCTCTAAAGTCATCAGAGTAGAATTCATTAAATGTTTTCTGAAAAATAGTTGTGATTTGTTGATTGAATTGAAGAGTAATTATAGCTTGTATGAATCGTCATGATTTACACCCAGAGAATACTAGCCATCAATTTATATATTACGTCACATAATGAGTTCATTTGTGTTGCTTTATTTAATTAAATTGTCAAACAACATTTTCAAACTCATAGATTCTGCTTTCCCAATACACCAAGAAAAATTGAAAAATATACATCATTATTCAAGGTATTGATTTATTTATTTAATTTGCATGCATGTGTTGAAAAAAAAAATTGTTCTAATAAATATTTTAAAAATGACTATTTATGAGCAATTGATGGAACGCGTGTCAATTCACATTGACAACAAGGACAAGATTGTATATATTGAAAGCGGTGGAACTGTCAAATAATTAGATTTTGAACAAAACTGTCAAATAATTAGAGAAATGAATGATTTGTTCAACAAAAAAAAACACTCATTATTACAAAGTGTTACCAAAGAGAATTTGACGTATGAAAGCAGAAGTAGGTCATACTCTGTGATATGTCGACATAGTCCTTCAAAAAAATAGATAACGATAATTATTACAACGACAACTCTACATAATTTTATACAGAGAAGTTCATCTCGGGATGATATTAATTTCATAGTCTTAGTGAAGATCCAACATTGTAGAAGCATTCGAACATTGCCATGACATTCATTGCTCGAGGAAAACTTTTATGAGAATAACTTCAACATACCTAATGGGGATGTTTAGAAGACGATCTAGTTGAGAGAAAACGTTACAAATGCATTAGTAAATTCATCGAGTACATCGAATTAATATTTTGTAGTGTCCTAAGTTGATGTTTATTAATTTAGATATATTGAGGATTGGTTGGTGTCTATTTTCTCTTTTATGTTTCAATATTTTAATTTTTAAGGGTAGAGCTTTATAGATGCATATTTTTCCTTTTATCTGTTTTTTATTATGAACCCTAATTTTTTTGTTATTATTGGATTGCATGTGTAGTCTAATTTATCAATTAAAAATGAAATAGATTATAATCTTAGAAAAAATGAATTCAAGTTCATCATGTACTTCAAGAGCTATATATTATCATTGTGATAAGCGGCGTTCTGAATACACATCAAGAAGATAAAACAGCAATAGAAGAAGATTTTATTGATATCCAAAAATAGGACACATGAAGATTACATATTTTTTCAATAAATTGATGATATATAGAAGTTCACTCCAGACGGTGTACAAGTCAAGAGAGATGTTATAGACAGAAAATTATCCAGAAGACGTGAAAACTAAAGTCATTATAGTACTACTATTGTTATGTGGTTTTATAAGTATGATATGATGATTTAAAATTGATATATTGGACAAATTTGGACTCTATGAGTGTTTTTTGTATTATTGAAGCAGTTTTTTTATTCTGTTACAATTATTTTAAAAATTGCGGTCAATTAATTAATTTACATTTATAAGAGTATATCTATNTCTGTTACAATTATTTTAAAAATTGTAGTCGATTAATTAATTTACATCTATATGAGTATAACTGCCTTTTTTATCGAAAAACCTGCAACACAACAAATTATCCAAACATCATCTATTCTAGTATCAGCTTTATGGCAGCAGCTGTGAAATTACTTCCCCAAAAAGCAGCTTGATATCTGCTTCAAAAAGTAGCATTCGCCTTTATTCTCATTGTTTTCCTTTAATCATTTATGCATGAAATTTTTGATGACTAGAATTATATTATGGTTCTCGTAATTGAAAATGGCAACAAATGGCACCTTTTAGATAGTCATCCTCCATTAATATTTTTCATTTTATTTTATGTTCACTGTAAGTTTTATTTAAATTAAACAACTAATTAAAGTGTCCTAGGATTTCATTAAGACCTAATTTGTTATAAACTTGTACACATGCATTCATTATCCAAAACTCATTTCAAACACAAATATGAAGTTTTATAGTGCATCAAAAAGTTCTAATCATAATAACCTTTTTTATGACAATTAATGCATATTATGCAATTTCGAATATGTTTTATAATAGTTTATCATTTCAACTTCTAATGCTCTAAATGACAACTTCATAAGATATGTAATAAAATGTGCATTAGGTTCATAATTATCATGATTTTATTTCCGAGCAATCAAACCTAACAACTTCAAATTTTTACCTTGTTTCCAACCAATCAATGTTTTGAGAGTTTGAGCACAAATTATTATATTTTTTTTATAATAAATTAATCCTATGTATCGAACAAACTACAAGTATTGTTTCAAAAGATTAGTTATTGGATGCAGTGGTAAACTAAACTAGAAGGTGAAATAAGAATACAGAGGTTTGCTGAATTATCTATGAGATAAAAATTGAATCTCAATCCATGAACAAAGAATTAAATAAAAGGAGAATTAGTACTTGTAAAAAAACGGGCAAGTGCATACATACTGAAACATTGCTATTTACAAATTAAGCATCTTCTTTCATCCATTTTTTCAAATTTTCGCTCAAATATCAAAATTCGTGATAAAACCCCAACCCATACTTTTCATTTTTATCATAAACTCAATGGTTTGATCATGGCACACATAAATGCATCAGTTTGATAGTTCAAAAATAAAAAAATGGGGGCGAGATTTGTAAATATCAATGTTTTTGGGTGCTATGCAAAAAAAAATACATTTAAAAAAAAACAAGTCTGCAAACAATAACGAATAAAATATGTTACCATTAGTGAATAATAAATTACAACATGGTATGATAATAATAAGAAAATGATCGTTGGGTTATTGATAGTTAATTGTTATAGATAGTGCACTCATTATCAATCAAGATGCTTTGATAAAAACAGGCATGCGTAATAAAAAGAAAATAATCAACAACAAGAGAATAATATAGGTTAACACTGTCGTTGCCGGTCCAAAGCCCGGATGTGAAAAGTAAAGGGTTGCGTTAGGTTGTCAACAGCCAGCGTAAAACTTGTTGGAAATAATCATGACATGATTCATTTTGATCATTGTGTAAGCGATAAGGCGTCTCCTGGAAGCGACGCGTTGTATAACCTGAATACAGTGAAAAGTGTGCAACGGTCGCTACACCTGCGTCCGGGTGTAGTGTTAAATAAGCAAGGGTTCTCACATTACGGACGAATGCAAGTAAAGAAGTTCGTCCATGAAACTAATGAAACAAATATTAGAATAGGAACTTGGAATATAGGTACTCTCAATGGTAAATTAATGAAATTAGTTGATATTATGATTTATAAGAAAATTAATATTTATGTATTCAAGAAACTAAGGTGGGTTGGAGAAAAGCTAAGGAGATTGATAATTTAGGTTTTAAACTTTGGTATTCTGGTAAAAGTCGCGCTAGAAATGGTGTATGTGCAATTATAGATAAGAGTTTGAAAGAGAATGTTGTAAAAATTAATAGTTAAATAAAATTATAGCTCTTAAGATTAATCCATTGATACTAAGATTTTTAATATTATAAGTGTTTATGCTCCTCAAGTAAGTTTAGATACAGGGTCTAAAGATAAATTTTGGAATGTTATAAGTTTTATGCTCCTCAAGTAGGTTTAGATACAGGGTCTAAAGATAAATTTTGGAATGACTTAGAAGGCTTAATACAAATTATATCTCTTGAAAAAAAAAATTTATTGGAGGAGATTTAAATAGACATGTCGATAGAGTGATAAAAGACTTCAGAAATATTCAGGGTGGCTACGGTTTTAGAGTAACTAATGAATAAGGTTAAGCTATTTTAGATTTTGCTTTAGCGTATGATTTTGTTATTACTAATATTTTATTCAAGAAAAGAGAAGAGCATCTTATTACTTATAAGAGTGGATCTAATAAAACTAAAATTGATTATTTTCTTATGAGAAGAGATTGTCGCGATTTTAAAAATTGTAAGGTATTCCAAGTGAAAATTTAAGTACCCAACATTGTTTATTAGTTCTAGATTTTAAGATTAAGAGTTGTATAATAAAGAATACTAAGACTCATCATCGTAGAATTATATAGAGAAACTTAAAAGACACATAAAATTATTTTCATGAGTAAAATTCAAGATTTCAAAATATGAGATATTCATGAAGAAGCAAATGTTATGTGGAATAAAGTAACAAACACTATTAAACAAACAACGAAAGATGAGACTGGAGAATCAAAAGAAAAAGTTTTTAAAAATAAAAATAGTTTGTGGTGGAATAATAATGTGCAAGAAAATATAAAATATAAAAAGTTATGTTATAAAAATTGGTTTAAATGTAAAAACTTAGAAAACTAAAAAAAAAATATCAAACGGCCCATAGGGAGTCTAAAAGAACAATTTGTGACGTTAAAAATTATGCTTTTAATGATCTTTATAACATATTTGATACTAAGTAGGGTGAAAAATACAAGTATAAACTAGCCAAACAAAGAGAAAAGAAAAGTCNAAAAATTGTTCACTAATAGTAACCACAATTCCTAGCTGGTAATAGCCAGAAGCCGTTGCCTGGAACCAACCAAGCTCGATTCTAACACCATGGGGCTCCAGCTGAGGATTTCCGTGACTGTTGATCCATAATATAACAGGGACGAGGGCCGAACGAATGTTTCCTTGTCTTACAGTCCGTAAATGAGCATTTAATCCAGTAACAAATCTAGTCCAAATAGCTGTAGATAAATACTGCAGCCATGATGATTTTCTAATTAATAAAGTTGAAGAAAACATCACAATGTCTGAATGCAACATAAAATCAAGCTTGAAAGGATACCTGGCCAAGCAGATTTGTCAATAACATGTCACTATGGAGATGATAAGGTGACATGTAGCTTCCATCGCCACCAAAAATAATACACATTGGAAATCTCTGCATCATAGTTGATGCTACGTCTAACCGTTTTTCATCGCCACCCAAGAAAAAGTCAATGTATGCAACCATTAAATCGGGAGTTGAGCCCACCTAAAATCACCAAATTCTCAGTTGAACTTCATAAAAATTCTGGCTTAAGATTAAAGGTTAAGTCGTATCATATTCTTCTATAAATTACATACATAAGAAATACTACTACAAAAAAAAATATTATTACAGGAATATTGCAAAAAAAACCAAATCAAAAAAGACAAATTTCTTCGGTGCTATAATAGGCCACGCTTAGTGCAAGACAAGATGTGATGCACCTTCGTAAGCTACACAACATTGACCAAATTGTTGGTTGCAGTGATTCAATTCGAACGCCCTTGGTTGCAAGAGCTAGGGTGTTCCCCATTTAGTCATACATAATAATTATTATATTTCGCCATAATAGAATTTAAAATTTATCATCCCGTCAAAATTAATTTTTCAAATCAATTTGAGTAGCACAAGAACTTTATTACATTATTATATTCTTGTTAAAAAATACTATAATAAAAATCTCCTCATCACTAATTATATTTACCTCAAAAAATTTAACTTAAATTCTTTATTTACTACCCAAAAGCACCATTCCAATTGCTCAACCTTCAAACAACAATATCTACTTACCTTCCCTAATGTCCCTATATTTCTCCCATTGCCATTTATTTTCTAGAAAATACATTATTTATTTTCTTTTTCAACCGTTTTGTCTACAAGTTAATAGTCTTCACATTAAAAATACCTGAATTCCATATAGTAAATCAAAGCTTACTTTTATACCTAATCAAATCTGAAGAATTTTTTTCCACGATTAAATTAAGTTGTGCTGATACAAGCCATCTTGGTCTATTGGTTGAGAGCTCTACTTTTCAACTAAGAGGTCCTAAGCTCAAAGCCTTGCATATACAGTATATCTACGTTTGGGTGTGTGTTGGGGGGAAAAAAATTCCACTTCATAGAAATGGGGTAACCAAGAAGGAGCTAAGGTGGGCTTTCATTATCCATCCCCTGGCTTTGAGATGAACATATTATAGCTATGTATAGTATAAAAAGTTTGAACATTAATTCTCTTATGATTGTGTGAAATATAAAAGCATTGTCTCCCTAAATTTGTGGTAAACATCCTCTAATTGTGCATTATAGTTCTACCACCACGTTGTAGTCACTAGTCAACCAAGCCTACTAATGTAGGATGTTTCGAGGACTAGGATTTTCAAATGCTACTATATAATGTAATGCAAGGAAATTATGTAAATTTTACTAAATCAGCAGGCTATCTTGGTTGAAAACTAAATTTCGACATTCTACTCTTACTGTTTGTAATTCATTAAATCCAAAAAAACTTTACCTTTTTTAACCAGATAAAATATCCAAATACCATTCTGCATATTTATCTAATGACTAAAACCAGCACAAAAGAAAGCTATTAAGTGTAAATTTCAGACGCTAGTTTAATAATACAAAAGTGCTTAGATCCGATTAAATATCATTGATTCATACAATTAAAAAGCACACATAGGGGATTCGTCGGTATAAGAAAAACAGAGCATTGAAATCTTATATGTTGCGGCATAAGAATCAAACCTTCATCCCTTTGTAAAGAGCGCGTGATCTGCAAGACCGGAGGCATGTATGGTCATACACTGACTTAACATATTCTTGAAGGTGATAAATTTTCTTTCTTCGGCGCCATTGCTTCCAAGACCAGGCACAGGGATAGGTAAGCACTGAAAGAATGCTATGTACCGATCCTTCCCACCACTCGTACGCAGCAACTGAATTGATCTCATCAATAAACCGGTTGAAAGCATCTTCATACCTAAAAAAAGTTTTTCTCTAAGAATTAAACAAACATATACCCAGAGTTAAAAAGAAAACATCGCACGCTGAAACGTAGTCGAAAAAAATGATACTTTTTCCAGGAAGATTGTATAACAATATCAAATACTTAATCGTATACACAGAAGTTAAAATTATTCCTGCTAAAAGATAATTTGAGAAATTTAGGATAAGACGTCATCAATATAGGTCCCATTATAAACCTCGCAAGGTACAGATTAACCATTGCATCATTCAGAAATCAGCATCCATCCATTGTATCATTTAGACATTTGCATTTTTCCTAACTATATATATATAATGATTTATTACATGTTAAAAAATTCTCTCGTTTATACTTTTCTGACAAAACTTTGGTTGGATCAACTTTTACAGCATGCATGCGCGTCCAGAAACTAATAGTAAACAAAAAGCAAACATTTTGAAAACGAAGGCTTCCAAAAATTTAAAATTTCTTACACAATTCCGATAATTGCATCTGGCGGAGAGTAAGAGAGATGCCAAGGTTCTCTGAAAGTATTTGGACCCATGAAGTACAGCCTATGCACATGACTTTGAGTTTCTTCAGCTCTGCTAGTCCCAGGAACCTAGTTTATTAATCAGAAGTCAATTCTACACGATTCAAAGAAGTATTTTTCATAGTAATACACATATTTGCGGAAAAATTGGTTAAAAAAAAAAAAAAGCTCCATGCATACCACATAATTCCTGCGTATTTAGATATCTAATACTTAAATTTTGATTTTTACATTTATAGCACTTTATTTATGCTTGAAACAAGGTATTTCACCTTTAAAAGTTAGTAATTGTGGTATTTTTAATGTCAGATGGAAGTTATTAGTGTTATAAGTGTAAAAATTAAATTTAGGTGTTAGATATATAAATACATAAGTGGTGTGTGTAGGTAAATGAACCTAAATAAAGTGGTACCTCAGCCAGTGACAGAAGGCACGGAAAAGATGTTGAACCATCATTTTGAATAGGATTTGAAGTTTGATATCTAAAATCAGTTCCGACCATTTTTATTCTTAAAGCACTTAAAAGAAGTGCTAAAAGTATCAATATAAATGAGAGTAGAATTGCAAATGGCCAAGGACCTCCAAAAGTATATATCAATTCTTCAAGTGGCGTGAAGCATTTTGGCATCTTATACTTGTCTGATAAACATTTATATGGGCAAAATGGCTGAGTGACCCCACCTGCATAAATTTCAAAAGAATATATTCCATAAAAAATAACGATGTAACGCAAGAAAAGAAACATATTGGGCATATGCTCAAAAGAGCCTATTCGGCTTGCTGCAAAATGAGTGCATTGCATTCTTTATGCATGAGTTTCAGAAATCTAGGTGTTTGATAGGGTGAATTCCAAACGCAGCGTAAAAATAAAATGCATTTGAAATTTATTCTCTAGTTCATTTTCTGTATTTGAATTCGCTTTATTTCGGTGAATTTCAAATGCAAAATTGTGTAAAGTATTGCCCCCCACCACCGGCCCCTGCCGACGCTCGCCCGTCAGAGACCCGCTGCCATCGNCTAGTTCATTTTCTGTATTTGAATTCGCTTTATTTGGGTGAATTTCGAATGCAAAATTGTGTAAAGTATTGCTCCCCACCACCGACCCCTGCCGACGCTCGCCCGTCAGCGACCCGCTGCCATTGCCCGCTAAACAAGTATTTTACATCAATTTTAATTTTCTTCAAACCAAACAAGAAAATGTGAAGTTCTGCATTTATTANCATCGCCCGCTAAACAAGTATTTTACATCAATTTTGATTTTCTTCATACAAAACAAGAAAATGTGAAGTTCTGCATTTATTTTACATAACCAAACAACTTCAAAGTATTCCAAATACAATATATTATTTTTACACTGCATAACTTTTTCAGCAACCAAACACCTCTATGAAAAATTTGTTTGAAAACAATTATAATGCCTATTCACATTTTAGAAATTAGGCAAGAAGCTACCTCGTATATATATGAAATCTGCTCTTTGGGGAAGCGAAGCAAGTGAGCAGGGAGTACAGAATGATGGATCCGATCCAACAACATCTTTGTATGTACCAACTGGGCATTCCTGAAAGAATTTTGCAGAGAACCATTTCATATCTTTCCTATGGTAGAAACTGAATCAAGAGTGTATGTCGCAGATAGCCTAACTCCATTTTCACCTAGCCTAACTCCAAGTACTTTGGTCACATTAAATAGCATCCAAAATGCTATTCCAACTTCTATATAAACGATTACTCCAGAACATAAAAAAAATGATGAAATTATAATCTTTTTCCACATTATGCTAACCGCTAAGCATGCAAACAAGCTAGTACTTTGACATTCTTTATGAAATTTAGTTACAAGAAAGCACCTTGGCTAAGAAGTGAAAGAACATGAAAACTATTCACCCATTAGCATGCAAAAGTCATGACGTCTAACCATTTAATAAAGCAAATGTCTGTCTACTAGAAACGAAATATTTACTATAGTATTCAAGACATCTAATTTCTAGTCCGCAAGCTTTTTTCCACCCTTTTTGTGGTATGAAAAATCTGAAATGAATAAGATAGGCCCAGTCAAGGATGCCTGAGGAGCGGAGGAAGAGTATTTTCGTCCCCATTTTTTAAGAATAAAGGGGATGCACAAGAATGTGCAAATTATAGAGGAATTAAGTTAATGTGTCATACTTTAAAGTTATGGGAGAGGGTAATTGAACATAGGTTAAGACGCTGTTGACCTCATTTTTAGTGAGGTTTTAGTCTCCTACTCCCAGAACCCAAAATCTAGCCTTAGGAATTTCTTGTTGACCACCCTAGCAAACTAGTAATGGAGCCCACCTCCCATAGAGCTTCAATCCACTTCTTGACTCATTTTTGTGAAGAACTCGCATGAGTGGTTCCAAGCACTCAACTTATAGTTGCAAGGGCTAAAAAACCAACATGTAGAGGGCCCAAAAATGAGTTCCTATAGGATCAAACGGCCTTAGGTGAACCTATTTGAAACTCGAATACTCGCGAACGCCGCATTCACGCACTCACTGCACCCCACACGACTTTGACTTGATTTGACTTGCACACTGGTGAGTCTGTCCGGACGACCCTGGATGGCGAAACAGATCACACTAACGCGTCGGGAACGTCGACTTTAGCTAGGAAAGACACCCATATTGCTAGGGTTACGCACACAAACAAATGGTACAAAAAACGATGCATTTTTTTTTCTAGCGGGGCGCGGGCCCGAACTCAACTCAGGTTCAACTCGGGTTCAATTTGGGCTGGACTCGGGCTGAACAAGGGTTAAATAATTTTAAATTTCAAAATTTCAAATTTCAAATGGGTCATTTACTTTCATTTTAATTGAGAGTTAAAGATTTTCCTTTTGAACCTGCTGCATCAAAAAGGAATTCATTCAATCTCCCGCCAAAGTTTCGCATAACGTCTCTCTGAAATTTTTGATATACTCTTCCCCTTGACGAGGCTCGAGGCTCTGGATTTAACTCCTCACTCTCACGCTAGATCTAGCTCCTTCCGGCTGCTCGCGCTTCTCTCTGTCACCAAAGTCTGTGGCTCTCCTTCTCTCCTGATCCGTTTTCAAGCATCGGATTCGCCCGCTTCGTCCCTCCCACTCGAAACTCTCGTCTTCCTTTAGAGCCCGCCTTCTTCCTCCCCTCTCGGTACGATTCATCTCCTTCGACTCTTCTTCACGAAACGCTAGGCACGTCTTTGCCTCTCTGATCGAAGCTTCTGTTGGTCTCCCGCAATCGATCGAAGACTCTGCTCGCCTTCCGCCCTCTGCAAACCAAAGCCCCCGCTCCTGCGCTCGTCTTCCCCCCCCGCCTGGCTTGCTTCTTTGTCTCCAGCTCCCGTCTCCTGTATCTTCCCCGCAGAGGCCCGCTCTCTGTTTGATTCCGTCAAACGCACTGAAGCCGCACATCATCCCCCACTCGACTCTCGCTTCTCCCGCTCCTCTTGCGTCTCACCCACGCCTCCTCTGCGAACAGAAATCCTAGCCTTCCCCATCGCCTCCACCGAAACCCTTAATCGATCTTGCCTCTGCACCGAGGCCGCCCGATTCATCCTCTTTCTCCCTCGCGACGAATCCCGCACACATATTTCGCTTCCCATCTCTGCACCGTTTGCCCTTGCTCGACCCTATCTATCCCTCTCGATCCCGATTCGCCTTAAACCATTGTTATCCCAATTGAATTTTCAACGATCGACGTTAGCAAGGAGGCAGTGACGAGATTGCAACGAACACAGAGCCGAACTTCTTGGAATTTGTAACTACTTACATTTGAATGCAAAAGATGATCATTTATGGGCTGCATAACTTTGATAAATTTCATTTTTTTAGTGAATCGTATTGAATGTCATTAGTCCTTCTGCGCCTTTAATGACACATGTTCTTTAGACAGTGATTTATCATTACAAATTTTGTCTCTTGAGAATTTATAATATTGTGTGTGATTACTTTATAAAGTTCATTGAATTTGAAAGTTGGGCAGTTCATCCCTTGGTTTTGGCATGACATGCCTATTTCTATAATGCTACAACAAGCTATGTCGTTGATTGTTTCTATTTAGTGTTTTGTTCTCAAACACCTACAAAAAGACAATTTTTGTTGAGAGTTTTGCCTACTGTTTTTGGGGTTGAGTTTAACAACTTTATTTACTATTTTGAGGCTGGATTTGTAGAGCATTATCTAATGTTTTGGGTCTTACTTAATTATCATTTAAACGTTTCTTTTTAGGTAGATTCACTTGTTGTTTTCCCCCTTTCGGCTTTGCTAGTTTTAGAGGTTGGTTGACCTCTTTCTTATTTTGTTTTATTTATTTTTAAATGGTTAAGTCATAAAAATGAGGATTGATGATTTAATTAATTCGAAGATATAGAAAACCTTAAATCACCTTAAGCATAAGTTAAAGGGTAGGTTTCCTAGAGTTTTAGGAGCACACCTTAGGTGAGAGCTCATCCATCTAGTCCTCAGTGTAGGCTTCCTAGAGCTTAAGCACACACCCTAGGTGAGAGTCCATCCACCTAATTCTCAGCATAGTCTTCCTAGATTTTAGGAGCACACCCTAGGTGAGAATCCATCCACCTAACTCAGCATAGGCTTCCTAGATTTTAGGAGCACACCCTAGGTGAGAGTCCATCCACCTAATTCTCAGCATAGTCTTCCTAGATTTTAGGAGCACACCCTAGGTGAGAATCCATTCACCTAACTCAGCATAGGCTTCCTAGATTTTAGGAGCACACCCTAGGTGAGAGTCCATCCACATAATTCTCAGCATAGACTTTCTAGATTTTAGGAGCACACCCTAAGTGAGAGTCCATCTACCTAATCTCTACAGTGTAATCTCCTAAGGTTTTAGGAGCATACCTTAGGTAAGAGTCCATTCACCTAATCCTCGAATGCATAGTGAAACTAGACACTTGACCCTAATTCACAAACTGACTAAGACACTAGACAGGACGCATCGAGGCGTAGTTCATGCTTCCTTAATTAAATCAACAGTGAAATTCCCTCAATGACTTAACCTACAATAAAACCCATTGCATCGGGATTTGAGTTTGAATATTACAGTCAAATTCTCCTGCAATTGGGAAAATTTTCTTAACACCACATATGGATCATCAGACTAGGATAAGTCTAGGGTCTAGGTGGCGAGGGCGATGACGACATTGCTTACGCGTGCTTAAACGAGAGATAAGTGGGATTATTAGAATAGTATCACCTACCTCGAGGATCTTCTATAAGAGAGAGGAAAGGATCGATGATGCTATTCGCCGACCCTTGGTGGGATTGTTGCCCCGACGCTCCTAGGTTGTCAGTAGTTCTAGCACGATTAAAGTGACTAACATGTGGACTATATGGCTTTACAAAAAAATATTTACGAAAATAAAATAAAAATCTATTTTGCATGTTAAAAAGAACTCTGCATAAAAAAGACTTA
Source organism: Phalaenopsis hybrid cultivar (assembly GCA_002079205.1). Taxonomy (NCBI): domain Eukaryota; kingdom Viridiplantae; phylum Streptophyta; class Magnoliopsida; order Asparagales; family Orchidaceae; genus Phalaenopsis; species Phalaenopsis hybrid cultivar. The sequence continues at coordinate 133,163 of JXCR01123394.1, read as the reverse complement.
AACAACAACTTTTGCATGAAAATCAAATAATTTTTCTATGAAAATTTATGAAAGTCCATGGTTAGTCATTTGGATTGAGGTTAAGAACTACCTCCTGTAGATTGTCGAGTTAGAAACTCTTACTCAAGGTCGGGAAGCACACAGCCGAGCTCTGAGCCCCCACTTTTACCAAGGTCTTATACTCAGTCCTGATCTTTCATATGTGGATAAGGGTTTCTTTTGCTCGTGATTTTTACAACTCATTTTTTTAACTTTCGCGTTGGATTTTCTCGTCTTGTTTAATTTTCTTGCAAGTTTATTTAAGTCTGTTACAAATCATATTATGCTCGCAATATTAATAACACAACAGTAGCAGATGCTCAGGTACGCTTTTACAGTTTTTTCACAGCATTTTACTTTATTGCATGTTACCTTTCAAGTACATTTTATTTACCTGCGATTCGCTTATTTTCCATGCAAAATCAAAATCGAAACAAAACAAAACCAAACATTGACACCAAAACTGTGAAACATAAACTACTAATCTCAAGCACTTAAACCCTGGAGTTGTCACGACGATAGGAGCTTGGAGCCAACTTTGTGGGCAGCACGACGAGAAATTCAGACCGAACAACAAGAGAATCTTCTTCAGCATTATCCTTTCCTAGTATAGTAATAGCTCATAGGACTTCGAGGTAGCTCGCATAGCGCGACGTAAATCCTCACACTCCCTTTTTAGGCTCCTGTACAACCATGTTGTATAGCGTAAGTCCTAACTCGTCTTAGGTTCCGAACTTGTCGTGTGATACGACGTAAACCCTCTTATTTTTGCGGGCTATTTGCATAATCGAGTGTTATGCATATGTAAGTCTCAAATAATAAAATTAGCATGATCAATCATTTAATTAACATCGTCTCTAAAATGCAGCCACACAGTAGGATAGTCTGAGATGTCACTGAAGTTTCTCCTCAGGATCTATGACATCCCCTACCTGTTCCTTCCTTTGGACTCGTGAAATAATTGTTCATATTTGAGTCACTCTCACTTCATTTTCCACGTCCTACCATGAAAACCTAAACCTTGAATTCTTGAAGACTAGAACCATTGATCATTATCGATCATTTTCTCAAGTGACTCCCGTCACTTGGGATGTAATTAACTATAGGGGCTTGTCTCTATATGGAACTTGAAACCCAGGTAAAATAAATATTATTTAAACTTTGAATTAAATAGGGGAACTTGTTGATCATACATAAAAGGTTCGCAAACCAAACGGATGTCACAAATCTCTTAGTTTGTAGAATTGGGTCTATCGGCGAGATCTACACTTATCTTTCGGGAGGGTGTAGTAATCGCAGTATCGGGCACGATTATGCAAACTATTGGACAAATGAGATACATTTGGTCTCATTTTTCAAGAAAACTAAAACATACTACTTTTAAAACTCAAATTATATATCTATTATATTAAATTAAATTTCAAAAATTATTTTTATATACCAAATTTTCAAATCTATCAAAAAGTTGACCGACAGACGCATCACAAAGATTTCTCATAATTAATTTGGATTTATGTCAGGCAAGTCTACTATGGAAGCTATACAATCTTATTTATTTCTCATAATCAATTTAGATTTATGTCGGGCAGGTCTACTATGGAAGCTATACATTTATTGAGAGGCTTGATGGAGAAGTTCAGAGATAATAAGGAGAATCTACATTTGATTTTTATTGATTTAAAAAAAACTTACGGAGAAGTTCAGAGATAATAAGGATAATCTACATTTGATTTTTATTGATTTAGAAAAAGCTTATAATTTGGATTTATGCCGAGCAGGTCTACTATGGAAGCTATACATTTATTGAGAGGTTTGATGGACGATTTATGCCGGGGTTTATGCCAGACAGGTCTACTATGGAAGCTATACATTTATTGAGAGAGAGATAATAAGGAGAATCTACATTTGATTTTTATTGATTTAGAAAAAGCTTACGATAAAGTCTTTATGTCGGGCAGGTCTACTATGGAAGCTATACATTTATTGAGAAGTTTGATGGAGAAGTTCATAGATAATAAGAAGATCTACATTTTGATTTTTATTGATTTAGAAAAAGCTTACGATAAGGTTCTAAGAGATATCCTTTAGAGAGTTCTGATTTTTATTGATTTAGAAAAAGCTTACGATAAGGTTCCAAGAGATATTCTTTGGAGAGTTCTTTTTTATTGTTTTATTAAAGCTTACGATAAGGTTCCAAGAGATATCCTTTGGAGAGTTCTTAAGAAGAAAGGTGTTGATTTGACTTATATTCAAGTCATTAAAAATAAGTATACTAGAGTTGTTACTTGTATTCAAATTGAAGCACGATTGACCAAATATTTTCCTATTTCTGTTGGATTACATCAGGGATCGGCTTTAAGCCCATATCTTTTTGCTTTAGTTATGGACGGTCTTACTGGACATTTACAAGAGGATGTACCTAGGTGTATGTTTTTTGCTGATGATATCCTTCTTGTGGATAAAACGAAAGAAAAAACCCAGGAAAAACTTAAATTATGGAGGTCTACATTGGAGTCTAAAGGCCTTCATTTAAGTAGAACAAAAACTGAATCCATGGAATGTCTAGTGACAGAAGTGTGACTTTGGGTAATCAAATTATTAAAAGGTGTGAACGATTTAGATACNAATGCCTCCCCGAAATGGAATGCTCTCTCTGTTATTAATCCTTCTTGCACGCCTGCTACGTACGCTGAGAGGCACACATGCAGTGTTAATGAAGAAGAATCATTAATTGGGGGTTGGTTTGGTAAATATCAATGTTTTGATGGTGTCGTATGTAATTATACCAATTGATTAAATTTTATTTCACATTTTTTTCTTTGCTATAGGCTATATTATAAGAGCCTCCAACAATCCTTAATGTGTCTAACAGTTCGTGTACCACCTACCAACTGTGTCAGAGGAGATTCGAAGTCCCAACCCGAGAGATCTTATACCATGGATGCCAACCAACAGGCCTGGTTGCGCAAAAGATAAATTTTTATTTTACATANCTTTTGTGTGATAGAAAAGTACCGCTTAGACTGAAAGGAAAATTTTATAAGACGGTGGTGATACCTGAAATGCTATATGGCGTTGAATGTTGGCCTTTAAAAGAGAAGCATAATAATAAGTTAAGTGTTGCCGAGATGAGAGTGAGTAGGTGGATGAGTGGCTTTACAATTAGAGACAAAATGCTAAATGAATATATTCGTGATAGGGTTGGTCCTGTGACGGACAAAATTAGAGAAAGTCTTCTTAGATGGTTTGGTCACATTAATGAATATATTCGTGATAGGGTTGGTGTAGCTCCTGTGACAGACAAAATTAGAGAAAGTCGTGAATATATTCGTGATAGGGTTGGTGTAGCTCCTGTGACGGACAAAATTAGAGAAAGTCGTCTCAGAAAGTGTTGCCGAGATGAGAATGATTAGGTGGATGAGTGGCTTTACACATAGAGACAGAATGCGAAATGAATATATTTGTGATAGGGTTGGTGTAGCTCCTGTGACGGACAAAATTAGAGAAAGTCGTCTTAGATGGTTTAGTCTAGGGTTGGTGTAGCTCCTGTGACAGACAAAATTAGAGAAAGTCGTCTTAGATGGTTTGGTCTTAGGGTTGGGTAGCTCCTGTGACAGACAAAATTAGAGAAAGTCGCCTTAGATGGTTTGGTCACATTAAACGTCGACCATCTTGACGTTTACACTTAGAGACAAAATGCGAAATGAATATATTCGTGATAGGGTTGGCGTAGCTCCTGTTACGGATCAAAATTAGAGAGAAAAGTCGTCTTAGATGGTTTGGTCATATTAAACGTCGACCATTAGATGATCCGATTAGGAGAGACAAAATGAATATATTCGTGATAGGGTTGGTAAATGAATATATTCGTGATAGGGTTGGGGTAGCTCCTGTGACGGACAAAATTAGAGAAAGTCGTACCATGATAGGGTTGGTGTAGCTCCTGTGACGGACAAAATTAGAGAAAGTCGTCTTAGATGGTTTAGTCACATATTAAACGTCGACCATTAGATGATCCGATTAGGAGAGTAGATGTTTTAGATTCGACTTTATATTTTAAACGTCGACCATCTGATGATCCGATTAGGAGAGTAGATGTTTTAGATTCAACTTATGTTAAGAAAGATATATTTACCTTTAGGCTTTAGGCATTGTATTTTTTTTATATGGAGATCATTGTGATGATTCAATTAGGAGAGTAGATGTTTTAGATTCAACTTGTGTTAAGAAAGGAAGAGGTAGACCTAGGAAAATTTGGGCTTATTCTATTAAAAATGATCTTAATTTATTAGAACTAAATGAAAATATGACACTAAATAGGATGCAATATTAAAAATGATCTTAATTTACTAGAACTAAATGAAAATATGACACTAAATAGGACGCAATGGTGAAAAAAGGATTCATGTAGCCGACCCCACGTAGTGGGATTAAGGCTTTGTTGTTGTTGTTGTTGTACTCCTAGTCTACTCTATCGCGATGTTTTTAACCCGATGTAAATCTTTCGAGCAAGTGCTTTAACCCGATGTTTTTCACAACTATGCAAACTCAGGGCATGCCATAATAGCAGAAGTTAGCAGAAAACATAACATGTTACATAAAAAGGGCATATTATGGAAAATCACATAATTAAAAAATAGAAAAAGAAACAATGCAAAACAAATAACGACCTAATTATCGATTTTACAAGATGTTATAGCCAGACTCGGATGCCCGCTGGATGCTCACCATAAGAAATAAGGAGCTAAAAAAGCTGTTGATATTATTCAAAATTTATTTTAACTAAAACAGAATAGTGAACTGTTTGTTATAAACTAAAGATCAAAACAATAAATTTGTTTGGGTAAAATAATGAATCTTCAAGTTCTATTACACTCAAGTTTTGAGTACGTTGCCAAATAATCTGTCTAAAACACAAAGTTGGAGACATTATCATTTGGGGAAAATAAAATCATCATTACTATTTATGAAATATTCCTTATCATTCATGNTATCAACTTGTATTTTCCAAGTTATTTAAATTTGTTTCGTTTGACATCCAGATTTCTGACAAGATTTTTTCATGATTTCTAGCTTTTGAGCTAGCCTTCTGGTTGAAGCTCAGTCTTATATATTTTTGTGAGCCATTGAAAATCTGATACTTCAAAGAATATACTTGCAACTATGTTTAAAGTACCATAGCTTGTGGCAGTCCCCCGATTAGTCAAAGAGAAGCTAAGTTGCACATTCAAAAACTCTGAAAGGTTGGCCTGTAAGATTGGGGTATCAAAACGATAGTATGAGCCGTAAACATCAAAATGTTTAAATTTGAATATCTAAAATATCAAAATAAAGTTTATATGCATTATAATCTACCTAATCAGAAGCTTCTGAGAAGCCCAGNCATTTATAGATGTACACGTCAGCTAAAGCAACCTATGGGGCGTCCTTGCTAAAATGGTACACCCTAAGCAATCATTATGCATGGAATAGACTAGAACGGAATCATTTATTTGAGGCATGCCCATCAATCTACACATCCCATTGACTAAAAAATCCATCACCACAATAAAAAAGATTATTTATATATTTGTATAGAAACTGAGTGTAATGGCACGACCGTTTTTAATGTGACGCACTTTCACACATGAAAAATAACAAATATTGATACGATACTTTAATGTGAAATAAATGGCAATGTGCGCTATTAAAAAAAACAAATATAAGCATAAAAAATCCATCAAAATGAGATAAATCAAACATACGATGCAGAAAGTGCCATAAAGCCCCTTTGGACACTTCTTTCCGGTAATTGTTCCCTCCCCGCCTTTACAACCCCCGCTATTACCCGGTCCTCCACTGCAAGAATAAAAACTTGTTAAAGAACATGAAAATTAATTTGAATGGAAAATATCAACACAAAACCTTGTAACAACAATATTAAATTTTTATCAAAGAAAATGTGATAAAGTAAACATACATAAATTCAAAATACAAGCTTATCATTCATTCTTCAAGTGAACACTTAGCACAAAAGGAAACAATAAAACTCTAAGAGTTTTAAACTAAGGAAAGACTTTCGAAAAAGAGAAACAGTATATATCCTTAATTTTTATCTCTAAACATGCATAAATTTAAGTGAAAGTGATTTCCATAGACTTTTTTTCAAAAAATTGGCAGATGTGATGACTAAGGCATCATTTGTTAAATCATGGATGGCGTTCATACATAAATAGACTAGTTCTTCTTAACTAATCACGAAATCAAGGAGAGCATGGAACATTGTGCTTTTCATTGCATGTTTTCTATTTTCTCTCCGATAAATCAAAATTACGATATGTTAGCATTTTAGAAATATGTGCGACAAAATAACATTACAAACAAGCCGATAATCTTGCTATGGGTACCAAGAGATTTTGTTTTCTTTAAGTTTTCTTAAATGATAGACTTGATAGTTATAAAGAACATAAAAAATACTGACATATTAGCTAAATATCATACTCTGGATTTCTAAAACCCAAGTATTAGATGACTATGATTATCTTAATAGTACGTATAATAGACTAAAAACAATTATGACATTTTATAATGAGTATTTTTACATGGCTTGTTCATTTCTTTGCCACTTCATGTGATGAAAATATGAAATTAAAAGCCCCTTGATGCATGCTTCAATGTAGGTCCCATGCTTTAACCTCAGAACAGCCTACCGTGCTTGTTCAATGTTAGAGGTAACAAATGAGGCACAATGAGCAAACTTTTACAGATGCTATATGGTGTGAAATAAATTCAAAACAAGCTAATGTAATATGGAACAACAACCTAAATGCTCACGAGGACATAAATCAACAATGGTTTGATAAAGAACAGGGCAATGTAAAGGAAAATAATCATGGCTTTCAATTTCCCTTTTTAATATTTTTATTTGTTGGACAAGTCTAGGAGGAAAATTTAGAAAACATGCAATGAAAAGTTAAGGGTTGCTGAGATGAAAATGCTTAGGTGGATGAGTGGCTTGACACTTATAGACAAAATGAGAAAGGAACATATCCGTGATAGGGTTTGTGTAACTCCAATAGCAGACAAGATTAGAGAAAGTTGTCTTAGATGGTTTGGGCACATTAAACATCGACCATTTGATGATACTATTATGAGAGTAGATTTTTTAGATTCTACTTATGTTAAAAAAAACAGAGGTAGACCTGAAAAGACTTGGGCATATTTGTGTAAAAAATTATCTTAATTTGTTAGAACTAAATGAAAATATGACACTCAATAGAGCACAATGGAGAAAAATGATTCATGTAGCCAATCCAACTAAGTGGGATAAAGACTTGTTGACAAGTATAGGCGGAAAATATATAAGATAAGAGAAAAATAGTTTTGAGAAGTTCAAAAGGAATGAAAACTTCAAAATAAGAAAGGGAAGTGGTAAAAAGACAAAATCAAGATGAAAACCTAAAAGGGAGAAGAATCTCGACAGAAATTTGAAAAAGCTAAACAAAATCTTTAGCCCATCAGCTCTCACAGAATTAAAAGATCTTGGGACCCATTATAGAAATAGCTTTATTAAAAATGAAGAAACTAACCTTCAAAAAAATACGATCAACCCAAACCAATCCAAAATGATAAATGAATATTTTATCTTTCAGACGAAGGACAAATGACAAAATAAAAAACTAAACATTTTAACAAAAACAAGACTCAATTCTAATAACTAACATTTTAAGCATCTTACACTGCAGCCATTCAAATAACCTACAAAGAACTCTAATGAATAAAGATGAAATGTTGTTAGAGGGAGAACCAAAGA
>JXCR01123394.1:98341-124681 GCA_002079205.1 Phalaenopsis hybrid cultivar | reverse complement strand
GCATTATAATCTACCTAATCAGAAGCTTCTAAGAAGCCCAGGGACAAATTTGAAGAAATGCATGCAAAAACTATTCAGTGAGAATAATAAAAAAAAACTTAAGAATAAAATATAAGAAGGATCTGAACTTCTCCAAGTTATATTAGAACAGGTTTGGACACCATCAGGTTGCGTTATAATGATTCCTGTCCATATCCCACATGAAAAAAGTTTCTAATCTAAATAAAAGAAAACACACAAAAACAGCATTCTAGTATTTTCATCAAATAAGCCTGCGCTATAAACATGGTGGTCAATAGAGGTGTCAGTATGAATGTGATACAATAATGATAAATATTGAGGAGAAAAGCTTAACCTTTTCTTACAACAATATAAAGAACTATCAATTGAATGAACTTGACGAAATGGTTAAAATGTCGAAAAGATAAAATACTTGTGGTAAGCAATCTCCTTCAAGTACTTAAAAGGATGTACGTGGAATGCATGCATGACAAAAAGCCATATGATTTCTGATTAATGGTAGCCAAATCATCTAAAGCAATAAACAAATTAAATTACATTGTTTCAACTAAATACTTCACCAATAGGAGTTTAAACATATGAAACTCACTTCAAGACCAGCATTGTTTTATCCTACTCAACATACATGTTTCCATACGTCCTGTTTGAACTACAGAACAAGTTGATTATTAATGAAAGGAAATATAAATTATCAATATGTCCGCATAAACTAGTAGCTCTGAGCTTTATATTTATTTAATCATGGAGCCTTTCATCGTGAGTATGGATAATTTTTAAGATGATTCAAATAACATCTAAAAGAGCCAAAAAAAAATCTATTGAGATTTGGGTATATTTTCTTTTTAAAGGAACTACTAACATTTTTTTTGGATCCCAAGCAGCACCTTGTTCTAGTGTAGAACTCACGGCCAAAAACTCACACCTAGTCCCACTAAACCACGAAATTATATTCAATTTTATTCTCAGACAAGTCTCAACAATACTAATCCTACAAAGCGTTAATCTAATGCAACTGCGTAATTATTGCTGACACCTATCTTTGAGACAAATAATAAGTTGCCAGCCTACATGATAAGGCCAAGAAAAAGTAAATCGTTACAAAAAACTTATAGCCTATATACATTCTGATCTTTCTGATAACTTCCCTTGCACATATCAGGGCTGAACAAAAGTGTGGAAAAGGCCATGTACAGATCAAGAATTTCAGGGCAGAGTTCCAATTTGATTACAGAATTCAACAGACATAGAAAAGGATAGGAAATCTAACTTAGTTTTTCAATCAACAGACAAGCTTAAAATTAAATGAATAGTAGCCTCACAATACTTCAAAAGCAACTAAACTACAGCCTAAATATTAGTTCCTGATCATCAAAAAAAGTATCACCAGAAACTATTCAATTAATTATGCATGATAAAAAGTTCAGTTGTCATCAACGAAACAGAAGTGACATGCCTTGATGTAATTGTTCCATTAACAGAAGCAAATTGTACATATTCATCTCCAGTAGCCATATTAGACCAATCAAAGTGAATCCTTCCCCCACCACCTCCACCGCCGCCAGTTGGACCACCATTTCCACCAGTAACTGACAAACTTGAATTTTTTTCAAGTACCAGTGTTTGAAGGAACAGAAGAATGGTACCACCAGATCCACCACCCAACCCACTCATCAGAAATCCATTATAGTTCATAGTTTTGTAGCTTTGACCATCAGCTTTCAAAGATCCATAAATATCTAATCTGGACAGAGGCCAATTCATGGAACCCATAACTGCAAAATCTCACATTTAATCATAGAGCAAGTATTTTGAAAGAGCAAGCATTAGGAAGAGAAAGAGGGCATGAAGAAGCAATTAATTCAGGAATGGTAACAATGTTGAAGAGCAGGAAGGAAAAAAAAATATTTATAAAACCATCATTTGAATAATGAAGAAACATTCAGTGGAAAATAACAAAGTACATAAGCTACCAACTAAGCAGAAAATAAAGCAGTACATAAGCTACCAACTCTAATCCAGTGAACTTAACGTCAAATAAAAAATAATAAAGTTTGTAAGGATAAACAGCACGATCTAACAAAAAACAGTCCTAAAAACAGTTACTAGCATGTTATACTCACTAATTTCGACATTATCTCCTACATCATCATCATTAGCCTTATCCCAAAAATATGGGTTGAATATCTCCACAGAAAAACCAAAAACTGAACAGAAGNCTAATAGATATAAAGCAAAGAAATCGACAAGAATTCAGCTAAATACAAATGCATCCACCATATCACCAAGACTAATGTAAAAAAAGTTCAAACCTATCATTCCACCACCAGCTGCACCATTTTCATTAAATATATTGGATCCTCCGCTTCCACTGCCCAACTCACATGGAAGGTCAGCATCGCCATATGCTTGGCCGCCTTCAATTTGAGTTCCATTATAGTACCCAAAGCCACCTCTGCCTCCATGCCCAGCACCTCCTCCCACTCCATGCTTCAAAAATTTCCCTGTACCAATGCCCTCTTTGCAACCTAAAACACAACCGAAATCAGCTTTACTTCTGGAGTGGGATTGCAAAAGAAAGGGTAGCTAACTGCAAGAAAAACCAGAAGGAAGAAAGAATTTTAAATTTATATTTTTATTCCGGAAAGGATTTAGGACTGCTGGGGTTAAGATTTAATGCAAGGCTGAATACAGACTGACATAGTTTAAGCCTGTAAGGGGTGGGTCAGGATTGAGAAACTTGATAAATGAGGAGAGGGAGGACCTTTAGTTTGATAGGGAATTGAATTTTAAGGTAGTTACATAGGTTAGATTAAAAAAGAAAGGAAGAATTATGTTTTTTGCTCCCTTTTTTTCATCAGTTAAAAAGGATACAGTGAATTACCTAACCCGGTTCCACTTATCTCCCCCTCAGTATGAATAACAACTGTCCTAGCCCTGTGAATGTGAATTATAGTCCCTCTCACTGAGCCTTGGATAGTAAGGTCTTCAACACGACATATCTGCAAATTTATAGATATAAATAATGATAAATCTGCTTACTGAAATTAATTAACAAGCTAAATTAAATTAAGATAATCTGCTCAACGAAAAAAAAGATTTTTGAGTGTTAGGAAACTCTCAAAAATGACCAAGTGATACCCGATTTTTACCATAAACAACACATAAATCTCAAATGATTTAACCAAAAATAAATGCATACACACATACTCCACACAAGCATGTATAATTGTACATGCATTATTATTTTTCCATTAAGATGAAAAAAATATAAAGGCAAAACATAGCAATAGTTGCCAGGAAAAAGATCTACGTGACCAAAAAAAGGTCCTCCAATCATCAAATCTGGTTTTAACATTTCCGGTCAAATGTTCAACTATTTGATTTAAACTATTTCTGGTACCGCAGTAAGAAACAAGGATTTCAGACCACAAGATGAAATGTTCAAATATTATTCACGTTAAATTTAGAAAAACCTACTTGCAATGTCAAAGATAAGGAGTTGTTCACATGGCAGTCATCAGGAGGAATGAGTAGCTCTTGTGGGCATGTTTGACTCTCACAGAGCGCTTGAGCGGCCCTGAGCAAGGCACATTTCAAGCCAATTTAGTTCTGCAAAAGATTAACAAAAACTAGCGATCCTTATTTTGCATGCGACAAATAAAACATATGACTCACGAACTGCTTCCTATATCATTATCCACTGGAGCTTGCAGCAAGGAACCTGGCCCAACCTGCACAGTGAAAATGACAGAACATTTCCTCAGCATAATTATAGCACTGCAAAAGTTTAGATACACGCAAAGAGTCAAAATAGTCCAATGATTGTTTACATGGGGCCATTTTAGTCTTGCAGCTCGTAACAGTGTCGAATTAGCACCCAGACTTTTTAAATNTGGCCCAACCTGCACAGTGAAAATGACAGAACATTTCCTCAGCATAATTATAGCACTGCAAAAGTTTAGATAGACGCAAAGAGTGAAAATAGTCCAATGATTGTTTACATGGGGCCATTTTAGTCTTGCAGCTCGTAACAGTGTTGAATTAGCACCGAGACTTTTTAAATTAGAGCAAACATAGTCATTTGTCGGGACTATTTTAAGAGAATGGGAGGATTAAATTGACACTTTCATGGACTCTGAGACTAAAATAACCCCCTCCAAAAATTCAAGAGACTATTTTGGACCTTTTTCTTGTTTAGATACCCTGACAATACTTTGAAACATAGCAAACATGTTATCCATTATTTTGATGCACCAAATGAACCATTTTTGCTGATTAAATTGGTTGACCGACAAGCCTGCTTTTGCTTTTAAACAGAAATAAATGGCTTGTACTACAGATTTTGTAATTAATCACAAGCTTGCTTTATAGATTTCCTTAAGCTTAATTTGCTTCATCGGAACCAAATGCATAAATTAAACTTTTACCAATTTTACAGACAGCTGCAGTCCTTGAAGACAATAGCACTTCTAAATTGTGTTATTTGCTTATCCAGATTTCAAAATGAATAGCATAAGACTAATGATGAAAATTATGGCATCTCGATATTAAAATGAAAAAATGGTCATTCCTAGTAAATATAAACCATAAGAAAAGCAAAACATGAGAGATATAAAAATCTTGAAACACAAGCACAAATGCTTAAATTTATATTGCTGCATTCATTTCTCTGATTTCAAAAAAAAAAAAAAAATTTGTGTAAACTATTTCACATGCATGCACCTCAATGCATGAAAATCCTTCAAAAAAGTCAGGCAAATANTGCAAGGCAAACTAGCCTTTGCAATGCCATGCTTGAACACCTATTGAAGCCCTAATCAACCTTAAAGATGATATGACATTATACATAAAAATAAAAAAGCACATTTATAGATGTACACGTCAGCTAAAGCAACCTACGGGGCGTCCTTACTAAAATGGTACACCCTAAGCAATCATTATGCATGGAATAGACTACAACGGAATCATTTATTTGAGGCATGCCCATCAATCTACACATCTCATTGACTAAAAAATCCATCACCACAATAAAAAAGATTATTTATATATTTGTATAGAAACTGAGTGTAATGGCACGACCGTTTTTAATGTGACGCACTTTCACACATGAAAAATAACAAATATTGATACAATACTTTGATGTGAAATAAATGGCACTGTGCCCTATTAAAAAAACAAATATAAGCATAAAAAATCCATCAAAATGAGATAAATCAAACATACGATGCAGAAAGTGCCATAAAGCCCCTTTGGACACTTCTTTCCGGTAATTGTTCCCTCCCCGCCTTTACAACCCCCGCTATTACCCGGTCCTCCACTGCAAGAATAAAAACTTGTTAAAGAACATGAAAATTAATTTCAATGGAAAATATCAACACAAAACCTTGTAACAAGAATATTAAATTTTAATCAAAGAAAATGTGATAAAGTAAACATACATAAATTCAAAATATAAGCTTATCATTCATTCTTCAAGTGAACACTTAGCACAAAAGGAAACAATAAAACTCTAAGAGTTTTAAACTAAGGAAAGACTTTTGAAAAAGAGAAACAGTATATATCCTTAATTTTTATCGTCTAAACACGCATAAATTTAAGTGAAAGTTATTTCCATAGGCTTTTTTTCAATAAATTGGCAGATGTGATGACTAAGGCATCATTTGTTAAATCATGGAAGGCGTCCATGNCATGCTTGAACACCTATTGAAGCCCTAATCAACCTTAAAGATGATTTGACATTATACATAAAAATCAAAAAGCGCATTTATAGATGTACACGTCAGCTAAAGCAACCTATGGGGCGTCCTTGCTAAAATGGTACACCCTAAGCAATCATTATGCATGGAATAGACTAGAACGGAATCATTTATTTGAGGCATGCCCATCAATCTACACATCCCATTGACTAAAAAATCCATCACCACAATAAAAAAGATTATTTATATATTTGTATAGAAACTGAGTGTAATGGCACGACCGTTTTTAATGTGACGCACTTTCACACATGAAAAATAACAAATATTGATACGATACTTTAATGTGAAATAAATGGCAATGTGCGCTATTAAAAAAAACAAATATAAGCATAAAAAATCCATCAAAATGAGATAAATCAAACATACGATGCAGAAAGTGCCATAAAGCCCCTTTGGACACTTCTTTCCGGTAATTGTTCCCTCCCCGCCTTTACAACCCCCGCTATTACCCGGTCCTCCACTGCAAGAATAAAAACTTGTTAAAGAACATGAAAATTAATTTGAATGGAAAATATCAACACAAAACCTTGTAACAACAATATTAAATTTTTATCAAAGAAAATGTGATAAAGTAAACATACATAAATTCAAAATACAAGCTTATCATTCATTCTTCAAGTGAACACTTAGCACAAAAGGAAACAATAAAACTCTAAGAGTTTTAAACTAAGGAAAGACTTTCGAAAAAGAGAAACAGTATATATCCTTAATTTTTATCTCTAAACATGCATAAATTTAAGTGAAAGTGATTTCCATAGACTTTTTTTCAAAAAATTGGCAGATGTGATGACTAAGGCATCATTTGTTAAATCATGGATGGCGTTCATACATAAATAGACTAGTTCTTCTTAACTAATCACGAAATCAAGGAGAGCATGGAACATTGTGCTTTTCATTGCATGTTTTCTATTTTCTCTCCGATAAATCAAAATTACGATATGTTAGCATTTTAGAAATATGTGCGACAAAATAACATTACAAACAAGCCGATAATCTTGCTATGGGTACCAAGAGATTTTGTTTTCTTTAAGTTTTCTTAAATGATAGACTTGATAGTTATAAAGAACATAAAAAATACTGACATATTAGCTAAATATCATACTCTGGATTTCTAAAACCCAAGTATTAGATGACTATGATTATCTTAATAGTACGTATAATAGACTAAAAACAATTATGACATTTTATAATGAGTATTTTTACATGGCTTGTTCATTTCTTTGCCACTTCATGTGATGAAAATATGAAATTAAAAGCCCCTTGATGCATGCTTCAATGTAGGTCCCATGCTTTAACCTCAGAACAGCCTACCGTGCTTGTTCAATGTTAGAGGTAACAAATGAGGCACAATGAGCAAACTTTTACAGATGCTATATGGTGTGAAATAAATTCAAAACAAGCTAATGTAATATGGAACAACAACCTAAATGCTCACGAGGACATAAATCAACAATGGTTTGATAAAGAACAGGGCAATGTAAAGGAAAATAATCATGGCTTTCAATTTCCCTTTTTAATATTTTTATTTGTTGGACAAGTCTAGGAGGAAAATTTAGAAAACATGCAATGAAAAGTTAAGGGTTGCTGAGATGAAAATGCTTAGGTGGATGAGTGGCCTGACACTTATAGACAAAATGAGAAAGGAACATATCCGTGATAGGGTTTGTGTAACTCCAATAGCAGACAAGATTAGAGAAAGTTGTCTTAGATGGTTTGGGCACATTAAACATCGACCATTTGATGATACTATTATGAGAGTAGATTTTTTAGATTCTACTTATGTTAAAAAAAACAGAGGTAGACCTGAAAAGACTTGGGCATATTTGTGTAAAAAATTATCTTAATTTGTTAGAACTAAATGAAAATATGACACTCAATAGAGCACAATGGAGAAAAATGATTCATGTAGCCAATCCAACTAAGTGGGATAAAGACTTGTTGACAAGTATAGGCGGAAAATATATAAGATAAGAGAAAAATAGTTTTGAGAAGTTCAAAAGGAATAAAAACTTCAAAATAAGAAAGGGAAGTGGTAAAAAGACAAAATCAAGATGAAAACCTAAAAGGGAGAAGAATCTCGACAGAAATTTGAAAAAGCTAAACAAAATCTTTAGCCCATCAGCTCTCACAGAATTAAAAGATCTTGGGACCCATTATAGAAATAGCTTTATTAAAAATGAAGAAACTAACCTTCAAAAAAATACGATCAACCCAAACCAATCCAAAATGATAAATGAATATTTTATCTTTCAGACGAAGGACAAATGACAAAATAAAAAACTAAACATTTTAACAAAAACAAGACTCAATTCTAATAACTAACATTTTAAGCATCTTACACTGCAGCCATTCAAATAACCTACAAAGAACTCTAATGAATAAAGATGAAATGTTGTTAGAGGGAGAACCAAAGAGTATTAATTGCACTGCAGAGCTATCAACATTCATCATGGCAAGAGAGATGAATGGAAAATTCATCCTCAATAAGAGATTACAAATGGGACAGCCATCCTTAAGCGAAGAAAACAAAGGGAAAAAACCTCACTGCATCAACAATGTAAATCGAAGGATCTAAGTGGTTGAGATAAAGACAGCCTAAGAGCTACAATTTTTAAGTCTTTTTAAAAATAAAGAAACTGACATAAAAAATTATTAAAAACCAAACTAGCAATAAAGGATAAATAACAGTTTTACCCTTCCAACAAAAAAATAATTAATTAATAGTTCTGACTACTTTATGCCTCATTGAGTTACCATGTCTTTTTATTTTGACTGCCTTCCCAATGTTTTCTCATATAGGTAAAATTATCAACTTGTATTTTCCAAGTTATTTAAATTTGTTTCGTTTGACATCCAGATTTCTGACAAGATTTTTTCACGATTTCTAGCTTTTGAGCTAGCCTTCTGGTTAAAGCTCAGTCTTATATATTTTTGTGAGCCATTGAAAATCTGATACTTCAACGAATATACTTGCAACTATGTTTAAAGTACCATAGCTTGTGGCAGTCCCCCGATTAGTCAAAGAGAAGCTAAGTTGCACATTCAAAAACTCTGAAAGGTTGGCCTGTAAGATTGGGGTATCAAAACGATAGTATGAGCCGTAAACATCAAAATGTTTAAATTTGAATATCTAAAATATCAAAATAAAGTTTATATGCATTATAATCTACCTAATCAGAAGCTTCTGAGAAGCCCAGGGACAAATTTGAAGAAATGCATGCAAAAACTATTCAGTGAGAATAATAAAAAAAACTTAAAGAGTCAGTAAGAGTAAAATATAAGAAGGACTGAACTTCTCCAAGTTATATTAGAACAGGTTTGGACACCATCAGGTCGCGTTATAATGATTCTTGTCCATATCCCACATGAAAAAAGTTTCTAATATAAATAAAAGAAAACACGCAAAAAAAGCATTCTAGTATTTTCATCAAATAAGCCTGCGCTATAAACATGGTGGTCAACAGAAGTGTCGGTGTGAATTTGATACAATAAAGATAAATATTGAGGAGAAAAGCTTAACCTTTTCTTACAACAATACAAAGAACTATCAATTGAATGAACATGACGAAATGGTTAAAATGTCAAAAAGATAAAACACTAGTGGTAAGCAATCTTCCTTCAAGTACCTAAAAGAATGTACGTGGAATGCATGCATGACAAAAAACCATATGATTTCTGATTAATGGTAGCCAAATCATCTAAAGCAATAAACAAATTAAATTACATTGTTTCAACTAAATACTTCACCAATAGGAGTTTGAACATATGAAACTCACTTCAAGACCAGCATTGTTTTATCCTACTCATCATACATGTTTCCATAGGTCCTGTTTGAACTAGCAGAACAAGTTGATTATTAATGAAAGGAAATATAAATTATCAATATGTCCGCATAAACTAGTAGCTCTGAGCTTTATATTTATTTAAACATGGTGCCTTTCATCGTGAGTATGGATAATTTTTAAGATGATTCAAATAGCATCTAAAAGAGCAAAAAAAAAATCAATTGAGATTTGGGTATATGTTCTTTTTAAAGGAACTACTAAATTTTTTTTTGGATCCCAAGCAGCGCCTTGTTCTAGTGTAGAACTCACGACCAAAAACTCACACCTAGTCCCATTAATCCACGAAATTATATTCAATTTTATTCTCAGACAAGTCTCAACAATATTAATCCTACAAAGCGTTAATCTAATGCAACCGCGTAATTATTGCTAACACCTATCTTTGAGACAAATAATAAGTTGCCAGCCTACATGATAAGGCCAAGACAAAGTAAATTGTTACAAAAAACTTATAGCCTATATACATTTTGATCCTTCTGATAACCCCTGCACATATCAGGGCTGAACAAAAGTGTGGGAAAGGCCATGTACAGATTAAGAATTTCAGGGCAGAGTTCCAATTTGATTACAGAATTCAACAGACATAGAAAAGGATAGCAAATCTAACTTCATTTTTCAATCAACAGACATAAGCTTAAAATTAAAGGAATAGTAGCCTCACAATACTTCAAAAGCAACTAAACTACAGCCTAAATATTAGTTCCTGACCATCAAAAAAAGTATCACCAGAAACTATTCAATTAATTATGCATGATAAAAAGTTCAGTTGTCATCAACGAAACAGAAGTGACATGCCTTGATGTAATTGTTCCATTAACAGAAGCAAATTGTACATATTCATCTCCAGTAGCCATATTAGACCAATCAAAGTGAATCCTTCCCCCACCACCTCCACCGCCACCAGTTGGACCACCATTTCCACCAGCAACTGACAAGCTTGAATTTTTTTCAAGTACGAGTGTTTGAAGGAACAGAAGAATGGTACCACCAGATCCACCACCCAACCCGCTCATCAGAGATCCATTATAGTTCATAGTTTTGTAGCTTTGGCCATCAGCTTTCAAAGATCCATAAATATCTAATCTGGACAGAGGCCAATTCATGGAACCCATAACTGCAAAATCTCACATTTAATCATAGAGTAAGTATTTTGAAAGAGCAAGCATTAGGAAGAGAAAGAGGGCATGAAGAAGCAATTAATTCAGTAATGGTAACAATGTTGAAGAGCAGGAAGGAAAAAAAAAATTTATAAAACCATCATTTGAATAATGAAGAAACATTCAGTGGAAAATAACAAAGTGCAAAAGCTACCAACTAAGCAGAAAATAAAGCAGTACATAAGCTACCAACTCTAATCCAGTGAACTTAACGTCAAATAAAAAATAATAAAGTTTATAAGCATAAACAGCGCGATCTAACAAAAAACAGTCCTACAAACAGTTACTAGCATGTTATAATCACTAATTTCGACATTATCTCCCACATCATCATCATTAGCCTTATCCCAAAAATATGGGTTGAATATCTCCAAAGAAAAACCAAAAACTGAAACAGAAGCATATGGCATTCCTAAAACCTAGGAAAACTTTCAAATGAGATAATAACTTCCGAAGTAATAATAGAAGAGGCTTGCTCTCCGTCCCTCACCTGCCCTATACCTCAAACAAACAAGCAGTAAAAGGGAGAAACTTCTCTAGACCTTAATAAATAGGATACAAAATAAAAAATATAGATATTCAAAAACGTTTATTATCAGCTGAGGTAGGAAATAACAATTATAAAACCCACAACGGAGTGCAAATTGCAATTTGATGGGTAAATAAAGGCCAAAAACAAATTTTTTTTAGCTCTTGTATTACAAAGAGAACTACTAAGCAAAAAAATAGATGTTAAGAAAGCATACATGNCACATTTAATCATAGAGTAAGTATTTTGAAAGAGCAAGCATTAGGAAGAGAAAGAGGGCATGAAGAAGCAATTAATTCAGTAATGGTAACAATGTTGAAGAGCAGGAAAGAAAAAAAAAATTTATAAAACCATCATTTGAATAATGAAGAAACATTCAGTGGAAAATAACAAAGTGCAAAAGCTACCAACTAAGCAGAAAATAAAGCAGTACATAAGCTACCAACTCTAATCCAGTGAACTTAACGTCAAATAAAAAATAATAAAGTTTATAAGCATAAACAGCGCGATCTAACAAAAAACAGTCCTACAAACAGTTACTAGCATGTTATAATCACTAATTTCGACATTATCTCCCACATCATCATCATTAGCCTTATCCCAAAAATATGGGTTGAATATCTCCAAAGAAAAACCAAAAACTGAAACAGAAGCATATGGCATTCCTAAAACCTAGGAAAACTTTCAAATGAGATAATAACTTCCGAAGTAATAATAGAAGAGGCTTGCTCTCCGTCCCTCACCAGCCCTATACCTCAAACAAACAAGCAGTAAAAGGGAGAAACTTCTCTAGACCTTACTAAATAGGATACAAAATAAAAAATATAGATATTCAAAAACGTTTATTATCAGCTGAGGTAGGAAATAACAATTATAAAACCTACAACGGAGTGCAAATTGCAATTTGATGGGTAAATAAAGGCCAAAAACAATTTTTTTTTTTAGCTTTTGTATTACAAAGAGAACTACTGAGAAAAAAAATAGATGTTAAGAAAGCATACATACTAATAGATATAAAGCAAAGAAATCANCATCAATCTGAATTTTAGAATCCCACATGAGAAGCATTTTGACATACATTCTGAAGGCACCATAAACCTGTTATGACAAAAAATCCAATGTGAGAGAGAGAGAGAGTCAGCCAGCCAGCAAACCATATTTGTAAGACCTTTTATAGCTCAAACGACCAGATTGTTTAGAAAGCGTTATAACAGGGATTACAATACTTTTTTTTTTAGCGCATGTGTGTCCATACACTAAATATATGATACCAGAGTAACCCAAAACCTCAACCAAATAATACTTTTATTGCTGAAAATTAAAAGGTTTTACAAACAAGACACAAACACAAAACAACGACGTAGGTTGGTGAGGTTGTGTCGTGGTTTGAGAAGAAGCAAAGACTATGGAGGGTTATATGATGGAAGGACAGCAACCTGGTGATTGGTTGGCGGGATTGATTGGGAGGATGGAGAAAGATCGGCTGCTGGGAAGCAGCATGAAAAGGGCATTACGATAGCCTACAGGAGTACTAGTTGGAACCAGCGGCAGTAGGCAGGAGGAAGAGGGCTTATGGCAGTCTGCAGACAGGGGGGACTGGGCTAGCGACAGTAGACAGAAATGTGAGGGGTAAGTTACCACACCCTGCATGAAGGCTCCGGTAGGGGGCAGCAAGCAATAAAAGTACGGATACACACCACCTCGAGATGAGTACTTTTCAGAGCACCTCCGTGCAGTTGGATAAAGACCTAAAAAGGAAAATGGGACGTCGGAAGCTGTCCTAACAAAAAACTCAAATCCAAAACTAACCCTAACAAAAAAACAGCATATATATAGTAGTAGATAAATAGAAAGGGGTAGGAAACCCCTCCTCTTGGGGCGGCAACTCTAGCCTAGAACAAAGGGCCCGCCGGCCTCTTTGAGGCTCCTTTGTTGAACCGGTTCAGCAGCCAATCAGCCCACAAGTGAGCCAAGCGTCAATATAAAATCACCAAAATAGTAAACATCATGAACATTAAGATAAGGCTAATGATATACTTAACGGAACAGGTTCAAAAGTTTTGATGCTTTTGAAAGCATTCAATGAGCACCAATTGAAACAAAGGATCTATAAAACCAACCTCATGTGGATGGGGATAAGGCCAATGCTGGTAACTAATCATGGTATTGTCTAGTTTGCTTGACGCGGAGCGGGACGCTTTCTCGTGAAACGGCATTAATGCGGGAAGTCGAGGGCGTGGGGGCGCTGCAAATGTCGAACGCCAACCGGCTTGGTCCAGGTGGGAGAAGGATCGAGCGGTCCTTGCGCTCAATTCCGACTTATTTGGATTGGGACACTCCACTTTACCCTAAGACCATATATAAGTTATTTTTGTTGTTTAAGGTCCATTTTGGCATGAGTTTATTTAGGACAGCCACCGGCGTTCGTTTCTCCCTTGGAGGGTTGTATCTCTCTTCTGAGGTAATGATTATCTTCCCCTACCCCCTTCCGCATCCTCCCACATCACTCCTGATAGCCCCTTCACTGTTGCAGCCTCGCAAAACAAACTCTTTTGGTTGTTTTCTACAATTTCTGCTTTCTAGCCGCCTTCCCCGCCTCTTGTTTGTTGTTCCAGCCGCTCATATTCAGTCCCCTTGCAACCTTACTGTTGTTTCGGCCATGAGAAGCGCCCCTTTGTACCCACTTCACCACCACGTAGCCACTATTTCAATCCCTCCCACTTGGTACCACCATTGTTCAGTCTTCCATGCCCATTGTCATCGTTGTTTCAACCCTCCATCTTCGCTATCGCTACTATTCTAGCCCTCCCCCCTTTGTTGTCATCATCCCAGACAGTTGTGCAACATCGATATCTACAGCATACTTGTTGCCCGAAACCAAGAAAACATTTTTCTTGTTGTTTTCTGCCTGCAACCACCTCGTCCACCATCCCGCCACCTTCCACCCCTCACCGCTCGCCACCACGACCTCGAGATCTACCCTAATTTGAGTTGGATTGTTGATTCTATTTTTATTTTCCTTCCAAGTGTGTGAGTTGCAATCGTCAATTAACTTTATTAATAAAAATATTTGTTTGTCTATTGTTGTTTGAGTTAACTCTAATATCATTCTGTACCAGATCTAGTCTAACCTTAGGCCTATACCAGGGTTTCTGGCATTCATCAATATCCAACCATCTCCACCCAAAATTTTTCTATTTATTGATTTTTAAACCGACCATCCAAAAATTTTCTTTCCCACCCTACAAAACCCTATACACCCGCATCAACCTACAATTGTCGGAAGCCTGATCAAGGAGAAAGCAAACGATTTCGCATATGGGAAATGTTGTGCTGGAGCCCGATCCCGATCCCCCAATCCTACTTCCCCCTCGTGCGCCCGATCGCAAAACATGTGTCTCCTGCCTGACGTCGATCGCGACAGAGGAACTGTTCCCGCCTCTGCCGTTTCGCGAATAGTTGTGCTCACCTGTGCGCGGTAAGAGGCATCGCATCGGCTCTCCTACAGTTCACGGCACAACCTTTTGTGTTCTTCTTCGAGTTTCCTCGGGATAGAAGAAGAAAAGTGCAAGAAGTAGTTCTTTGCGGCAGAAGGAAGAAGAAAGAAGAAAATCGTTCTCCCTTGGCTTCTTCTTGGTGGCTTGTTGCAGAAAAGAAATTGGGTTTATTTCTCTTGTAAGTTTATCTTCTTCGGTGTATATCGGTGTAGAGTTTTTTCGGTGTATCTCGGTGCAGAGATAGAAGAACAGAGGACAACAAAGTGATTCCTCTTGTAAGTCGAGACGATCGACTGATGTAAATTTCTCAAGTAGTAAAATCTGCTGCAACTCTGTGGACATAGGCAATTTGTCAAATCACATGAATCTGTGTGTTCCGCTGTGTTACCGTTTTTTGTGTGAATTTTCTCGTTCTATTTTTTATTTCATCCAAGATCGTTCTCCTATTTTATTTCTATATATACACCACAACAACTGGTATATCTCACAACAGAAAATTCACAAATATGTGTACAGGGGGATTTCTATGGAGGATATGTAGTGTGAAACCCGCCAACTGCAACTGAGGCTTACCGCATTCAACATGAGGCAATCTAGATGGGTCGCCCGTAGCTACAACGGTGACTTCCGAAATCAAAGGAATGGAGTGAATTTCTTACATCATACGAACGCCAGACACGAAGAAGCTCTACCCTAAAGACTTGACCTTAAAATTCTGAGAAGTAAGAGTTTTGAAGTGGATTTGCCATATTTTGATGGTTACATAGATCAGAACGAGATCATCGAGTCGATTTGAACTTGTAATGTGTTTTTGAGTGTCGAGACGCCCAACCAAGCAGAATGGTAAAACTAATTGTCGGCAAGTTAAAGAAGAGTATATTATTTTGGTGGCAAATTTTGAAGTACCTACGTCAGCACGAGAGAAAAAGCAAGATCACTATCTCATCTGAGATGAAATGGGAGATGCAACGTCAGTAGCTACCAATGCACTATAGACCGGAAGTTAAGACAACAATTTTAAAAGTGAAGAGACCAACAACCACCACATTTTACAGATAAGATTCAACCCCATAATCTTACAATCATGTACATCCAAGGGAAAATCCAAGCCAACCCCGCTGGAGAAGAAACTAGTTCTGAGTGGAAAATAAGTAGAACCAATCCATAGTCCCAAATCCATCACAACCAGGGAGTGTTTTTAGTGTCATGGATCTACCGAACCAAGAGACCAAGAGAATGATCTCTTTTACGAATCAGAGAGCAGTTAAAGAGGAATACAATTATCCAGAAGAAGATGAAGTCTTCAGAGATGTTTCTCAACTTCGAGCCGACGAGGAAGATATGTCAGTGATTCCAGTTGAACCCAGGAGAGACTCCAGCTGAGTAAACAGTTGTTTTTTTATAAATTAGTAAGTCTGAGGCAATGAGCGGTCATGCAAAGTACAAGATTGTGGTGTCTCAAATTACATTTTGCATAAGTTCGGAGAAGCACCAACAGGACTAGCATTAGATGTCCAAAAGAGTCAGGAGCCTGACGAGCCGATATTTATTACGATGCAACACCAACTAAGAGAAATTTAAACTTTTCATGTATATAGGCCGCTATCTGAGTTGCCCCTACAAAGGAGGTTGTATATGTCCAAGATGACTCTTTTTGTGCCACTTTTGGAAGCCCATAGGAAATCAACTTAGTATTAAAATCGGGCCAGCATTGTACCCCCCGACAGAGAATCAGACAGGATGGATGAACCGCGATGTTGGAGACCACCTCAGAATCTTTGTGGTAAAGAACATTTTACAATGAGATTCAGATCCTTCACAAGAAGAAAAAGATATCTCTCATGAATGGTTACGCGTTAGTGTGGTATAGCCTACCAAAGATGTCATTCCATATTTAAACCCTCCTGACAACCTTGATATCAAATACATCTAGTCGAGTACAAGTGGAAGAAGCAAATTACAATTCTAGGGACTCAAGAGTTACTTTATGAAAATCTACGTCGATATGTAACTCCAATGCAGATTGTGCCAAAATATGATAAATACTTATTCTATCAGGACGTGCTTTCAAATTAAAACACCTACAGGATGACTTGCCAGAAGATTATGCCATTTTCGCCATTTGCAATTTGGTCGACTTGGCAAAATACTACGAGGAGGTAGAATTTTCCCCAAATCTAGGAGACTGATGTGAAGGGGGACACTTTCCCGTTGCCTTAATGCGGAAAGTTGGGAGCACGACGGCGCCTATGCCCGACTCGGGGGAGCCAAGCCTGTTCAGGCTGCAACTGTCACACGTCGACCGGCCTGGTCCAGGCAAGAAAAGGATTGTGTTGTCCTTCCTTGTGCACAATTCCCCCCTATTTGGAGCAAGCCCACTCCACTTTAACCTAAGAATGTATATATGTTATTTGTTATGTTTTAGGTCAGTTTTGACGCGAGTTTATGATACCAGAGTTAACTCAAACCACAATAGAAAAAGTAAATATGATTACTCCAAGCAAATAGAGGTTAAAATTAGAAACACTAAAATAAAAAATAGCAATTGATACACACAAGCACTCAACAAGGGCGGATCACTGGTGATAGCGGTGGCGCGGGGGTGGAAAAGAAAATTGGCAAGTAGAAATAGCTAGGCAGCGGTTCCCCATTGTCGAGCAGTGAGTAGACAGCCTGAGGACGATGCGTGAGGGTTGTTCGAGTTGATGGCAGCAAGGGGAAGGTGGCAACGAAAGCAGTTGCAACTAGGACGCAGTAGAAAGTTGGTCGGCAACTGGCCAGCCGGTGGAGGAGGTTGCGAGCAAAGCTGGGAAGGAGACGGCGGTGGATCGGGAAGGACTGTGTGGGTTGTTGGGGGAATGGCAGCATGGTTAGCAGCGGACTGGAGGCGATGGCGACAGGCTGGAGAGTTGGAGCAGCAATGGGGGTTTGGTGGACCTCAAACTAACCAGAGGAAGGTGGCTCGGGGCAAAGACAGTAAAAAAATTGTTGTCATGCAACCTGCGGCGAGGGAGAAAGTGTAGCAGCAAAGCGGGGCGGATGTGAAGGGGATAAGGGAAGATAATCACCAATTCGGGAGAGAGAAACAACAAGAGCAACACCCAATCCCTCAGATATAGCCATCGATAAATTGCAGGCCTGAGGAAATCAGCATTTCTCCCTGGCTGGGCACATCATGCTTATCAGACATCCTTAATTCCCATGGCAATGTTCCTTGTATCTAATATTGAACCTCCCAAAAACATTTTCAACCTGACGAAACAATCATGCAGATATTTTTTTTGTGAAATAAGGGGCCTAATCAAAAGGGCCTGCATTACATTAAGTAGGATGATATGTGTAGGCCCAAAGAAGTTGGTGTAATCAGTTTACACTCAAGGGTGAACTGGAAAAGCCTGTTAAGGACTCGTTTATTCTAGGATCTTCTTTCAAAACCTAAGAGTTTCTATTCTAGGTGCCTGCGTGAAAAATATGGCCATAACCCCTGGATACCCATGCAGGGCCTTGCGATGTTCACATCTTCTCGTCTTTTAATGAGTGGTGGAGAGAGTTTGGGGAATTACATCATATGGCAAATTGGCAATTGTAGGACGGATAATGCTTTCAAGCAGATTTGAATTATGGATCTACCATTATTACGATGACCCACATTTGTCAATCTATATTTGGATGTGAATG
This sequence comes from Phalaenopsis hybrid cultivar, assembly GCA_002079205.1. Taxonomy (NCBI): domain Eukaryota; kingdom Viridiplantae; phylum Streptophyta; class Magnoliopsida; order Asparagales; family Orchidaceae; genus Phalaenopsis; species Phalaenopsis hybrid cultivar. The sequence goes on along the minus strand of JXCR01123394.1, from coordinate 106,198 downwards.
TGGTGGTTGCTAGCTTTTTTATCCAAGGCCACTGGAATGATGCTCAACAGGAACGTTTTTTTTGGTTCAGAACTTATTCTTCTCATTAAAAGAATGTTGTCGCTTGATATTGGACTCTTGCTTTATTTGCAACACTATTACCAAAATTGCTTACTGCAAATTGTTCGAGGAGGTCCCAAGTTGTACCCAATGGCTTGGAAAACTTCATCTCCATCCCCGTGAGTACATATTTTGTTGGATAATCTTCAATGATGCTATGCCAACAAATTCATGGTTATGCAAGCACAATATTGGCGATGATTATAGATGCCCCTGGAGCTGTGAAGACATCGAGGATACCAGCCACATAACTGCTAATTGTAAGGTGCTTCGTGAAATCCTCAACATCTTGGATAAATGGGGTTTTCGAATGTTGAATTTAATTCTATCGAGCAAGCTCTTCAATTTTTTAGCTCTTTTCCCAAGGGTACTCTCCTCAGTGGCAAAATTTACTGTGACGATGTTTACCAAAGTTGGAGAAGCAAGAATGCTAAGAAACATGAGCGCTCATATGGGACCCCAACTACTATGCCTGCTTCGGTCCTTGAGGCTATTACAATAAATTTTAATCACCTGGTGTTGGAGCAATGAAGCACTTTTCGCCTGCTAGGCTACCTTCCCCGATGACTTGCTTCCAACACTCCATCATAGCTACCGTTGTTGTTCTAGACCTCCCCCTTTGTTGCCATCATCGCGGACAGCCGTGTGATGTTAATATATGTTTTCTATTTGCTATCTGAAACTCAGAAAACTATTGTCTTGTTGTTTTTTGCTTGTCAACCACCTCGTCAACAATCCCTCCACTGTCCACCCTTCATTGATCACAGCCACCACCCTAAGATTCACCTAATATGAGTTGGATTGTTGAGTAAGTTGTTATTTTTCTATCAATTGTGTTAGTTGTAATCGACTATTGGCTTTATTAGTAATAATAATTGTTTGTCTATTGTTGTTTGTTTAACTCCGGTATCATTGCTAGCACAAGAAGAGGGGTTTGGTTGGCAATAAACATTACAGGTACCAAACCTATGCTTCTTAAACACTTAATATGGTTATTAAGGGTCTGTTTGGGGTAGTTGTAACTTATTGAATAATCTGTTGATAAGCTAATTAAAAATAATCTGTTGATAAGCTAGGTGCGGCGGCTATTACAGATTTTTATTTTTTTGGAAAAGCTAGACCACAATCAGAAAGCTGCCACCGCACCTAAATAAGTGCAGTGTGAAAACGTTGTTTCAGCGTTTTGAAAACGCATAAGCTGTCAAAATGCAGTTTATCCAAACCAGCAAAGTGTGTTTTCAAAACACCACCGTACCAAATAAGCTGCCCCGAACGGGCCCTAAAACAGTGCATGCACTTTTTACAAATACTAAATGGTTCAGGACTTGCAAAAAATGTATCTAGTTAAGAAAAGGCAAATGATGATGATGAATCAAGATTATGTTCACACTAAAAAGTGTTTGGTTAAAATTAAAGATGATAGGTATTAATCTAATGCTTGTTCAGCCCATCTTATGGTTACCAAAACAGCACATGTGCTTTTTCGAAAATATAATGTGATTCGTGACACGGCAAAAATATGCTAGTTAAACAAAGTGATGCAACAACTGTGGCAAAGGTGGTGCATAATAAACTACAAAATAACTTTTCTCGCATAAGCTAAGCAATACTTTTGAGATATTTCTTAAGGTCGCACAAGCATTCTCTATATGAATCTCTAAGTGCATCATTCACTTAAACCTATAAAGCACTTAAGAGGGGTCGCAGGGACGGCTGAGGGATAAATGAAAAAGTACAGAGGTATGGAAGTTGCCCTTGTTAATTTAAATTGTCAAGAAGTATCAACTCCTTCAAACAAGAAAGCATCAGAGGTTAGAAAATTAATCATTCAACAAAAACTCAACAAAAGATATAAAACATAGGAACCACAGTTCTGCCATGAAAAGTCCTTCATCTGTTCAAGTGGAATGTATAACCTAAAACAAGCTGAAAATGCAAAATAAAATGATATTTCAGAGAAGATACATGCCTTTATTACGGAATCACTTAGTAGAAGCTCTTCAGCAACCAATTCAAATTCTGAAACTGGGTAATCAGATAGACCAAAGCAAATGCTGCCACTATTAAGTAGTTTTATTTGACCTCTTACCTGAGAAACATAATTAGCACATAAATTTATAAATTACAAGTTATAATGCTGCAATAACACTTGACAGGATTTGTAAAGCAGAGTCTGATCATGTAATAAGTAAATCTAATTTGATATATGTATAACCTTTTCTTTTTTTTTAACGTTTACAGATGACATCCATCACTTCAACCAAGAAAATGGAAATAAAATTTAACCATAAAATATATAAAAGAGCCTAAGAAAATCTAAATGAACGGGCATAAAAATGGAAAGGTTTTCAAATGTGTGTTTTGATACGCAGTTTCAAAACAAAGCAACCAAGAAAAATGCTAACCAAGGTAGCGATATGCAACTGTTAAGCAAAGCAGGTGTTTCAGAAGGCTGTGTGATGAAGCAAAAATTCTTTCAACGCTTCGATTATGAGTGCAAGGGACATAGTATGAGGGCATGAAGTGAGGTATGAAGTGGAGCTGTGTTATTATGCAAGTAGCTTCGCACCGAAGGGGAACCCAACAGTGGTTTCTCACAAGGGATATAGTAGGATGGATGGCTTACAAGCTATGGCAGGTGGATACAAAATAGATCACAAGTCTCTGATATTAACAATGTGTGTGAGAATGACAAGATTGGGAGAGAGATAATAGAAGAGAGGAGAGATTTATGAAATAAGTCATAAATAAATATAAATTTTGAATATAATAAAATATCAAGAAATGGTTTGGTTCCCTTTGGACATGAACCAAGATTTATTCCTTGATTTGTTTTAGGTCCAATTAATTAAACGTGTATTATAAGTACAAAATATATGCATACATGATATACAAGTCATCAATGCTTTAGTCAACAAAAGCATAGCTTCACTCAACCCTTTTTGTTCGATGAAAGAAAAAAATTGACAAACAAATTACATTTTAGTTTTGGAAACTATGAAATGATTGGCAATAACCAACATCACAATGCTTTAAGAGAATGTTTTATTAAAGAAAACAATCTTGTTCGAGAATATTACCCCAAAATAAGGCCAATTATGTCGTTTGAAGACCTTGGCTAGCCTGGTTAAAATCTCAAAACATCAGTTATAGGCTACAATCAAAGCCAACAATTAACCATGGAAACTACCATGAATCACAGCCTAATCCTCACACTTATGTATGCCATTCATAGCTTCGAGAAATCATGCATGATGTCAACAGATAGATAACATTAGTTGTGCATCATCTACAAAGAAGAATTGCATAAAGTGTATAAAACCCAATCACAAGCGCCATAAGGACCCCTCTAACACAATCATACACCTTATCCCATTCAGTACACTGAGTCCCAAGTACAAAAGATCAAATAATGTCCACTTTCTAGAGAAACTTTAGCCGCCCTCAGCCCATAGCACTAAGCCTCTCTTTGCTCCCTCTCCCGGGAACACCATCTGGCACAACAATCTCGCATGCTTGCACCCCAACATCCTCTAGTGACATCACTTACCCATTAAAGCTCCCAAGTTCTCACGCTGCGCATCGCCACCTCTCGTTAATCGCCTCTTTGCTTGTTAAGTGTCTCCCTCTCCCACCCATCACTCTCTCTACTTATATTCACTCAACTCTTGAAGAGCGCCTATCTCTTCCAGAAGCACACTGATGAGTGTCTCTCACCCACTCAAACGCAACAAACCAACAACACCCAACAAGCAAAGGCAATGTGGATGGAGCTCTATTATTCTCATATTTGTCCAGCATTGGAGTCATCATCATAAATAAGACTCAAACGTCTCTAGGGCTATGGGACGTTAACTCCAACACTGAAACATCACACAACAATTAGAGATTCAAGCCATTCTTTTCCTTTAAAAGATCATTTGAACTATAGATGTTAAAGAGCAAAGGCAATATCACAGAGGGGGGAAAAGTGAAAGTTCAAACAATTCATATTATAAAAGACAACTAGAGAGCAATAGAGCAGCAAAATGGTGTGCCCAAATAGCTCTTCAAAGGGAGTTTGTTTATAAAGATGCAAAAGAAAAACATCCTCTTTTTTCTTTTAGTTTAGAGGATAGATCTCATTTTGTAAATGCCCAAAGCAGAATTTTGTACACATTTTTGTCCTTTAATATAGTAATCTAAAAGCAACATTTTAAGAACAATCTCGTAAGAAAAATTATTGGACTTTCAATATCCACAAAAATGCAACTCTCGCTCATGGAATTTCCAATGGATGTACGCACTATCACAATCTTAATGGGTTAATAGAAAGCCAAAAAACATATTAAATCAAATATTTGTCATCCAAAAGATGTAAGCCCCAACTAAAACTCGAACAAACATCAAACTAGCAATCCCATCAATCAAAATTAAATCCACCAACAAGAATGAACAGAAGACAAACCAAAAATCTCACACGTGACTTGAACATATGTTCTCGAGTCAAGTTGAATATAGTGCCTAGGAGCCCTTGTTGGTTATGTCACGTGACTAAGAACCTGAAGTGATCGGTCTTTGTGCCTCCAAACTTTTCAATCGCATGTCATAGGTTATTTGAATATCTGACCTATCATAAGAGATTTAATTATCATAATTAACTTTTCATGATCGAGTGAACTGTCACTGATGATTAGTGTCAATGCATCATACCCCCTGGTCAATCCTAAGACTACAGGGTCCAATCCACTTAGGCAATTAAAAGTGTTGACTTAAGAGAATATGAAGGTTGGAAGTTTATTTTAATTAAACATCTATATGGTTCACATTTAACAAAAAGATTCTAAGTATTTAAATAAGGCACGGAAAATTCAAAAGTGCAAAGATAACAAATGTTTGATTACGAGTGACTTGCTCAAGCAAAAGGGATCTATAGCAGATGTGGCCGATCAAAAGAAGTGGATGTCGCCTCCAAGCCAATACATACTCTTTCCAAGCAAATTAAGTTTGGAGCCTTCAAGTGGATGTGTCCCACTTAAACTTATACTTAGACAAATGTAGAAGTACTCAGGCTACGCTTGAAGAAACATAATAGAACGAATGCTCAATCGAAGTGATAAGACAAAACAAATATATAGTCTACTCCTAGCCAAATAAAATTTGTCAGAAAAAAAGATTTGTTCAAATGGAGTAGATGATTTGATGCAAGCCTCAAAAACATCTATTATGCACAAATAAAATATTGACACCATGATCTGCTCAAGATACTTGAGTAAGATAACGCATTGTTTCCAATTAAGATCTCTAATCGCTATAACTTGAAGACCCCTAATGTTGGTAGATTGAATCCATTGGCATATCCAAGAAGAAAAAACATCAAATATTGAAGAGGTCCACCATCATCCCCTAACATTTACCATCAACTAAATTCAAACATAAATATGAAATATAAACCAAAAATCAAGCCTACGAAACCTTCTTGATCAAAAGTGATCCCTTGCAAGCAAAAACTGTAATTAACTCGGGGATTAGGCCTATAAGAAATCATAACCCTCAAATAAAAAAAAAAGATTGACACGACATCAAGGAAAATCTAGTTATAACAAATCTTATCTACCTCAAAAAAATTTGCTCCCAAGTATTTATACTTCCAGAATGCTCAAAGGGAACATTTTGGCAAGTGATAAAATACAAAAAAGGCAAGAACTTTAAGAAAAAATGATTTAATATTTTACATATGCACCAATCCTTCCACCAAAATGATCTCAACAGGAAAAAAAATAGCTCTAAAAGAATATCAATTGTTGAAAGAGGATAGCAAAAATCAACAATTTCTATATTAAATTGTATCTTAGTATTTTGAAATAAACTAACAAAATAATGCTTCGTGAATATGTAAACATAAAGTGTACCAAGAAAGTTATTCAATATTTACAAAAATAGAATTTCCCATAAGAGAACATCATTGCACTGATGGACGGTTAACTGTAATAAGTACAAAATATTATTTCAGCATTTTAAGCTGAGGGGCAGTACAAACCAGCACAAGTCACCAAAACCGCAATACGGAAATGTTCCTAACAATCTGTTATAAGTTAGTGTCAAGACATTATCTAAATTACAGTAATATTTCACCGTTAATGTGACTGGTTTGCAATTGAACCGCTGTAGGAGTACAGAAAAAAACTTTTTTATAAATCATAGCTTAAACAAACAAAATACCTCTACTAAAACCTAAACAGAATACATCTACATCCCTAACCATTTTTCAAGCAGTAACAACAATCCAAAAAAAAAATGTTGTTTAATAAGATTAGTTCCTTTATGGTGATGGCTCGAAAGCTAATAGAATGCCCAAACGATTTACACTATCAACATTTTAATATTTCTCCCTTATTTTTTCCTTTTGCAAACAGCAGTTTCTTTATTTGTCACCAGAGGCCAATAGCCAAACCAATAAGGCACGCATATCAAAGTGACAGCAGATGATTTTTTTCATGACATGAACCAAGATCAAAATGGATCAAATAAAACATCCAATACACAGGCCTACAATCCAATGGAGGCATGTAACAGATTTATTCCTAATTGAGTAAACCAATTAGAGGGATAAAGTTTGGTTTCATACCAGTCTATAGGAATGTCAACAATAGCCCCACTCTTAACGTTAAACTAAGGTAAAAACAGTAACTTAACGTGTTGAATTGAAACCAATTTCCCTTTCTAATTCAAAAGTAATTTTGTAAAAGGAGGAGACTGAAAGTAAAACTAAATGATATGACATTATTACAGCCATTTGTGTAATCACAACTTAAACAACAAAATATTTTAAAGCACTTGAGATGGTTTATTCTCACATAAACTAATTATCAAACAGCTTTGGCATAGTTCTACCAAGTTCAACTTTTGTACTAAAAAAAGGCAAATTTTGACTGGGTTGGGCGACGATTTATGCAATTTGAGGCTTGCATGGTCAATAGCCTTGAAACAATTTTCTGCTGGTTGAGCAAGTTTGTGTGACTGCCACAATGGGTCCAATAATAAGTTCACAATGCAATTTGGGTTTACAAAAGTCAAAGTATCAAAGCCACAGAAAAATTTCTAAATTGAGAGAATCGAGAGATGAAATATCACAGCAAAGAGCTCTTATATGATAGAAACAAATCCTTAAACATATGAAAACATTGGATTCAAAACCATATCTGATGATTTACAAATATATTGTTGTTGATATGTTAATTGTTGGCCCTCTCCTTTTGGCCGGCAAATTAAATGAAAATATGTTATTCGAGTAAAAGACAAAAATAATCTCAAAACCATTAAAGGAGCCTATTTTTAGTCCTAAGCATTTTTCAAGGGTTTGATTTAGTCTATAAACAAGTCAAATAAAAACCAATTTGGTCATACCACCAACAATAAGATTTTTTTGCATGTAAACGGGTTAGAAGCTTTCATGAGGGGATTTTAAGTATTTTGATATTAACCTCACTATTTTGAGCTAGTCCTAAGTAACGAAATTGATTTTTAAAAATCCAAAAACCACCCATGAAAAGTTCCAATCCACCAATTTCTGTCCAAATAAATGATAAAGTTGACAGTAGGACCAAATTGATCCATATTTAGTGAGTAGAGAGATTAAATTAAAAACTTCGAAACTATGGGACAAAATGAACATGTCTAAGAAGTGAGCAACTAAATTGAACATGCCAAAATGGTATTTTCGACATTCACTCTTAATTAACCCTTCTTCACCTTGCTAAAGCTATTTCAAGAATCTAT
>JXCR01123394.1:65462-98034 GCA_002079205.1 Phalaenopsis hybrid cultivar | reverse complement strand
GCAAATAATAACAGCTAATATAATATAAAAATAAAAAAGTACCGAGATTTACAACCTGCACCCTTGTCCATAGCAAAGGTACCAAGGCTTTTGCGTTACCCTCCACATAAACATTAGACCAGAGCTGAGCAGTTGGAAAATCCAGTAACGGTGTCTCCGTATGTGTTGTGTAATTGTCATTGCTTACTTTAAGACTCTGCAATGTTCTATCAAAAATTGTACCAGCTGCACCGGCATTTTCTGTACATCCAACACTCTGCCCACCTGCTTGATTCAAGAAAGCATAGAATTAAATGAATTGGAAAAGAAAACAATATTAAGGGAAGAGCTTATTAACAAAATGGGAAGTGCTACAAAATCATGGTAATAGAACAGAACGTAAATTACAAATAGTGTGTTAACAACGTGAATTTACATATGCCTCATAAATTAAACAGAGAAAAACCATTTTATTATGAGAATGGCTCTTAAGCAACACGATAGCATGTCAGAACAATATTTGAAATTTTTTTTGACACGAGCTTCTGTCAACTAATTTTAACAGTGGGAATGTCATTCAAACAGTAATTAAAATAGGGAATTTTCATCCATGGAAAATGTTTAGTATTTACTTAGGCAGTCCATGAAAACCAAAAGGCAGAAAGATGTGATGAAAAAAATGGTTTATATACCTACATATAGATGTGGTAAAAAAAATGTTTATTTAACCAAAAGTTTAAAACCTTGAATACCTGCATATCCTGTAACTAATGCTATCCCATTTTAGCATACATAAATCAAGATAGATAAGAACAGTTTGATTTTATTAAATTAAATAATGGCCATATCTTCATGTATGAGGCAATACTCCAAACAAAATATGATTCAAACAGAGATATATGCTTGGTTCAAACCATGAACAGTGATTGTTACATCTTGGATGGCATAACACACAAGAGATATCCTGCCGCCACCGCCACCGCCCCACCCACTCCCTCCAGCAGCACTGATAGTACCCTTTCCTTTCCTAAGCATCAAGCAAAAACAGATATCAGACAATTCAATATCCGTTAATCAACATAAAAATAATCTATTTAAATTTTAAAAAAAAGAAATGAGTCATTCAATATGTTATCAATACCTAAGAGGCTAAGGCCATCATTTTTCACATTAAAAGAATAAAAGTTTAACAAAACCTTGCATGCAAAACTACAGAAAACTACTCCACTTAGGCATTTGCGCTCAATTTAATCTAGAGATGACTAAAACTAGTTCAGGACAATGTTTCCAAGATAATAAACAAAAAAAATTCATACTGAATGCTACAAAAATAAGACCAATGAGAGCCATATATTACCATGCTATTGCAACACGATAAAGTAGTTGTTAAAAGTTGTCATCACACCCCATTTTAAAATAAAAATAAAAGTAGAAATAGACATGTCCTCGCAACATTTTTTCATGCATGCCACAGTCTCACGGCAATTATCTGAGAAGAAATCACTTACATCTCAGACTATTCATGATACAAATTGATGTGTTAGTGCAACAATTTGAGAATTCTGAACTGAAAAAATGATTTTATTTATCGAGTATAAACTTGAATTTTTTATAGCTAATTGTAATGATATTTTATGTAAGTTTAAGATTTGTTTTAATTAAAAATAACAGGACATACTGTCAAAATAGAGGCATTTGAATTGCCTTAAAAAAAATTCAGGAGGTGGAGATATCAAGCCTATAAAGAAGCTTCAAAGCTAAAACAAAAAAAAGCATGATACCCCAAAAACCACCTGTAATGTAATTTTCAATGTCCACAAATTACATATTGCATTGACAAAAGTGATAGCAAATTCTCATGGGTAGATTATTTCCGGAAAGCTATCTTAGATAGTATTATGCTGAATTGTTTCAAATAAAGTCATTGCTAGTTTGATTTAACATATATAAGCTGCACCGTCTTTTCTTCTCGGTGTCGTGAAGCCGTGGAGGAGGTGCACACACAAATTTCGCATTTCAATTGTGCATTTACAGCTCAAATCAAAACTATGGTATGGAAATTTTCTGAAAAAAAAAATGAAGAAGAAATGCATCAAGGAAACTCAAACAATGTTTCAGCTCTTAAACCAAGCGGACAACTTTGCTACTGATTTAACCTGAGTGAAGCTTCCCTTTTTTAGAAGTGAAAAATAGCGAGGGTAGCAGTATACTTGTGCAAAATAAGAAAATTCAGAAGTGCCAATTCTATATTTTAAAGTGCAAAAGGCAAGAGTTAGATTCAATGCCAAGTGCTTCACTCCTTCAACTGATTGTTCACATGGAGTTTCAAGTTCACTATTGTAGGCACCAAAAAGGGAGGTTGAGGATTTCCCAAAGTTCTTAAGACAGGGTCCGGAAAAGTTTGCTTCACTAGGCTTCACAATAGCTCCCAACTAACTCTTCTTGCAAAAGAAGGTCACCCCACTGTTGACCTCATTTTCAATGAGGTCTTACTCTCCTACTCTTAGAACTCAGGATCTAGCTTTAGGAGTTCCTTATTGACCATCCAGAGACCTACACCACGTAAAACTTCAAATCACTTCTTGACCCATTTTTGTGAAGACCTCGTATGAGTAGTCCCAAGCACTCGACTGTTAGTTGCAAGGGCAAAGGACTAACATGCAGAGGGCCCGAAAATGAGTTCCCACAGGATTTAAGAGGTCTTAAGTAAACCCTTTGTGACTAGAACACTCGCGAACGCCGCAATTTACACTCACTGCACCACACACGATGTTTACTTGAATTGAACTGATCGTCCGCAAACTTGTCCGGACGACCCCGGATAAAGAAACAGATCACGCGGATGTGTCAGGAACGTTGACTTTAACAAAAAAGAACACCCATATTGTTGTGGTTCTGCACGCACGTAAGCTGCACGAAAATCGATGTGTATTAACTTTAATTAAAGGAGGTGGGTTTCGGCTTAGCCCAGGTTCGATTCGGGTTTAATACAACAAAATTGAGTCAGGTCGAGCTGATAACTCAATATATAACTTGAATTTTGAAATTTCAAAATTAGCTGCCCAAACTCCCTTAATTAAATTTAATTAACCCTTATTACATTCCAATTTAACCCTTCACATTCAATTCCCTGCCAATATGTTGCATAACGTCTCTATGGAATTCCAATATACAAAATCCCGCTCCCTCTTCGCATGGCTAGAGATCGCTCAGTCCGGCTCCCCCTCTATTGTTCGGCTCGATCCCGTCTCTGCACCGAAGCATTTGCCTCTTCCTCCTCTCGTTTGACTCCTGACTCCTACCTTCTGCACCATAGTTTCCCGCTCGACTCCTACCTTCTGCACCATAGTTTCCCGCTCGACTCCTCTCCCCCGCACTGAATCCCTCTCCTCTGCACCAAACTCATTTGCCTGCTTTCCCTCTCCCGCTCGCCTCTCTCTCCCTAACGACAAATTCCGCTCACCGCTCCTCCCACAAGGAAACGGCTCGCCTCACCAGCACGCGCCTGCTTCGCCTTCCCTTCTCCCGGCCGCATATGCTCTCCTCTCTGCACCGCAAACCCCCGCAAGCCTTTCTCTCTCACACTAGCCCGGAAGCCCTCACATCTAGCACTCGTCTGCTTCACTTTCTCCTTTCCTCACGACCGAAGCTCCCTCGCTCACAGCCTCCCTCTTCAGCCCGAAGCTCCCCGGAGATTAGCGCTCTCCCTCGTCATAAACGGCTAGCCATCGACCAATCCCGTGCTTCGTTTTTGCTCGGTTTTCTTGCTGCTCGCCCAGTATTCTTGATGCTCACTTAGTTATTTGTATTGTAAGTTGGCCTTTACTCCTGGAACTGATTTTTTTATTATTATTAAAGCTACAGTTTAGTTTCATGAAATAGCTTTATTTCTTCCTGAAAATGCTTGGAACTTTCTAAGTCATTAACAAATCAGGGGGACCTTTGACCTGCTTCTACATATAAGGGGTAGCTTACACACAAAGAGTTCTAGAGAGGTATAATAAAATGTCTCTTGTTTAAAGTTCAGTGTGACCGTCCCTCGCTTAGCTGATGTTCTTTGCTTTATTCATTTGTTTATTTGCATCCACTTCAATCAAACAAGTTTATTTGATCAGGTTTACATGACTATTTTCATGATTTGACTTGGTTTAGATTTAAGGGATTGTTTTCATTACTTTCTTTTAAACCAACTTCTCGGTGTGCCTTTGCGAGGTAAATTCGGACGTGGTCGAGGCGTTAAATTATCATAGGGCGACCCCTGAAACAGATGAAAGATACGACAACAAACTTCACGCCGGTGAGATCTCTCTGAACCACTCAATAAGATGAAATGTATAAAATAATAATAATAATAATAACACAATCATCATAATTCGTTCTTTTGAATTTGAGGGTCCCTTGGATGAGGTAACCCACGGTTGCTAACAAGATCTTCTCAGTTTAAATGAGCTTAACGACTCGTTTAGACTAAGTAATTCAAAAGAAAATAGTGGTATCGGAACAATGAAACCGTGAGATCCTAACAGGTGTCGCTCTAATCAACTTTAACCCCTCATAATACTTAAACGACAACAAAATTAAAACTTTGGAACACACCTGGTAAAACATTTTGAACCTTAGATTTTAGGACTACTACTTCAACGAGGAGCTTGAAGCCAACTTTGTGGGCAGCACGGCGATGAGTTTGTGAGTATACGCCGTGGGCAGCATGGCGATGAGTTTGTGAGTATACGCCGTGGGCATCACGAAGAGGACCTGCAGAAGGACATCTTCGAGAGAGCAAACGAGTCTACAACAGCAAATTTTTCCTAAGTTTAAACAAGTCATAGAACTTCGAGGTAGTTCGTCTAGCACGGCGTAAATTCTTAACTTATCTTTAGGCCTCTGCACAGTCATGCTGAACAGTTTTAAGTCCTAACTCGACCTAAGAGTCCGAGGTTGTCGTTCGGTACAACTTAAACCCTCATATCTCTGCGGGTTATCTACACAATCGTATATTATGCAAAATGTAAGTCCCAAATAATAAAATTTACAGAATTGAACACTCGAATAACATCATCTTCAAAACGCAGTCACACAGTAGGATAGTTTGGGAAGTCACTGAGAGTTCTCCTCAGGATCTTTGACGTCTCATATATTTTCCTTCCTTTGGACTCCTGAAAAAAACTGTTGCTATTTGAGTCACTCCCACTAGTCTTTTCATGTCCTACCGTGAAAACTTAAACCTTGAATACTTAAAGACTATTATATCTGATTATTATCGAGAGTTTTCTCAAGTGACCCCCGTCATTTTGGATGTAATTAACTATAAGGGTTTGACTCTACAGGAACATTGGAACTCAAGTAAAATAAACCATATTCAATTTTTATATTTGATAAGAGAACTTGTCGGTCACACATAAAAGGTTCGCAGACCAAACGAATGTCACAAATCCCATAGTTTGTATGATTTGGTCTACCGCCGAGGTATACACTTATCTTCGGGAATGTATAGTATTCGCGGTATCGGCATCATTATATAAACTATTAGACGAATGAGATCTATTGGTTTCATTTTTCAAAAATTAAAATACACTACTTTCAAAATCAAAACTATATACCTATTATAATAAATTAAATTTCAAAATTATTTTCAAAATAAAAAAAAAGTTGACCGAAACCCACCCAATTACTATTTAAACCAAGATAACAATCTATTGACAAGAGCTTTACATATCTAGCCATCATTTAATCAATCTGCATTACTAAAAAGAAAAGCATAATTTAATAAACTTTAAAAAAAAGAAGAGGAAAAGATTGTGAGTGTAAAACAACTGCTAAAACCGGTAAAAGAAACCAAAAAAAAAACAGAATAACCACATATAAACCCTAAATATTGATAAAATTTTATTATGATTACAAGTTCGCGAATCTTCTAAGTTGAAAATACAGCAAAGTTATCACACAACAAATAATATAGAAAAGCAGATAAAATTAAAACTTACAATTTTAAAGCATTAATCAAGATACTTCCACCAGAACCACCACCACCTTTGAGACCTCCTGCGCCTCCATCAGCAGTTACTAAGCCATCCACATTCAGTAAATCTCTAACGTCAAACTTGATCCTCCCACCACCATCACCTCCATATAGCTTGTCAGCAGATGTGCTGCCTCCCTTGCTTCCATAACTCCATGGTTCGGATAATGTTGACCAAGCATAAACATCTCCACCCCAATTTGTTTTGTTACTCTTCAAACAAGAAGCACCGCGACCACCATGCCCTCCGCCGGCTCCATCATTGCCGCTCGGTGTGCCACTCGTTCGCTCGGGAGGCGGCCCACCAGAGGCTCTTGTATTAATGGTTGAATAGGGGTCGAGAGTAAGATTGGTTGAAACAAAAATGATTGATCCCGCAATAATTTCTGCATATGAACCAACTCTAACTATGCCTGAGATGTTGACAGTCACATAACATCCTTTTACAGCACATATTATAGAAACACCAGGAGATATCTCTAGGTTCCCAGTCCCATATATACATAAGTCATCCAAGTAAGATACATTTGAACTTATGAAACAGGTTTCATCCAGTGAGCCAATACCTTTCAGGTCCTGACAAGAAACAGAATTCAAAGATAAACAGGAACCCTCTTCAGCCTGGTTATACTGGTTCCTTCGGTAAGAATCAAGTAAAACTGGTCGAAAAGACCCTTGAGCAAGCCCTCTTAAATCTAATCCTTTAACCACACAATCTTCAAGGCTTGATAAAAAAATTGATATCAAGATACAACCTAAATAGGATGCCAGAATAAACCTCCAATTTTGCGTACAGGATCCATGGCAATTCATGCAGCCAAAGAACATGACAATTCATCCAATGTTTTCTTATCAAACAAATAGAAAAGCATATGGTAAACCTGGATTAAAGCACAAATTCTGTAAGCATAGAAAGAGTTACTAAGCCACAGAGCACACTTGCATAGAGTTTCTGTTTCCCTGTTAAAAGACACCAAGAACTGTTACAAATAATATTAAAATGTAATAAACTAAAAGAGAAATTAGAAGGTGGTGTTCCAATTCAAGTTTCATTTAATAGAAAGGATTACACACTTTAAACAAGAGACAAATTGTTTTGGCATTCCTGGAGTAAATAATATGGTATTTCTTGCCCAAAACAATCCCTGATGGCCCTACTTAATTAAAACTAGTTTAGCCCTGTGCATACTAAAAAGAGAGGATGAGAACCTAGTGAAATTCTAGGAGTTATAAAGAGCCAACTTAAATGTCAAATATCAGAGCCAGTAATGGAGTAACTTACTAAGATGCTAGTCAGAACTGTTACATAAAGCTAACAATAAGGGTTGTTTCGCACGGATAGTATCAAAGATATAGACCAGCAAAGATATTATGCCCAAATTTGATAACCGAGGATTCACACAGGCTGAAAAGAGGGGAAAAAATACCTAAATTAGTTCGAAAATCTGAAGAAACAATCAGGCTGTAGAACTGTGTGAACGGGTTGCTCTTTGGGGACTTTCAGAGGTCAGTTTGCTTAACGAAAAAGAGAGGAAGTAAAGATAAGATAATTTCTGCTTGGAAAAAAATAAGGAAAAGTAGAGCAACATAAGGTGTACAAGGATCATGTAAACAAACTTATTTACGAGAATTAGGAGAGCAATCATGCAAGCTTGTAAGCCTAAACCAATGCAATAAAACTTATCATGAATTCATCCTTTTCAATGCAATGGCTTCTCACTTTTTCCCAACATGTTTGATGCCAAGGAAAATTTTGTCGCATTTTTTTTTTGTGCATAAGTTGTGACATGCCTTCACTTGGCTAATGTTGGGTGCATCCCATAACACTTCCATGGTGAAAATCATGCCCCATTCCAGTATAGAAAATGATGAGGTATGTCTCAAGCCTTATTTATATTGTCTTAAAAGTTCAAAATGAGATCCACCCGAAAAAACATTATGGTTAAACCCAACATGCATCTTCAGAATTAATTTTTAATGCAGAATACAAGATCGAGATGGCTGGTGATGGACGATTCCAAATCAATCTGTAGAAAAATAAAAGTAGAAAAGCGATGCAAATTCATATTTTTATAAGCAAGCCTATGGTTGATTTTGTAACGAGAAGCCGAAATAACAGAGAATGAACCATTGTCAACAGTCAAATAAATAAGGACAACATTATAGTGTTTTACTAGCATGTATCTCATAACTATTCAGAGTCAATGAAGCAGTGTGAACCATAGAATTGATCTAGTTATGATTTCATGCCCGGGTATTTATTTGGTGTTGTTTTCATCATTTCGGTTCTTAATTATGAGGGTTGATGCTGGACCACTAAAGGCATGTTTCTCTAGTCCAAGGTGAGTTTTGATAAAGGATGTGTGAGATCAAAAAGAATCCTATTATGCTGATTTTGCATAAACTTGTTCATTAGTTAATTTCAAAATTTTCTTCATCCTTTTATTCTAATAAGCCAAATTGATTGTAGCCCTAAGGAGAAATTTCAAATCCATCACAGCCTTGAATCTTCACCTCGCACATAATAATGCCATAATTGCTATGACGTAGACACAAGCTCACTCTTTGCGGTACTTAAGATGATAAATTGCAGCACAAATAGCCACATTGTTTTCCAATCCATTATGAGAAGCTACTTGCCTTCTCTATCTCCCCAATCATGACAGGCCGAAAGCTCCATTACCGACTCACCCTAACGCCTAGCAACAATCTCGGCTGTGAAAAAGCAACTGCTTGCACATATCAACCCTAACAATAAATGAATCATGTCCCATCTGATGCTATGTGCTCTTATTATTAATTACAGGATTGAGGACTTGGATCATTTAGAAGAGAAAATTTAAGTTATGACTATGATCCAAGATGACAATCATTTTGAATAGAAGGATAAAATCAGCAATAACGACATGATTCCACAAAAATTGAGAAACCCCTTCTTTTATTAAAGCCATACTTGAAATTAAATTATGTGCAACAATATCATTATTCAATTTGCTCACTAACTGAAAGCATTCAACAAAACTGTGGAGTCCAAAGTAAGATCATAAATC
Source organism: Phalaenopsis hybrid cultivar (assembly GCA_002079205.1). Taxonomy (NCBI): domain Eukaryota; kingdom Viridiplantae; phylum Streptophyta; class Magnoliopsida; order Asparagales; family Orchidaceae; genus Phalaenopsis; species Phalaenopsis hybrid cultivar. Next base: position 88,986 of record JXCR01123394.1, on the reverse strand, counting down.
AAAACTTTGCCATATGGTTTTAAAAGATCATTTCTTAAATTAAACTGAAATAATCTTAATCAAATGAATGGTCAAGTTATAGAATAACAATCGCAAATCCTGAAGGAAATATAATGTCAGTTATGCTGCTTTTATCTTAAATTTATACAGAAGTGATATTGCCAAAGTAATCACCACAGTAAACATTATCTTAAATTTATTAGAAAAAATTATAAAGAATGTAATTACTATAAGAAGAGAGCAGATTTCATCATTGCGACTACCTCCAGGATATTGCGACACNTATAGAAACACCAGGAGATATCTCTAGGTTCCCAGTCCCATATATACATAAGTCATCCAAGTAAGATACATTCGAACTTATGAAACAGGTCTCATTCAGTGAGCCAATACCTTTCAGGTCCTGACAAGAAACAGAATTCAAAAATAAACAGGAACCCTCTTCAGCCTGGTTATACTGGTTCCTTCGGTAAGAATCAAGTAAAACTGGTCGAAAAGACCCTTGAGCAAGGCCTCTTAAATCTAATCCTTCAACCGCACAATCTTCAAGGCTTGATAAAAAAATTGATATCAAGATACAACCTAAATAGGATGCCAGAATAAACCTCCAATTTTGCGTACAAGATCCATGGCAATTCATGCAGCCAAAGAACATGACAATTCATCCAATGTTTTCTNTAATGTGACCAAACCCTCTAAAGTGACTCTCTAATCTTGTGAGTCATTGGAGCTAATCCAACCCTTTCATGGATATATATTTCATATTTTATCTCTACGTGTAGAACCACTCATCCACCTGAACATTCTCACACTTAACTTAATTTTATGTTTCACTTTTACAGGTCAACATTTTGTACCATAAGCCATTGCAGGTCTCACCACCATCCTATAAAGTTTTCCTTCAAGTCTAAACGATACTTTTTCTACCACATAACAGACCCGATATATTCCTCCACTTCAATCATCCAACTTGAATTCTACTAATAATACCCCATCTATATCACCCTCACTTTGAACAATAGACCCGAGATATCTTGATCACCCACCACTAGATCTACTATTGCTAAAATTGCATTTCATGTATTCAGTTTTAGATCTACTCAAACTAAAACCATTTGACTCTAAAGATGACCTATGTAATTAATTTCTTTTTCTAAATTCTCTCGAAGAAACCAATGAAAACCATACACCAAAGTACATCCTCCTCCAAATGTCCTACGATAACACACATAACTAAAGCAAAAAAATATGGGCTTAAAGCTAGTCCCTAATGTAATCCAACTAAAATAGAAAAATACTTGATCGGTCCTTCTTGCGCTCGAACACAAGAAACTGCTCTAGTATATATATCTTTAATGACTTAAATATAAGAAATATCAACATCTTTCTTTTCTAGAACTCTCCAAATTACTTCTCTTTGAACTTTATCATCAGTATTTTTTTCCAAATCAACAATAATCATATGTAGATCCTCCTTACTCTCTATATTGTTTCATCAAACCTCTCAATAAATATATAGCTTCCATAATAACAATTACACGGCATGAATCCAAAATAATTTTGAGTAATTTTCGTATCACGCCATAACCTGTGTTCAATTACTCTCTCATAATTTTAATGTATGATAGAATATAATTCTTCAATAATTTGCACATTCTTATGCATCACCTTAATTATTAAAAATAGTAACCAATAGACTTTTTCTCTACTCATTAGGCATATTTTTTTAAAAATAATATTAAAAGATTTAGTAAGCTAAAATATTCCCAATTCTCCAAAACATTTTCACATTTCTATTTAAATACTATCAGATCTTACTATTTCTCCTATAAATATGCTAAACACGCAGTTCAACTAAAAGGTAGGCACTCGCACACTTTTAGCCTTGAAGTGAATTTCTAAGCTTTTTTCACAGATGAAAGAATAAAATTGTCAAATCAAATAATCTAGAATAAACTATTCATGATTTATTTTTTGTAAGCATATAAAAAAAATCTATTATGCTATGATTTTTAACTTGTATGAGCACACCACAAGGATTTTCTTGGTCACAATTGTTATTTCTTGGATTTCATAGCAACACTTAAATAGAGCTGCAAACCAACTAACAATTTGTCGTTCATGGTAAAAAATAAATTAATCATATCATTAAACTCATGGGGTCATATTGTGACCAAGTTCTTATGAATTATCAAATAAACGTGAAGTTTAACTTTGGGAACGTGACTTAACAAACAAAACATGCTTCTTGAAGAGTACGTGATGTTCATGTTTATTAAGAAGCAAGACAACTCTTGCAGAGGCCAGTTAAGAACATATCCAGAAAGCAACATGGGCTTTACAGACATGAAATATCCCTCAAAGGCCATTAAAATGCATATCCAAATGAAACGAAACAAAAGCTTAATATCCATTATATAAAATTGAATACTAACACATGAACAACATATTGAGTGTGACTTTACTTTGACATAAAATTTATGTCTAAATATAAAATTTATTCAAAATTCTTGTTCCAAATCCTCAGCTTGAAGATTACTAGTATATTCATGTTTGATCTTTAGTTGCTGACAGCTCTATAGAAATAATTTATTATAGATTTTTCTCTATGTTGTCATAATATACATAAGGTCTGTGAGTGTGAATAATGTGGTGGTATTCATACTTTAATCTTTCTAGAAACCTATTATTACCCATGTCTAGGATGTTCACCATCATCTTTGGGCTCACTACATCAATCAATCCATAATATGCTCTTTAGATACAATTTTATAAGATCATAAGTGGATTTTGCTAGTACTAAGCTCTCTCAACCATATGTTGCCATGATTTTTCTGAGAAAGATATTTTTTCCTTTTTTGCTCAAGAGGTAGATTAACACTAACCTCATTATAAGTGGATTTTGCTAGCACAAAGCTCTCTCAACCATACGCCATCATGTTCTATCTAAGAACGATATTTTTTCCCTCTTTGCTCAAGAGTTATAGATTAGCACTTTGTCAAGTGGATATTAATAAAAAGTGAAATATCAAGGTTTTCTCTCATATTGCAAAGCACAAAAAAAATTTTAGCGTTATGATACTAATTGATTCAAGGCCCATCTAAATAGAAGAAAATTATCTATTATGGGTTCTAATATTGGGTTAATGTTTTCATTCATGGTATGGAAACCCAAATTTTTGTGTTGTAAATACCTACAATCAAATAGAGCCCACAAGTTTGTTGAGTGAAGCTTTCGCTGTTTTGGTAATATTTAGAATTGAAACCATCCGAACCAGGGAATTTATCAGTTCCTATTTGAAAGAAAACAACTTTGATGTCCTCTTCAGAGTAATAATCAATGAGTTTATCAGATTCATGTTGAGTTAAAGATTTACGCGCACGAATGTTGATTGAGTTGTTAAAATTAGAATAAAAGTTATTAAGTAGAGTAGAGAAATAGGAAATAGCCTCTCGGATGATGCCTTGTTGAGAATTAATACGCTCATTAGCATATTGGAGTTCTCTTATAAAGTTACCAATATTTCTACTCTTAATTCTTTGGTAGAGGAATTTAAAGTCACTTCTCCCTTAGAAAGCCAGTAGCACTTAGCTCTTTGCCTAATCCAAGAGCTTTCCCACGAGATAGCATTGGATAGTTTATCATGGATTGTAATACTTTGTCAAAGAAGCTCTTTAGAAAGAGGTTGGGCTTCCAAAGCTAAGTGAAATATAGTGATAATATAGTGATAATGAGTCGATTTAGAATTAAGAATGGCCTTTTTGATATTTTTTAACTTTTTTACGAGAGCAAGCATGGGATCCCCTTGAATAACAATATTCCAAGCATTAGAGATGGCAACATAAAAGTTATCAAAGTTGCTCTGGTAGTTTTTGTACATAAACATGTAATTGTGAGTAAAGTTGGAGCCCAAAGAAATCAAAATTAGGGAGTGATCAAAAGTAAAAGCCTGAAGAACTTTGTGCGATGAGAATGGAAAAGACTGCAGCCAAAGATTTTGCCATAGCCCAATCAAACAAACACTTTATAGGATTATCAACTTGTTGATTAAACCAGCTAAAAGTGAACCCAGGGTTGGGAAGATCATGAAGACCATTATTAAACACACAAGCATTGAAGTTAAACAACTTAATAAGAATTGGAAGAGAGCACCAATTTTCTCTTCCATGTTTCTTATACAGTTAAAATCTCCAACAAAAAACCAAGGATCGGATATAGTAGCAACAAAATTGGAGATTGAATTCTAAAGTTTTTTTTTTCCTTACAACAACGCTATTATCAGCATAAACACAAGCGACTAAATACTAAATAGAGTTGGAAAAATTAACTCGGCCATGAATATATTGAGATTTAATATCCAAAACAAAGAAAGAAATGTTGTTGGAGTTCCATTTTATCCAGATTTTACCATTATAAGAGAAGTGAAAGTTATGAATGTTGTTCTCTTGATGGAACGAGGTGTAATTCTTGGAGGGGTCATTTGATACAATATCAGAGGAAAGTATAGCCTCTAGGAGACAGATAAGATCTATTTTGTGGTTTTAACAAGGTTTCTACAATCAAAAATTCTCACAAGGCAATTCAAGCCCATAACGTTCCAAACTGCTATATTGGGAAAAAATATGGACAAATTAATTGTTAAACTAGAGGACCCCCTCCTTATTGCCTACCTTTCCTAGTTTTAGCAGTAGAAGGGAAGGAAGAGGAGTGCAAAGGAATAGAGGGGCTAGGGGGAGGAACCGGCTAACCAGGTAACCTGACTCTTTGGGGATAAATGCAGTTGAAAAGAAAGGGGATTGTGGATGATAGGGGAAGAAGGAGGGGCATTAAGATCTGTCGTGGGGGTCAAGGGAAGAAAGGGAAATAGACTGAGGTGGAGTGGGGGAGCGGGTGGTGAGAGGCGCTGGGTGTTGTTGCTTCTAGGAGGTATGAAGCTCCTGGGGTGACTTCTATGTCTAGAAATAGGAATGATGGGAGTTGGTTTACAGTGTGGAGACTTGAGGCAAGATTTGGTCTCATGAGCAAAAGTGTTGCGAGAAGTACATGGTTATGAGTTCCACTCATATAAGATTGGTTGAACCACATCTTTTCCTTTAACATTTATAATTATAGAATCTGGCAGAAGAGATTGAGTGTTGATTTGAACACTAACCCGGGCAAAGCTGAGCCTAGTGCCTTTATCAGTTAAAGGATCAACCGTGACTCGAATCCCTATAGAGCTAGCAATCTTAAAAATTTCATTTTCTGTCCAGTAGCGAAGAAGAAGGTTAGGAAGTTTGATCCAAATCGGAACTTTCTAGAAATACTCTTTTATGGGCTGAAAATCAGGTGACCAACGCCTAAAAATGAAAGTTTTTCAGCTAATAAACCAGGTCTACCATCCATGACCATGTTAAGGTCCTCCGAACAAGAGAATTCAAAAAGAAAGAAGCCATACGAGAGAGAGATCAGTTCCACCATACCTTTGAGTTTCCAAATTTTTGAAATAGTTTGCAAGAGAGTACTACAGAATGGCATTTTGCCCAAAGGAATAATCCACCGATGCTAGCTTCCAGTGTCTCAAACCTTCTTCCACTTCCTCCCCGATAAAACCGCTTTATCAACAGTGGACGGAAGAAAAGAGAGGTTGAAGGTAGTAGGGTTGGAAAGATTAGAGGACAAAAGGCTTTTCCAGTAGGTGGAAGGTGGGGGACCAAGTAGAGAAGAGGAGGGGGAGGAGGAGACGCTCGGTTAGTCCGTGATGCTGTGGGCCGTAGCCCAACAGCCACGAGAGAAGTGGGAAAGAAGGCAGTGGCAGCTAGGTTAAACACTGCAAAGGAATAAGGGAAAAGGCAACGAAGACAAACCCTGTCCGAGCAAATCGCCTAGGGTTAGCCGTCTTACCTATCCTCCCTACCGTCCGAAGCGCAGCAAAGGAAGAAGAAATCGCTCCGCCAATCTTCTTCGCTCGCAAGGCTTCGCTCCACCGTTCTTCGCCGTTCTTCGCCGTGGGCTCCGATCAATTGTATTTCAATCACTATAAGGGCCCGTTTGGGGGCAGTTATAAGTGTGCAAGGTGTTTTGAAAATGTTTATTGGGAGATTATTTGAAAAAGAGTTTTTGAATTTCTAAAGGTCCGTTTGTGGTAGCTTACAAGTGTGGGCGGCGACGTTTCGCCGCTCTACCGTTTGGTTCGTGCTTATTGGGAGATTATTTGAAAAAACGTTTTTGAATTTTTAAAACAAGCGGATCGCGCGCTGACCCCCGCGGTCTGCATTTCGCGATTCATATTTGTGCAATACCTCTCATGATCGTTCCCGTGACCTTGTCTTTTTTTCATTTGCCTCTCTCTTTGCCTTTCTCTTTCGCCTCTCCCACGACCTCTCTCGTGACCTAGCGCTTCGCCTCTCTCGGTCGTTCGAAGCCGAATCTTCTTGGTTTGAAGTCGGATCTTCTCCGTTCAAAGTCGTTGCGTCCTCGCTCTCGTCACCATTCTACATCCCGGCTTCTCCGTTCGAAGTCGAATCTCCTCTGTTCGAAGTCGTTGTTAGACGCAGAAGGGAAAGGTCTTGCGGATCTGAACGTTATTCTGTATCTCGGCTTCTCCTCTCGCTATTCTCTGTATCCCGGTCTTGTGGTCTTGCGGATCCGTTCGAAGTCGGACTGTAGTTTGGAATCCTGGTCTCGCTTTGATTGCACACCGTTGTTCTTCGAAGGTAAATATTTGATCTTGATTGCTTTGAATTTGTATATGGAATCTGTTTACATTCATAAAAAAAAAAAAAATCTTTTGTTTCCATTTGCATAGACAGATGTTTGTTTCTAAGGCATACCATATGAGTGGGATTTTTTTATGCATATGTACCCCTAGTTTTAAGCGCAACATAGGGTTAGAGTGAGAAATTGTGTAGAAAACTTTCAAATATTGTTGTCTTATATATTTTAACAATCGGCAGAAATAATTGGAGGAGGAATTTTGTAGTCGAACTCATATACTTTAGTTTTAGCCTAATGTTTTGATTCTGATGGTGGCGATAATGATGATGATGATGCACCTATCAAACATTTTGTTAGTATTGTATTCTATATCAAGTATGGATGGTTGGTAAAATTGTATGAAAATATAGTTCACGTGCATTATTGACTCTTTTGGTATTGTTAATTATTAGTTTATGTTTTTTTCCTCTAATTTACATGCACTCAATTTGTTTTTAAGAAGAATTAGTTGAAATTAGGAGCTTTGCAACGCTTCCAAGATGAAGAGATGGTGAAAGATTCTAATTTTGGTTTTTAAGTGTGTTATCAACTTGTTTGATTTGTTTTATTTTTCCATGTTTGGTTAATGACATGAAATCTTCCTTCCTTTCTAAGAAGCTATGTTTCATTATATAGTTTTTTTTATATGAAAGAGTGCTAATTCTTTTGCGTTGTTCGGTAGTTCCAACTAAAATTTTATGCCTCATAACTATTATATGGTCTAAAATATTATTCAAATATTTATCATTTTGTGTTTTGATTGCTTACACTTGTAGCTGAAAATATTGTTGTTCTTTTCTTTAGGTAAATAACTTCTGTTTTATAAACACCGGCTACTAATATTATTCTTTGTGTTATGTCAAATTAAATAACTCTTAGAACATGGAATTGTTTCTCTGTACAATTACTCCAACCAAAATCTCCATTGTAGTGTTTATAGTGTAATATTATGGATGTCACTCGATAAGAAGGTTTTGGTACCATTTTATTTCCATATTTACATTTCCCAAAGTAGATATTTCCTCTTTTATATGAATGTAGAGTTTGACAATCTTTACAAAAGTTCTTTTTTTCTTTCCAAAGTTTATCCTATTTTTTAGTAATCTTTGTCATGATTTGTCATCTAGAGTTCTTTTAAAGAATTTACGATGTCACAAAGATGAAGATGCCATTAATCTATCTTTTGTTTTGTGATTTTTAGAGGGTTGATATAGAAATTGTTCTTTTGTTTTGTGTTTTTTTTTTGCCATGAAAAGAAACATTTTGTGTTTATCCGTCAATCTGACAGAACTCAATGAATAAAGCTAAAGAGACTGGAACATCAGCCATGTGGGATAGAGAAGTTACTATGATCTTTTGTGATTTATGTGTAAGGGAGGTTGATGTAAGAAATAGACCCACTACATTTTTTAACAAAGAAGGGTGGCGAAATATCTTGGTTAAATTCAAAGATTAGATTTGTGCTTCGAAATCTCCAACTGTTTGTTAGAACTTTAGACATTGATTTCACCACTTCTTTTTGACTTGAAATCCAATCTGTGAACTATGAGAAGCATTGGAGTGTAGACAGACATACTTTTATGTTGCTTAGCCTGTATATTTATAAATCGTTCAATAATATTGTATAATTTTTTATGATTTGCATCCTCTATTTATATATATATATATATATATATTAACTTTGTTTTAATGTTATCTTTCATAATTGACACTAAATTGTTTTTGTAAAATAATGTGGAAAACAAATTCATGTAACAGACAAACAAAAAAAAACGTATGATTTACGTGGTACCACATAAATTTGCCTAAGTCGATAGGAAGATATCATTCCACTATCAACAAAATTAGGATGATAAATTAACACACCAAAATTCTCCATAATCTCTCATAACAAATCAGGAGAAAATCTAGAAATCATGATGCTACAAAAGCACCACATACATGAACATTATATAAATGTGACACAATCTCTGAAAGCCATAACTATTTTTGTGCCATAAATCTATCCGACTTTACAACATTAGGTATGGTTATAATTTATATTCGATCTTAAAACCTGTTGTATAATGTTATATGTCATTTTCCTCAAAATTTGAACTAATCTATTCTTATTTTAATAACTGCAGGACGATGAGTTCTAGATATTCAGGGAAGTCCGAGAAAGTGATGTGTCGGTGCGGGCTACCATCATTGCTACTCACGTCACGTAAGACACATAGCTTTGGAAGGCAATTTTATAGGTGCCCAAGGTGGGCACAACGACAGGAGGACTACAGTTTCTTCAGGTAGACCGACAGGGAGTCTATTTCTATGATATCCCAGAAGGATACCCCATATCAGAGTTCGTCAATATCAACATTTCAGAACACTGCATCTGCTTTGAGTGCTTCCATTTCTACAGTATCCCAGTCAGACAGATTTGCTCAGGGTTCTGTAGTTTTAGAGTCAGATGGCATGGGTCGTGATATGCTGCTACATTATAAAGTTAACATTATCATATTTTTACTTATCATTTTAACATGTTATTTTTTTTTTATGGGCGCTCATTATACTTTGTAGTAGTATGTGCATGCGCATTTGACTTCTGTATGTGTAACATATTCGTTTGATGTGATCGAATATGTTATAGTTATATAAATATAAATCAACTTTTTGGTATTTTCTTGTATGAACAGTGATATTTAATTTTGTTGAGAAAAGAACAAATTATGCTGCACAGATTATTCATTTAATTAATTTTTTTTTCCAAACAAGTTGTTTACAAAACGCATTAACCAAACAACTAAACTGCTTATTCAGAACAGAGGCAGAATAATCAATTTTCCATAATCAGCTGTTTTTCATAAGCGCCAACCAAACAGCCAGACAGTTTATCCGGATCAGCTGCTCATCAGCAGATTATCAGGATAAGCTATTTATCAGCAGATTATCAGGATAAGCTGCTTATCAGCAGAAGTTTGATAAGTTGCAGCTGCCCCAAACATACCTTAAATCTGTAATGTCGCGTGTTTAATGGATGTTTGCCTACAAGTAGGATTCAGTCATTCCTATAAACTTTGCTTTGGCAAATTTTTAGAGGACACATACATATCCTACTAAGCCCTTCATAGTTTATACGTCAATGCATTTATATCAAATATTTTAATTATTTTAATATTTATTCTAATAAAAATATTATGGTTATATTGATTTATTTTCTTAAGAAATCATAAATACTTTTATAAACAAATAAATTTTTATTTCATTTGTATTAATTTATATTTTACTACTCATCAATTAACATAATTAGAGAGCGAGAGACTCGCAAAATTTTTTCACTTCCATTAAGTGCATCTGTTTCAGTCCACTGGGCAAGCGTCATGTATGATCTTTTAAAAGCATTTTCTTTATTTTGGCAAATTATTTACCACTGGAAATTTTAACTATACACCACACAATTTTTTTTTATTATCTAATACCTAATTTTAATATTTATATTAAAATGTTGTTTATATCTAAAAGATGTATTTCACCATTTAAAATAAAATATTTATGTGATAATAAAACAAGCTTCTATTCTTTCACTACTGAATTACATAGCAGTGAGTTAAATAGTTAGTTAAAACATAGCCTATTCAAGTACAATATTGAAAAGTCTTTCAATGGTTTTGTATTAGTGACTCTATGACATATTCTTATTCTTATGTGAGACAAAAACTTCCATGCCCTAGTTGCCACTCTAGTATCTAAACGGTTGTTAGGTTTTTTAATTAAAATAGATAATTAGTTTTAAATTTATTTTAAGATTATAATTTTATAATTTAAATAAAATTTTTAATTAAAACTTTACATGTATTATACAGTTTAGGAGTCTGTTGATCATTTGCTAATATGATGGGGGACTTCAACTTATTTCTCTTCTTTCAGACCTATTTATAGGTTTAGAAAAGAAGAGAAAAAGAAAAAAAGAAATTTCAGCGGAATCTAAATTTTAAAATAAATATAATTTCCTTTTTTTTTAATAAGATTAAAGTGAAAAAATATCTCATGTTTTTTGTTTAATTGATTATATATTATAATTTAAATATACTATAATTTCTTTCCAAAATATTTAAATTAAAATATGTTTATGATAAAACCTTAAAATTAAATTTCCCTGGATATGTTTGTACAAACATAACATGCAATTCTTTTGTGTTTCCATATCTCACCTCCTGACATTCATATTGTCCCACATACCTCATATTTTTTTTGCATTTACATTTCTGTCACCAAAAGTTGTATATTTGTCTACATACCTCATGGTAGTTATGCATTTACATGCCTGACATCAAAACTTATATGCTTGCATATGTAGTACATAATTCTCATGCATATACATGTCTCGCACCAAAATATTACATCAATAATACTACAATTATCAATTTTTTTTAAAGTTAAGTAAATATTTTCCTGCTAAAATTTATGACACCAAAGCATTATGAATACCGAACTTATAAAATCCAGCTTACCTCAAGCAAAAATTTCTTTCAAGATTATCATGATGTCTAATTTTTTTAGCATAATTTGATCTTTGGGATCATTTTCAAGTGAAGCTCAAAATTTTTTATTGTTCGAAATTTATTTGACAGTTACTATTAAAAATAAAGCGACAATTGATATGTCGTCGACAAAGTTATCAGTCGACATGGATCTTGAATTGCTTGGCAAAAATTTCAGGGAGATCAACACGAATCTCGATCCATGTTTTAGCAATAAATGTTCAAACATGAATTCTAAATCATAAAAAATCTCAATTTAATCAAACTCGACAAGAAAAACATAATGACACCAAATTTGGTCCATATTTAGTCAACTCAAGCCCAAATTAAGTTGTTAAATCAATTTTGGAAACAGTTTGAGTGTAATTAGAACGTTAAACAAATTCCAAATCTGACAAGTTGATAACTGAATCAAGTGCCTCTGTGAGATGAATGCAATAATCCCAATATCGCTTCATTCTAGCATTATTAAGGTGCTTTAAATTTTTATAGAACGTCGTGCAATTGACAGTGTTGAATCCCATAATTTTTTGCTGTGAGAGTGTCTCGAGAGTTAGTGTAGGATGAGAGAGAGAAAAAAAATAGAGTGAGTCAAGGCTTTATTGTCGAGGGAACCCAGGGGCGAGTCTAAATGGGTTGCCCCCTTCGTCGGTAGTCCTTTTGTCCCTTATTTACATGAATGTATTTTGTACAATTATAAAAAATGAATGACCGATTATGAAAACTGTTCTTAATGTATTTAGTGCTCTGAATAATTATATTTATTTTATATCACATTTGTGTTGCAATATCAATTCTAACATGACGGTAATTAACTGACACACTTGCTTGACTTTAGCAAGTTGAGACGACCCACTTAGTGGCAACCTTATCTTGTGTCGGTCATTAGAGACATCTGGTCAAGTGTTAATCTTGTAAGTCATGGTGAAAAGTGGGTCAACGGATTATCCATGGTTGAGGGTTCTCGCCTGCGGCCTAGTTTATCAGTCGGCTAACTGGTCAATCTGTTTGAACGGGTGAGTCGTTGCTCATTTATCTTTTAGCTGAAGTCTTACAAGGTATGCATCTTCCTATGTCTAGTTGGTTCGTCACCTCGGTCTTATAGTCATTTTTGCAAGGTCTTGGGCAGATATTGTCGTTGCCTATATGACATATCAGACGAGACTCGTTGTCGGGATGATTTACGCCTCGCACTTGACATATTTTATCATTGTCGAGCAGAAATACATTTTCATAGTTCTGACCAATCTTGGATTTAGAGACGCGCCTTCTAATGCTTAGCATTGAATTGTCGGTCAATTGCTTACATCTTTTTAGAATAATCTAGTTCACCCGTTTTCTAAAATTAGACACTATTTGCTATTTCAAATTATTTCACAATTATTTATTTTTTTTTGTTTTTAAACCCGGTTGAATGGTTATTTTTCTTTTTGAAAAATTTGGTTGTGACAATTTTAATTGGTTTAATATTTCAACTTTTTCTAAAGTAGGTTATGTGATTCTTTTTAATAAATGAGATTTCTCGTTTGCTTCTATTATTCTTGAAGCTTGTATGAGATTTATTATGGACATATCTTTCAAATTTGATTCTATAAATTGTCTTTGGAAGGAACATGATAAGTATTTTCATAAATTCATTTATGATCCCATCTTTGATAACTCTTATTTAGTAAATTGGTATATGTGTGTCTGGTTTAAAGGTTTCTCCCTTAAATTTGCTATTATTGCTTGAAGAATTTTACTTTATGATATGAAAACTTGTGATATTTTGAATGCTAGAGGCACAACTTTAAACCATTACTATGTTTTATATTGGCATCATGATGAACTGCACAATTATCTTTTTTTTTAATGTCACTTTTAACATTCCATATTAAAAAGATATTTCTTATGAGAATTCATATTTTTTTAAGTGGTAATATGTTACATATTCTTTTTCAAGTGAATTCAATTGATTATAATATTATTTAAAAAAAGTATTTATTAGCACTTTATGTTACTTCTTATTAAATTTGGAAGGAAAGGAATGATAGAATTTTAAATAATTAATTGTTTTTAATAGATGCCTTGATTTTAAAAATTCATGAGATGATTAAATGGAAAAGTAGGAAATAAAAGTTCAGAGACAACATTCCTTCATTCTTTTTTATTCCCGTTTTTTCTATTTATTTATAATGTTTTTATTGGTTAGAGTTGTGATGATCTCCACCCATTATTATAATTCAACCAGATCAAAATATACTTATATATACTTAATCTTTGAGGGGATATCGTATATGGTGGATGTTTGTTGCTCTTGATTGTGGTTGATTGTTGTTGTTGAAATCTATCTAATTGGTTTTGAAGTTCTGGCAGTGTTGCTTTATTATTTTGATGTTGTTTTGTCCTTTTGTTTTGTTTTTTTTAAAATTTATGTTGTTAATTAGTTTGGTGCTTTCTCTTTAATGACAGACTTCGTTGATAAGATTCTTTTATTCATTGAATTTATGTGCTTGCTGAGTTTGGTTAGAGCCATGATGATCTCCATCCATTATTATAATTCAACGAGATTTGAATATATTTTTAATATTTACTTGCAAATAATTTTGAGCTATTGTTTGTTCGACAATCATTTTGTATTTATTTATTTATATTGTTGCACCTTTTTTAGGCTCGCAATAGGATTATTGATCTTTGAAGGCATATAGTCGATTTACTAGTTGCTATAGATGGTGGATGTATAGGGCTGTAAACGAGCCGAGCCTGAGCGAGCTCAGGCCTGGCTTGTGTTCGGCTCGTTCAAAATTGCTCGTGTTCGAAGTGTGTTCGTGTTCGACTCAATTTAAATATTCGTGTTCGTGTTCGGCTCGAAATTGACTCGTTAAAATTAAATTGAAAAAAATAGATATAATGTGTGAGATTCGAACCTGGACCAAATATATACAAAATAAAGGATTAACCGCATTACCACATGACATGTTTTGATTTAAACTTATATATAAATATATATAATATATTATTATATAAATAGTATATGTGATATATTATTATATAAATAATTATATAATTTTTTTTAATTTCGAGCAAAAACGAGCCGAACACGAGCGAACAAAGAACTGTTCGTGTTCGGCTCGCTTATAATTGGAGCTTTAAAAACATATTTGTGTTCGGCTCGTTTTCTTAACGAACAAGACGGACACGACCTGTTCGCGAACAACGAGCTTTTTTGATAGTCCTATGGATGTATGCTATTGTTCTCGGTGGTTATTTGTTGCTATTGAACTCCATATAGTGGGTGTTAAGTTACAAACATTTATGCTTTATTATTTTGTTGTTATTTCCTTGTAAGTTGTATTTCAATTTGTCAAACTTGTAACTTATTCTTATTTCTTAATAAAGCTAGATCCGACCCTCATATTTTCAAAAGAAAAAAGTATGTAGCTCCCTTAATTTAGGTAAGAAAATTATGTGCCCAGCTTATGATCATAAAATAGGGATAATTACATACATAACATCATGAAACATTGTTATTTACAAAATCTAACATTAATGAAATATTTTTGAACTATCAAATCAATGTATTTAAATGCGCCGCAATCGAACTATTGAGCTGTAGTTTTATCATGAATTTTGATATTTGTGTGAGAATTTAAAAAATGAGTCATAAATGTGCTAGATTTGTAAATGGCAACGTTTTGGGTGCTATGTATCTAAACAGACCGAAATAGGAAGCAAAGCCAGCAGGGGTGGACTCGCAGGGCAGCACANTTTTTTTTTTTAATTGATTATATATTATAATTTAAATATACTATAATTTATTTCCAAAATATTTAAATTATAATATTTTTATGATAAAACCTTGAAATTAAATTTCCTTGGATATGTTTTTACAAACATAACATGCAATTCTTTTGTGTTTCCATATCTCACCTCCTGGCATTCATATTGTCCCACATACCTCATATTTTTTTTGCATTTACATTTCTGGCACCAAAACTTGTATACTTGCATACATACCTCGTAATTGTTGTGCATTTACATGCCTGACATCAAAACTTATATACTTACAAAAGTAGTACATAATTCTTATGCATGTATAGGTCTCGCACCAAAACTTATATATTTACATGTATAAAAATCAAATCTTAAATATTGCATCAATAATACTACAATTATAAAAAAAAATTTAAGTGAAGTAAATATTTTCCTGCTAAAATTTATGACACTAAAACATTATGAATATCGAACTTATAAAATCCAGCCTACCTCAAGCAAAAATTTCTTTCAAGATTATCATGATGTCTAATTTTTTTAGCATCATTTGATCTTTGGGATCATTTTCAAGTGAAGCTCAAATTTTTTTTATTGTTCGAAATATATTTGGCAATTGATATGTCGTCGACATAGTTATCATTCGACATGGATCTTGAATCGCTTGGCAAAAATTTCGGGGAGATCAAAATGAATCTCGATCCATTTTTTAGCAATAAATGTTCAAACATGAATTATAAATCATCCAAAATCCCAATTTAATCAAACTCGACAAAAAGAACATAATAACACCAATTTTGGTCCATATTTAGTCAACTCAAGCCCAAATTAAGTTGTTAAACCAGTTTTGGAAACAGTTGGTGTGTAATTAGAACGTTAAACAAATTTCAAATCTGACAAGTTGATAACTGAATCAAGTATCTCCGTGAGATGAATGCAATAAGCCCAAGATTGCTTCATTCTAACATTATTAAGGTGCTTTAAATTTTTATAGAACGTCGTGCAATTGAGAGTGTTGAATCCCATATTTTCTTTCTGTGAGGGTGTCTCAAGAGTTAGTGTAGAATGAGAGTGAGAGAAAAAAAAATGTGGGTCGAGACTTTATTGTCGAGGGAACCCAGGGGCGAGTCCAAATGGGTTGCCCCCTTCGTCGGTCGTCCTTTTGTCCCTTATTTACATGAATGTATTTCGTACAATTATAAAAAATGAATGACTAATTATGGAAATCATTCTTAATGTATTAAGTACTCTGATTAATTATATTTATTTTATATCATATTTGTATTACAATATCAATTATAACATGGGGGTACTTAACCAACATACTTGCTTGACTTTAGCAAGTTGAAACGACCCGCTTAGTGGCAACCTTATCTTGTGTCGGTCATTAGAGACATCCGGTCAAGTGTTGATCTCGTATGTCATGGTGAAAAGTGGGTCAACAGATTATACATGGTTGATGGTTCTCGCCTGCACCCTAGTTTATCAGTCGGGTATTTGGTCAATCTGTTTCAACGAGTAAGTTGTGCTTCGTTTATCTTTTAGCTGAAGTCTCACAAGGTATGCATCTTCGTCTGTCTAGTTGGTTCGTCACATCGGTCTTATAGTCGTTTTTGCAAGGTCTTGGGCAGATATTGTCGTTGCCTATATGAGATATCAGACGAGACCCGTTGTCGAGATGATTTACGCCTCACTCTTGACATATCTTATCATTGTCGAGCAGAAATACATTTTCATAGTTCTGACCAATTCTGGATTTAGAGACGCGTCTTCTAATGCTTAGCATTGAATTGTCGGTCAATTGCTTACCTCTTTTTAGAATGATCTAGTTCACTCGTTTTCTAAAATTAGACACTATTTGCTATTTCAAATTATTTCACAAAATTCAATACTTTTTTCCTTTTTAAACCCTTTGTTGAATGGTATTTTTCTTTTTAAAAAATTTGGTTTAATATTTCTACTTTTTCTAAAGTAGGTTATGTGATTCTCTTTAATAACTGAAATTTCTCGTTTGCTTCTGTTATTCTTGAAGCTTGTATGAGATTTATTATGGACATATGTTTAAAATTTGATTCTATAAATTGTCTTTGGACTGGACATGATGTGTATGTTCATAAATTCATTTATGATCTTATCTTTGATAACTCTTATTTAGTAAATTGGTATATGTGTGTCTGGTTTAAATGTTTCTCCCTTAAATTTGCTATTATTGCTTGAAGAATTTTACTTTATGATATGAAAACTTGTGATATCTTGAATGCTAGAGGCACAACTTCAAACCAGTACTATGTTTTATTTTGGCATCATGATGAATTGCACAATTATCTTTTTTTTAATGTTACTTTTAACATTTCTTATTAAAAAGATATTTCTTATGGGAATTCATATTTTTTAAGTGGTAATATGTTACATATTCTTTTTCAAGTGAATTCAATTGATTATAGTATTATTAAAAGAAATTTATTTATTAGCACTTTATGTTACTTCTTATTAAATTTGGAAGGAAATGAATGATAGAATTTTAAATAATTAATTGTTTTTAATAGATGTCTTGATTTTAAAAATTCATGAGATGATTAAATGGAAAAGTAGGAAATAAAAGTTCTGAGACAATATTCCATCATTCTTTTTTATTCTCGTTTTTTTCTATTTATTTATAATATTTTTTATTGGTTAGAGTTGTGATGATCTCCACCCATTATTATAATTCAACTAGATCAGAATATACTTATATATACTTAATCTTTGAGGGGATATAGTATATGGTGGATGTTTGTTGCTCTTGATTGTGGTTGGTTGTTGTTGTTGAAATCTATCTAATATGTTTTGAAGTTTTGGCAGTGTTGCCTTATTATTTTGATGTTGTTTTGTCCTTTTGTTTTTTTGTTTGTTTGTTTTGTTTTGTTTTGTTTTGTTTTTTAAAATTTATATTGTTAATTAGTTTGGTGCTTTCTCTTTAATGACAACCTCCGTTGATAACATTCTTTTATTCATTGAATTTATATATTTGTTGAGTTTGGTTAGAGCCATGATGATCTACATCAATTATTATAATTCAACGAGATTTGAATATATATTTTTTATTTTTAATATTTACTTGCAAATAAATTTGAGCTCTGGTTTGTTGGACAATTATTTTGTATTTATTTATTTATATTGTTGCACTTTTTTTAGGCTCGNTATATATATATATATATATATATATATATATAATATTATTACATAAATAATTATATAATTTTTTTTTTATTTAGAGCTAAAACGAGTCAAACACGAGCGAACAAATAACTGTTCGTGTTCGCCTCGTTTATAATTCGAGCTTTAAAAACTTGTTCGTGTTTGGCTCGTTTACTTAATGAACAAGCCGAATCGTTTACTTAATGAACGAGCCGAACACGAGTTGTTCGCAAACAACGAACTTTTTTGACAGCTCTATGGATGCATGCTATTGTTCTTAGTGGTTATTTATTGCTATTGAACTCCATATAGTTGGTGTTAAGTTACAAACATTTTTGCTTTATTATTTTGTTGTTATTTAGTTGTAAGTTGTATTTTAATTTGTCAAATTTGTAACTTATTTTTATTTCTTAATAAAGCTAGACGCGACCCTCATATATTCAAAAGAAAAAAGTATGTAGCTCTCTTAATTTAGGTAAGAAAATTATGTGCCCAGCTTATGATCATAAAATATGGATAATTACATACATAAAATCATGGAACATTGTTATTAACAAAATCTAGCACTAATGAAATATTTTCAAACTATCAAATTAATGTATTTAAATGCACCGCAATCAAACTATTGGGTTGTAATTTTATCATGAATTTTGATATTTGTTTGAGAATTTGAAGAAATGAGTGAAAAATGTGATAGATTTGTAAATGGCAACGTTTTGGGTGCTATGTATATAAACAGACCGAAATAGGAAGCAAAGCCAGCAGGGGTGGACTCGCAGGGCAGCACACGCAGGCGGCCCGAAAGAACAGAATCAAAATGAAAACCTAAATTAACGGAAGCAGCGAGAGCCGCGATCGGAGATCTCCGATTATCGCCCGCCTGTTCTTTCTGATTCTCCTTCCGTTGGATCTTGTAGGTGGAACCGGCGGCGATGGCTCCGGTGTCGGCCCTCGCCAAGTACAAGCTGGTGTTCCTAGGCGATCAGTCTGTGGGGAAGACCAGCATCATCACTCGATTTATGTACGATAAGTTTGACAACACCTACCAGGTTGAATCAAAACTCCACCATTCATTAAATTCATGCAGTTGTTATTGATAGAGAATGCTTATAGTCATGGATCGACCATTATTTGTTATCTAGGGTTTTGAGCTTTCTAGCTGATTTCAAAACGAGATATTTCAGTTTGTTGTTAAACTCGGCTTAGGATATTTTGAATCCTGATTTTTCCGTGAATCACGCATCAAGAAATAGAACATAAGAAAGAAGAGAGAGAAATAAAGAGAAGAATAAACAATAATGAATATGAATGCGTCATCTTTGGTATCTTTCTCATAAAATAATCTCTCTATTTATAGGGGAGATATTACAATATATTAATATTTGTCACTGATTTAATGAGGGTTATACAAAATATTCTAGGTATTTTACATATATGAGTATATCACTCAGCTACTCTCTGGCTCTGCTAGCCGAGCTAGTATGACTTCAACTCGGTAGGGCAAGTCCGATTGGTTTGACCGAGTTGGCGTTGCCAATCAGTTGAGCTCGAGTGACTTCAGATCAATAGAACTGGTCCGATTGGTTTATCTGGTATGACTGTCGATCCTTAATCCTCGGATGAGGAGTTTTTACCGGCAGAGCGAGACTAAACCATCTGATAGAGTACAAATCACCATAAAATGATAGGTAGTTCGTTTCTCAACGAGGAGAGTCTGCAGAATGACTATAAAACTCTGCTGTATTGTTGATTTTTGATCCTTAATGAGGAATCTCGGGGCGTTGCGGGTTGGCTTATGATATTGAGGAATTTGGTCTTTATTTGGGTAGGATCTACCGGAAGGTAGGTTGCTTCATTTGACGACTATCTCGTACTGATTAACTTGGTTGTTTATATGTCTTGTTTTAGTTCAATTGGTCCAGACTCAGATTGATAGGTCGTCTTTTTGTTCTCTTGGCTTGGTTGTCCTTCGCATTCGACTCGGACGGCTACATCTGATCAGATAAACGGGCTTTATGATTTTTTGTTGGTGGGCTTTCGTTTGTGTACTTTCTTCATTTTGGGCCGCTAGATATCCGGATCAACGCTGCTTCATTTTCTTGTCAACATCAATTGTGAAGATTTATATACATTTTTAATGGTTCTTATGTATTTACATATCTAAAACCTAAAATTTAATTTTTACAATACATGCACTGTATGCATGATAAGGTGTATTCTATTTTTTAAAAGTTAAAATGATGGCATTTTTGACGTGATATGAAAGATTGGATGATATGAAATATAATAATTAAAGTTGAGATCTTAGATATGTAAATACATAGGAATTTGGTGGCGTGTATGCAAATGCCCCCCCAAAAAAATTATGAAATGGGCCATTTACATACATACCTCCCAATTCTTATGCATTTATATATCCAACTCCAAAACATTTCGTTATACATTTATACGACCCAAATGTTTTATATCACATAAAAAAAATTATANTGTCAACATCAATTGTGAAGATTTATATACATTTTTAATGGTTCTTATGTATTTACATATCTAAAACCTAAACTTTAATTTTTACAATACATGCACCGTATGCATGATAAGGTGTATTCTATTTTTTAAAAGTTAAAATGATGATATTTTTGATGTGATATGAAAGATTGGATGATATGAAATATAATAATTAAAGTTGAGATCTTAGATATGTAAATACATAGGAATTTGGTGGCGTGTATGCAAATGCCCCCCCAAAAAAATTATGAAATGGGCCATTTACATACATACCTCCCAATTCTTATGCATTTATATATCCAACTCCAAAACATTTCGTTATACATTTATATGACCCAAATGTTTTATATCACATAAAAAATATTATCATTTTAACTTTTAAAAGGTGTATTACACATTTTCATGCGTTGTTATGATTTTATATTTGTAAAAAATTGAAGTTTATGTGTTAGATATGTAATTACATAGGAATTGAATGGTATATACATAAATATTGCTATTTTTTATGTTTAGAACTTAAAGGAATGCATTTATTGTTCATGTACGAAGGAAATATAAAACAAGAATGCAAGTTGAACGTAAATTTGGAGATATCTTTAGGTTTATTTATTTTGTCCTAAAATTCTATATAGGAATGCTGGGAATTTAGCTATTATTTGCTTAAAGATTAAATATATGAAATTGCGCTACANAATGCAAGTTGAACGTAAATTTGGAGATATCTTTAGGTTTATTTATTTTGTCCTAAAATTCTATATAGGAATTCTGGGAATTTAGCTATTATTTGCTTAAAGATTAAATATATGAAATCGTGCTACACTACTCTATTGTTTATTAACTAATTATATAGTCATTTGTTGGCATAGAAAAATAAAACATGTTCTTGATCAAGATGATTTTGTTTTAACTTAATTTTTGGTATGGAGTTGAAAACATTATTTGAACTTTTTTAGGAACTTTTTTGTGGCTTAAAATCAGTGCTCATTTCTAAATACATCGAATCTAGTCATCATAGTACAAATCTAATCAAAATTCAATATATGTTTTTTGTAGATTATAAGTGAACAAAAGTCCCTAAGATGCTTTCTTTTTTTGGCAACCTGAGTTTTTCCATAGAATTATACTCTTGCACCAGGGATATAGCTGAAAATAACAGTTCACATCTATTTATATGATAACTTTTCTATGAAAACTTTAGCATACTATATTTTGCTAAAATTATTTATAATTGGTTTTTTTCTTGCACTGTCTGNAGATGATTTTGTTTTAACTTAATTTTTGGTATGGAGTTGAAAACATTATTTGAACTTTTTTAGGAACTTTTTCGTGGCTTAAAATCAGTGCTCATTTCTAAATACATTGAATCTAGTCATCATAGTACAAATTTAATCAAAATTCAATATATGTTTTTTGAAAATTATAAGTGAACAAAAGTCTCCTAAGATGCTTTCTTTTTTTGGCAACCTGAGTTTTTCCATAGAATTATACTCTGGCACCAGGGATATAGCTGAAAATAACAGTTCACATCTATTTATATGATAACTATTCTATGAAAACTTTCGCATACTATATTTTGCTAAAATTATTTATAATTGGTTTTTTTCTTGCACTGTCTTCTAGATTCCANATATATAATAATAATAATAATAATAATAATAATATATAATATTATTACAAAAATAATTATATAAATTTTTTTTTATTTCGAGCTAAAACGAGTCAAACACGAGCGAACAAATAACTGTTCGTGTTCGACTCGTTTATAATTCGAGCTTTAAAAAACTTGTTCGTGTTTGGCTCGTTTACTTAATGAACAAGCCGAATCGTTTACTTAATGAACGAGCCGAACACGAGTTGTTCGCGAACAACGAGTTTTCTTGACAGCCCTATGGATGTATGCTATTGTTCTTAGTGGTTATTTAATGCTATTGAACTCCATATAGTTGGTGTTAAGTTACGAACATTTTTGCTTTATTATTTTGTTATTATTTCGTTGTAAGTTATATTTTAATTTGTCAAATTTGTAACTTATTTTTATTTCTTAATAAAGCTAGACGCGACCCTCATATATTCAAAAGAAAAAAGTATGTAGCTCTCTTAATTTAGGTAAGAAAATTATGTGCCCAGCTTATGATCATAAAATATGGACAATTACATACATAACATCATGGAACATTGTTATTAACAAAATCTAGCACTAATGAAATATTTTCGAACTATCAAATTAATGTATTTAAATGCGCCGCAATCAAACTATTGGGTTGTAATTTTATCATGAATTTTGATATTTGTGTAAGAATTTGAAAAAATGAGTGAAAAATGTGCTAGATTTGTAAATGGCAACGTTTTGGGTGCTATGCATCTAAACAGACCGAAATAGGAAGAAAAGCCAGCAGGGGTGGACTCGCAGGGCAGCACACGCAGGCAGGCCGAAAGAACAGAATCAAAATGAAAACCTAAATTAACGGAAGCAGCGAGAGCCGCGATCGGAGATCTCCGATTATCGCCCGCCTGTTCTTTCTGATTCTCCTTCCGTTGGATCTTGTAGGTGGAACCGGCGGCGATGGCTCCGGTGTCGGCCCTCGCCAAGTACAAGCTGGTGTTCCTAGGCGATCAGTCTGTGGGGAAGACCAGCATCATCACTCGATTTATGTACGATAAGTTTGACAACACCTACCAGGTTGAATCAAAACTCCACCATTCATTAAATTCATGCAGTTGTTATTGATAGAGAATGCTTATAGTCATGGATCGACCATTATTTGTTATCTAGGGTTTTGAGCTTTCTAGCTGATTTCAAAACGAGATCTTTCAGTTTGTTGTTAAACTCGGCTTA